>ML402613.1:0-100805 GCA_005239525.1 Nicotiana knightiana | reverse complement strand
CACCATGCACTCGAGCCGTTGTTTGTTCTTAGTAGACACGACCTGGGAACGACCCTTTCTATGCGACATGATGTTTAAATCACTAGTCGACCTCCCCAAATCGGTGGTCCTAACGTCTGCCGTTTAGAAAAGTTTGTTCGAAGGTCGCTCGTCGTCATTTGTCACTGCTCGCGTCGTCCCTGCGATTCATGAATAGTTTCAAGAATGCTCGATTGGTATAACATTCATTTCCTCATTTTTTTTAGTCTATGTTTTCCCATTTGGTTTTGAATTTAGTTTAAGTTTCTCTATTTTTTTATTTAGTTTGTTAGTCTATAATAAGTGTGTTATCCTAGTTTTGTGCTAAATTGTCGAATTGTTTATATAGCTCATCGTATGTTTATTTATTATTCATCGTCTTAGTTTAGCGATGTTTGTTTGGTTTCTGTTTCGCGCAATAGTTTGTCACTCGAGTCTAGTTTGCACAAATCTGATTCATTCCAATCTAGTTTGTTTGGATACTTAGTTCGATTACATTTTGAGTCTTGTTTCTACTTTGCTAGTTCATATTTGGTTGAGATTTGAGTGTATAAGTGAATTTCAGTCATGTATAGATAAAAGCTAAGTACTTGAGTTTAAAGTACATGTTTGTTGGGTATTTTACTGTTTAAACATGATGCTCTGTTTTTCTGTCAAGATTTGGTGAAAAATGGACTGTTTTGGCACACAAAGTTAGTCCTTTTGGACAGATTTTTGGTGAAACTAAAATCTGTCCAAAAGGACTTATTTTTCCTACTTAAGGAGGTCACTCTTTCAAATAAAAAAGGGGGGGACAGATCTAGAACATCTTGACACACTCATAACACTTACACACATCTTGGACTCTAAAAAAAGAATACATCTTTGAGAAAAAAAAAATCAGCAACTTTTAAATTTTAGCAAGCTGAAATGGTGAGCTTTGTGAGTAAATTTTAGAGTGCAAACCTTTAAAAAAGTACAAGTCTTCTTTAGAGTTGGTTCTAGGTTTCTTCTCCAAGGTTTTCGGGCTTTTTAAACACTAAACTGCTGCTATTTTCTGCTGTGTTTGCTGCTATTTTTTTTCAGCTGAGCTTCATTTCTTCACTGCTGTATTTATTTTCTGCAAACCAGGTATTTTCTTAAACTTTGCAATGCAGATTTTTATATTCAACGGATGAGGATATGACTCTTTTTCTGCTCTATAGATATGTTTGATGTATGAATGTTCAGCATATTATTCACAATCATATTTCAGCATGTACATTTGTAATATTTGGTTGATCTTCCATTTTTCTTTATATATACAACTCAAATAACATTCTGTTAAGTTTACTTAGTTTAAGGGAAAGATTAAAGACCTCATTTTTAACCATGTTTGTTTAGTTTAGGATATTTTATGTGAGTTACTTTCAAGGTTCATGTATAATTATCTAGGAAAGATTTCTAGCTTCAAATGTTTTGATGCTTTAAATCATAGTCAAAAATAATGTTATAATATGGTTAGTCTCTTTAGCATTAAAGTATTATCGTTTGTTTAGCTTTTTTTTCATATTGAGTGGCGATTGTAATTATGAAAATTAATTCAAATGCTTAAGGTCTTTATGTTACTAATGAGTTTGTAGTCTGATTATTGCCATGTTAGTGTAAGTGAGTGAAAATATTATGTTAGTCCTTAAGAAATAAGTTGATTAAGGAGATGAAAGAGCTAAGATAATAATTAGCATGTGAGTTTCTTTTTACGATAAACGATTTTAATTTGGACATCATTGTGATGAGCAATTTGGGCTTAGAAGAATACTTGTCACTTTGTGTTGTATTTGTCAGTGAGGCTCTTAATCAACATGGGTTAAAAAAGCTAAAATCCATAGGCTCAATGACAATAGAAGTAAGCGGGCTTCTTTTTTTTAAAATCAATAATTTGTCTTTTGTTAAATAAAATAAGTGGCATAAAACCATAAAGTTTAGCATAAGCTTTTTCCGGGTTTAATGTCTTGCCTTAGTTAAAAAATAATTTTCAAGGACGTCATATTTTGTTCCCTTTTTTGGTCGATTAAGTAATAAAAAAGAAAGAAAGAAGGTTTAAGCACTTTTGTTATTAATTTGAACGCTAGGCAAATAGTAGGCACACTTTAATAATATTCAATAAATTAATCGAATAATCTATACCTTATCCATTGATTTTAGTTAATTTACAATTTTGTTATTTCTTATAATCGCGGATTCGCTTGCGTAACGCGGTAGTAACTTTTAATAAGTTTTAAAAAAAAATTCGTCAAGTGTAGTAACTTTCTTTTTTTTTAGAAAAAAAAGTAATAATGTGCTAATAATTCCTGTCATAACTGCGGATTCGCTTGCGTAGCGCTGTTATGATAAATTAATAAAAAAAAATTCGATCACACATTCACTTGTGTAGTGTGGTTACGACATCTTATTATTCAAAATTTTCTTTAATTTTTCGAATAATCAAGAAATAAAGGTGGACAAGTAAAACATTGAAACTAATAAAGTACAGTTTATTCAGAATTAATTCAAGTCAAGATTAAGTCAATAAAGCGACCGTGCTAGAACCACGGGACTCGGGGAATGCCTTACACCTTCTCCCCGATCAACAGAATTCCTTACACGGACTTTGCTTTCGCAGACCAATAATTAAAAAGTTAAATCTTCCTTTGACTAGGTATTCAAATAAAAGTTGACTTGAAACACCGAAAAATCAATTCCAAGTGGCGACTCTGTAAATAAAATAATCCCTACTCAATTTTGTTACTGTAATTGAAAAAACTATTCAACCCACAATAATTCAATAACACATATCTTTGGGGGGTTGGGAAAAGGGGTGTGACACTATTCAAATACACTTTATAATTTCTTGATTTATCAAAGTTTTCTACCTTAATTTTAGGGATTGAATGTTGTTTTATTTCTTATTTCTTTCTGTTAATTTATGCTATTACTTTTGTTATTTTTCTAAATAGGTTGTTGAGGAAGTAAAATAAAACTTGATTATCGGTAACTCATTTTCTTCTAAATATATACGTTGACTGAAAATTCTAATTTTTTGGTTAAACACTAACATGAAATTTTTGGCCTAAAACAGATACTCAGTGGAAAATTAACACTATCCCACACTATCAGTACAGAGTTACGATTCGCTGATGAAATAATAACATGGGATTTTACGTGAATGATGACAAAGTAGTAGGATCTTTACTAGACTTTATGTTTGTAATTGCTGCTTTGAAAGTCCATTAAAGGATATCACAATAAATAAAATGTTATAGCACTGTATTAGTGAATGATAGTTCCCCACAAGAAAAATGACTTGAAATTAATTTCAAAATACAAAGATACAAAACAAAACTAAGTGGATTCCGATTAACAACAATTGGGTTTAGCAGTTGTTGTACAGAAAGAAGAAGTGGAAGAAACAACGGAGGAGGAGTTGGGTATGCTTTTTATGAAGTTTGCCAATACTACAATATTAAAAATTTTAAAAAATGAATATAGCTTAAATAGTATGGTCAAAACACCTTTATAAAGAGTGAAAATAGCACGGGCTATTCATTTTTCGGATTGAAAAATAGCCAGCATTTGTAAAGTCATTGAAAAATAGTCACTATTTTATTGTAACACGGAAAGTTCTAGCATAATATATCGGAGATTGGAGCACACGTGTATTAACTTTCAGCATATTATGCTGGACCAGTATATTATGCTGGAACTCCAGTATATTATGCTGGAAGTTCACATGTAAAAAATTCGAACTCCAGTATATTATGCTGAAATATTTTCCGGATTTTAACCAATATTTTCGTTCAGATTTATCTTTACATAAAAAAGCTAAATTTTAATTATTTTTGAAACTGTAATTATTTTTTAATTACCACTTGTAAATCTGGATATTTTTGTATGTCACCCTCGTAAATACGTAATACATAATTTGGGCCTAGGCAGTAGTGGCCCAACCTATCTGATTATACAGGTTTTGTTGGCCACCTACCAAACCAAAATTGCCATCTAAAAAGCTACTATTATATATTTAAGAAATTTTCCATTAATTTTTTGAATGGTAAAGATCCAAATATAATCATGTACTATAATAAAAGGATTAAATATACATATCATTATACTTTAGGTCCAAATATACCTCCGTTGTAATACTATTGGTTCAAATATACCTTTCTTTTGTTAAGTTTCTCCAAGGTGGGCATCCAATCCTTCGTGACACTGATATATGATCAGGTAGATGCCACATGGATTGTCACCTCAGTACCCATAATCCATTTTACCCGAATGGGGTGCTGATGTGGCATCCACCTCATCAAATGTTAGTGCTACGTAAGATGTCATGGGCGGCCCCGTGGTCTTGGCTGCGGCAAGTGACAAGCGCGCGTGTGCCTCTGTCGCCCCACCGATATCCCTCGCCAGCGCCCAGCCGCAGGCAGATGCCAACAACGTCGCGCACACAAACAACGCCGTGCGCGCAGATAACACCGCGCACGCAGATCGTGATGCCAAAGACAAAGTTGGTGACAACGGACCTGTTTCTACTTTGTAGAAAACTAAGTCCCTTTCATTGTAAATATAGAGTAGTTTTATTCCATGTACTTCCATTATGTTTCTCTAGCTTAGTTAGGTCAAGTCTTGTAACTTTCGTTTATTTTTTTAAGCACTATTAGGGGGGATCAAGCAATCAAACTTTCTAGTAAGCAAACAATTCTCTATAGTGGTGTCTCTCACCCTCGACACCGTGATGCCTTTCTGTAATAGCTTTCATTAATACAATCAAGCTTTTTTTCAATTCTCATTTCTGTTCTCTCAATTTCTCTTGACATTGATTTTCTCGTACGGCACTAACAATCTCGTCTAGCATATGGACTGGACCTCAGTTGGCGGACAATGACTCCGCCAGACCAAATCAGTGCGGGATTACGTGCGAGAATTCTCCGCGCTCATGTTGAACATATGTGACATGGGGGACAATGAAAAATTCTTCACATTCCTGGAAGGGTTAAAACCTTATGCCCGTATGGAGATGCAAAGACAAAGGGTAGATACCCTACCCAAGGAGATCCAAGCAGCAGAATGCCTTGGGGACTATCAAGTGGAAACTCAGAAGGATAGGCCTCAACCTCCTGTCCGAGAGGGATACAAAGGGGGCCAGCTTAGCAGTGGTGGCCCTAGCAGAAGTGGGGGAGATCAGAGAGCAACTAAATCTAAGGCTCCTTCCTCAGGTAGCAATAGTGATGCATCAAGCAACAATGATCGGGCGAGAAAGCCCCCTTCAGGATGTCGTCATTGCGGCGAGCCACTTTGGAATAATGAATGCCCACATGCGCAGATGAACGCCCATCAAGCTTTTGATGATGGGACGCATGGCGAAGCAGATGATGCGGACCAGACCGAACCAGTAGGTGCCTTTAATTCAACTGTTGGCTCTATTTCTGAGGCATTAGCGGGAACCAGAGCTGGTATCCATAAGAAGAATAACCCCTTCCCAATCACCAAGAAACGAAAAAAGAAGGCGGATGAGAGGACAAAAGAGGACCTTAATGTTCGTTGAGATGAAGGTAAACGGAAAGCCCATTCGAGCGATGATAGACACAGGTTCTACCCACAACTACTTGGCCTCGACTCAAGTGGAGCGCTTTGGTGTAGTTGTAGGAAATGGTAGAGGTCGTGTCAAGGCTATCAACTTACCTCCTCAGCCAGTGGGTGGAATATCCAAAGAAGCACCAGTGAAGCTTGGTCCTTATGAAGGAAAATTCAACTTGCGCGTGGTGATCATAGATGACTTCGAGTTGATAGTTGGGTTGGAATTATTGAGGCAAACCAACACCATGCCCGTACTGTATGCATACATGCTACTAATGATGGGAGCAAACGGGGCCAAGCCATGCATTATCCCGTGCATGCCCATGAAGATGGCCGCTGAGAACATCTCGGCCTTGAAGTTGAAGAAGGGAGTCAAAAGACATGAACATACGTTCCTGGCTACCCAATGCATTAAAGATGTAGAACGCTCCTCGGGTCCCATTCCAACACCCGTAGAGGAGCTACTACTGGAGTTTGAAGACGTCATGCCACAGGATATGCCAAAGAGGCTCCCGCCTAGGCGCACTGTGGACCATGAGATTGAGTTGGTGCTGGGTGCGAAGCCACCCGCCCAGGAGCCTTATAGAATGTCACAAACCGAACTCACCTAGCTTCGGAGACAATTGCCGGAAATACTAGACACAGGGATCATTGTGCCCTTCAAGTCCCCATATGGGTCCCTTGTGCTATTCCAAAAGAAACATGATGGTAGTCTACGACTCTGTGTGGATTATGGGGCTCTAAACAAAATCACTATGAAAAAAAAGTACCCTATTCTTCTCATGGAAAACTTGTTCGATAGATTGGGTGGTGCGACGGTGTTCACAAAATTAGACCTAAAGACAAGGTGTTGGAATTTCAGATTGATGAGGGTGATGAACACAAGACGACCTGTGTGACAAGATATGGGTCGTTCGACTTCCTGGTTATGTCGTTCCGCTTGACTAACTCTCTAGCCATATTTTTCACCCTAATGAACCAATTCTTCCGAGAGTACATTGACGAATTCATGGTGGTATACTTGGATGACATTGTGGTTTATATCCAAACACTAGAAGAACACCTGGAGTACTTGCGGAAGGTCCTATCCCGATTGCGGGAACACGAATTATATGCGAAGCTATCCAAGTGCTCCTTTGCTCAAAACAGATTGACTTCCTCGGACATGTCATCGAGGAAGGGAGGATCAAGATGGACCAACAAAAGATTCAATCTATCATAGATTGGTTGTCGCCCAAGGATATCCACGCCTTGAGGGCGTTCATTGGCCTATGCAACCTCTATCGGCAATTTGTGAAAAATTACTCCTTTATCGCAGTTCCATTGACAGAACTCCTCAAGAAGGTCACGCCTTGGGATTGGGGACCCAGGCGAGCGAAGGCCTTCAACATATTAAAAGTGGCTAATTCTAGTAGCCCTGTCTTATCCCTCCCTGATTTGGCCAAGCCACTCGAGGTACAAACGAATGCTTCTGACTATTCTCTTGGCGGAGTCTTACTACAAGAAGGGCATCCGCTATGTCGCCCACGATAAAGAATTATTGGTTGTCGTTCATTGCTTACACCTTTGGAGGCACTATCTGCTAGGAACCCCGTTCATGATCAAGACAGACAACACAGCTGTTAGCCTTTTCATGACCCAGCCGAAGCTGAATGGCCAGCAGGCCCGGTGGCAGAAACTCCTAGAGGAATTTCACTTCAACCTAGAGTACCGAAGTGAGAAGACTAATCATGTTGTTGATGCGCTCAGTCGGAGAGCCAACCTAGAATCGGTGTGCCTAGTCACCACCCTAAGGGGGAGCGAGGTAGCCGACCAGATATAGGATCTACTCATCAAGGATCCTTCTGCACAGTATTTGGTTAATCTTGTAGAACAGGTCAAAACTCGCTTGTCCTACATGGAAGATAGTTTCCTAAAAGTGAAAGGGAACCAACTTTATGTTCCTAAAGGAGGGGATCTGCCAAGGACTCTTCTGGCAGAATGTCACGATACTTTGTGGGCCGACCATCCCGGTGAAGAACGCACCATGCATTATTTCGTCGTGCATATTCTTGTCCTCAAAGGGCCGATGACGTTGCTCACTATGTAAGGACTTGTCTAGTATGCCATAAGGAAAAGTCGGAGCGCTTGATACATGCGGGACTCTTGGAACCACTAGTTGTCCCAAAGAGACTTGGGAACACGTTTCCATGGATTTCATCATCGGATTTCCCAAGGTCGGAGATCTCACAACTATCGTAGATATGGTGGATCGATTTTCCAAGTATGCTACCATTATAGTAGCCCCGCAATATATATCAACAGAAGATACAACTCGACTCTTCTTCTCTCATGTCGTCAAATATTGGGGCTTGCCCAAAGACATCGTTAGTGATCACGAATCACGCTTCACTAGCAATTTTTGGACCCAACTATTTAAGTGCCTCGGGTCAAAGTTGAGTCACAACTCAAGTTTTCATCCGTAATCTGATGGACAGACAGAGTGGTTCAATGGTATGTTGGAGGAATACCTCCGCCACTTTGTAACTAGATCGCAGAAGAATTGGGTGAAACTTCTGGATGTTGCTCAACTGTGTTTCAATTCACAAAAGAGCTCTAGTACAAACAAAAGCGCTTTTAAAATTGTTACCGGATAGCAACCGCTACTCCCACACACTGTGAATGCACCAAACATGTCAAAATCTCCTCGAGATGCTAGCTTCTCTAAAGAATGGAAGAAAAATTTAGCGGTACTTGTTTGCAGGGGTCCATGGCCCTCGCCTATTGAAAAAATATATTGGACCCTTGTCTATTGGAAGGTGCATTGGAAAAGTTGCATACCGAATGGATACCCCACCTTTGTGGAAAATCCATCCCGTCTTCCATGTCAGCCTTCTGAAACCTTTTCGGGAAGACACAGAGGATCCTTCACGGAGCCAACTCACAATACCCAGTATTCGAGGCCCCAATTCAACCGAAAAAAGACGTGTTGAAGCTACTCTTGATGATCGTGTGATTCACGCCTCAAGGGAGGATCACCAAGAGCTCTTAGTGAAATGGCAGGGTTGTGATGCAGAGGAGAATACTTGTGAGAGGGGAAAAACCTCAATGCCTACAAGAGCCTAATTGATTATTATCTTGTAAGTAAGGCCTTGAGGACGTCGCCAACACAGGTGGGTGAGAATGCCATGGGCGGCTTTCTAGCCATGTCTCATGACCCCTTGGGCGCGCCCCGTGGCATCCTAGCAAGCCTCCTAACGCCTAGCGCCACAGATGGCTCCGTGGTCTTGGCTATTCCAAGTGACAAGCGCACATGTGCCTCTTTCACCCCACTGATATCCCTCGCCAGCGGCCAACCGCAGGAAAATGCCAATAGCGCCGTGCGTGCAGATCGTGATGCCAAAAAAAAGGTTTCTGACAACGGACGTGTTTCTACCTTGTAGAAAACTAAGTCCTTTTCATTGTAAACATAGAGTAGGTTTATTCCATGTACTTCCATTATGTTTCTCTAGCTTAGTTAGGTCACGTTTTGTAACTTTGATTTATTTTTTTAAGCACTATTAGGGGGATCAAGGAATCAAACTTTCTACCAAAGAAATAATTCTCTGTACTGGTGTATCTCCCCCTCGACACTGTGTTACCTTTATGTAATAGCTTTCATTAATACAATCAAGTTTTCTTTCAATTTTCATTTTTGGTCTCTCAATTGCTCTTGACATTGGTTTTCCCGTACGGCACTGACAATCTCGTCTAGCATACGGAGGGGACCTCAATTGGTAGACAATGACTGCATTGACATCAGTTGCTTAGCCTTACGTTGCCCTTCCAAGGAATCTCAGGAAGACACCACGTAACAGATTGGATGTCTACTTTGGATAAATTTAACGAAAAAAAAGTATATTCGAATCAATAGTATAACGACAGGGGCGTATGTGTACTCAAATATAACGAATGGTACATTTAAACCTTTTCTGATAGTAAAAGGAGGTATATATTTACCCTTTCCGTTTTTTGAACCGATTATTTCATGCTTCTAAAATCTTGCCTCTCTAAATACTTGTTGAGTTCCCAACTAATTACGAAGTTTGGAAGTAAATCCAGTCAATACGAAGATAAAATTCGTTAAAATGTCAGTGTACTTGTTAGATTGATTCAACGAAGATAATACAAAATGTCAGTGTACTTGTTAGATTGATTCACGAAGATAATACAATATGTCTTCTTAAAATTCAGTTATAAAGTTAATCTAATTAGGTCTCATTCATTTTTATTAAAATTATTATATTTGAGTCTGAGTATATATCATAATATAAGATACTGTATCTTGATATATATAACATCGAATAATTAGGATTACTTAAAATGTGAATAAATTTTCTCCAGATCGCTACCAACGGAGGCTTCAGGAAATAAGTTATAAGAACAGCCGCCCTGACTAGTCATAATTTCTATAATAGATCCTAAACCACGGTCCTCCTCACAACCCTTCAATGTCCATCTTGATTAAAACGGGTCAACCGAGGACCACCGGTTAAGTTGTCATAACCAGAGTTTATTATCAAAACCAGTAACTGTCTGGGCTATATAGTTCCAACCTATAGCCTCATTGGGATGATACAGTATAATTTAATAACAAAACATGCTTCTAAATAGTCTATGATAATTAAGTCTAACACTCAAATCTTTAGCTAATCAATTAGACTAAATAATAATAATAAAATTATAAAATAACAAAAATATAAATACCTGAGAACGCCGGGATTGTGGTCAAGTGACCTTTTCTGATTTTTATTAAATAACAAATTTACAAAGAGACTTTACAAAAGGCTAGAGAAGTTAGATAAGGGAGAGTGTTGGCTAATGTCCTGGCTCCTCTTCCTCTAAAGAATGAAGATCCTTATATAATGGATTAGTTCTAAAAAACAAAAATTTAATGACCGACATAATTATTTAGTCTTCCAAAAAAGATAAAAAGAAGAATACAAAAGTCAAAAAAGGAAAATCTACATTATTATAAACGGACAAACTACTTTATAAAAGTAGATTCCCTTCAACAATGGAGAGGTCCATCTCAACAATGGAGAGGTCCATCTCTTTATTAAAGCTTGGTTTTATTACCCCGATAATTGGTTTGTGGGGCCTTTAATAATTCATGTTTTGGTTTTTCCCTTGTTATCTTTTTTCGCAGAAGATTCTTCTGCACCTTCCTTCATTTTTGTCAGGAACTCTTCAATGTTTTCAATATTAAAATCTGTATTTTGACTGCTTTGAGCTTCTCCTGCTACACAGGCTTCTTCATCGGAATTATTACCAATGGAGGTCATTGATATATCATCACTTATTTCTTTTCTAAAATTTCTTGCTAAATCTTCCTTTATTTCTTCAAAGTATGACGCAAGAATTTCTCTTTTGAAAACTGCTTCTTTCTTCATTTGAAGCCTTTTAGTAACCTATTGAAATGGGCTTAATTCTTCCACTACAACATTTGTTACCTCTTGTTTGACATAGACTTCAATTTTCTGTTGGATTTCTTGAACTAATTCTTCACCAAATAATTTCCCATATATCTACCCATTGAGTATATAAACTCTTGAATATCGGAGAAAGTATGTCTAATGATGGACCATATGATTTTCACCATTTAAAAAACCAATTTGGAATTTGTTTGTTGAACATATTAGAACAGATTTTAATGAACCAAGAATGTTTCCTGTAATGACTCGACCGGACATTTTGAGCTCTAGCGCGTCGTTTGGCAGTTTGAGGCTATGAGCAGCTTCACCTCAGGTATTATGATTTGTACGCATGGTTGGAATTGAATTCTGGGAGTTTTGAAGTTGATTTGGAAAGAGAGTTCTCGTTTCGGAAGCTTTAAGTTGGAAGAATTGACTAAGGTTGGATTTTTGGCTAAACGACCTTGGAATCAGAATTTGAAGGTTCCAGCAGGTTCGTTGATGATTTTGGATTTGGCCGTCTGTTCGGATCGGGTTTTGGATGACCTAGGAGCATTTCGGCATCTATTGTGGAAGTTGGCATTTTGGAAGAAATTCATAAATTTGGGTTGAAGTGCATTTCAATGTTATCGATGTTTGTATGGGATTCTGAGTCTGGGAATAGCTCTGTATGGTAGTTCTGGTATAAGGAGCATGACCAGATGTAAATTTGGAGGTTCCTGGGTCATTTCGGAGTCGTTTGTCAAAGTTAGGAATTTGAAGGTTTTTGAGAAGTTGGACTGGAAGTGGACTTTTGATATTGGGGTTGCATTTCGATTCTGGAAGTTGGAATAGGTCTATAATGTCAAATGTGACTTGTGTGCAAAATTTGGGGTCAATTGGACGTGATTTGATAGGTTTCAACGTCGAATAAGGAAATTGGAGTTCTAAAGTTCATAAAGCTCGAATTGGAGTGCGATTCATGGTTTTGGCATCGTTTGATGTGATTTGAAGGCTCGACTAGGTTCGTAATGTGTTTTGGAATTGATTAGTGTGATTGGATGGAGTCCCGGGGGCCTCGGGTGGATTTCGGGTGGTTAACGGATCGGGTTGGAGTTGGGAGATAGACCTGAAGCCTGCTGTCATCTGGTGTAACTGCACCTGCGAGGTCTTGGCCGCAGGTGCGGAGCCGCAGAAGCGGCCTTGGTGCTGCAGGAGCGGAAGTGGTTGGGCTAGGCTAGGCTGAGACCTTAGATGCGGTCATTTTGCCGCAGAAGTGGGACCGCACCGGCAGAAGTAGAAGCGCAGAAGCGGAATAAGGGGCCTGGTGAAGGACTGCAAATGCGGTTGTGGGGCCGCACCTGCGAAACCGCAGAAGCGGTCAAGTGATCGCAGGTGCGGAAAGCCTCGAGGCAGTGTGTTCTTTTAAAATCTGGAAATTGGCCATTTTTCTCCCATTTTTCATTTGGTGAGGGCGATTTTGGAGAGCTTCAAGGGGAGATATTCTTCAAGTATCATGGGTAAAGTTTTCATTGCAAGTTAAATACATGATTTAGATACGGATTAAAATATGGAAATTTGTAGAAATTTGGGATTTTGAGGAAAACCTAGGAATTTGGTATTCTTGGATTTTGACCACGATTTTGGACATGAAATTGAGAGTAAGTTATATATTTGGGTTCTTAAAGTTATGGGTGATCATTATCTTCGAAAAATTTCGGAATCCAGACACGTAGGCCCGAGGGCGATTTTTGTCAACTTTTGGATCGGGGTTAGAAATTGTTATATATTGATTCTAAAAGGTATTTGAGCATATATTAATGGGTTTGCATAATTATTGGCTAGTTTTGGGGCATTGTGTTTTGAGTCACCAGAAGGGCTTGAAAGCCGGTTATGGAACTTCAGAGCGAGGTAAGTCTCCTTTCTAACCTTGTAAGAGGGAATTGATCCCATAGGTGAAATAATTAACTATGCGCTACTGTTTGTGGGGGCTACGTACGCGCGAGGTGATGAGAGTCCGTGCATAGCTACTATTATGCTTATGTCCGGGTAGTCTAGGACCCAAAAGCATGCTTTATTTGCCGTACTTGTAATTTTACTAATAAATTTAAAATGCTTAAATCATATCGAACTTGGCAATGAATTTTTAAAAAATATGAAACACCGTCTTTTTGACCATTAAAAGAGAAATTCTCATTTCCTTGGGTAATTGTTTTCCTGATGAAGTCTGTATTGGCTGTTTGAGTGTATGTATCTATGAGTACCTGCGTCGCATGTATGATTCACGAGCGGGGTGACTCTATTATTTATATTTGACCGCTTCGCACGTATGATTCGCGAGCGGGGTAATAGATGCATCTATGGTTCGCGTCGTTCAACCCTTCGGCTGTGCACATTTTATTATTTTGTTGGATCGGGTCGTACGACTTTGGCATTTCTTGCGCATGATATTTTTTGGGCACTTTCTCTGATTTGAACTGTTTAATTGCCTTGAGATATAAGTTGTCAACTGAAATGACAGAAAATGAAATTATAATTATGAAAGAAGTTGTCCCTTCTGGTTGTTATTTGTTATTTAATTATGACATCCATGCTTAGCGTCACATTTAATTATATCAATTTGACCTCTAGTAAATGTCAAAGTCGACCTCTAGTCAGTACCTCTTCGAGGTTAGGCGGGATACTTACTGGGTACACGTTGTTCTTGTACTCATACTACACTTGCTGTGCATTTTGTTGCACATGCACATGTATATCTAGTGGCCTAGCTTGGCGCAGCGGCATGGTTGATATGGAGACTTAGGTGAGCTGCACCTCACGAGACGACCCGCAGCCAACAGAGTCTCCTTTAGAGTATTGTGTTGTATCTTTCCTACTGTCCTATTTGTATCCCGGATGGCTATTGTATTTCATTGGTTTCCTAGAAATTTCTCATGCATTTGTGACACCGGGTTCTAGGATAAATTTTGGAATTTATTCATTATTTAAATTTTTTAAAGACATTATTTTTTACTCAGTCGAAGTTCGTAATTATTATTTAATGTAATGAAAAGAAATGATTTCAAGAGTATTAAAATAAAGATTTAGTTAACTGCTTGGCGTTGTCTTGCTTGATAATGGTGTCCGGCGCCATCACGACCTTTATTGGATTTGAGTCATGACAACATGGTATCAGAGCACTAGGTTCCCTTAGGTCTCACGAGTCATGAGCGAGTCTAGTAGAGGTTTGCGGATCGGTACGGAGAGGTCTGTACTTGTCTTCGAGAGGCTACATGGCTGTTAGGAGTACTTCCCTTCTTGATTCCTCATCGTGTGGTTTGATTCCTTTGAGGCTTGTGCATATGTTTCTTTCCTACTCAATCTTACACGAAGCGCTTGTTATAAATCGAGAATTGAGGAATTATAATGGTACTACAGGTGGTGCGGTATGTTTCTCTATGCGTAATTGTTTGGGCTATTGTCGTCGCCTTGCGGAAGGGTATTATGTCCTTTCATCTTGGTAGCTGCACTTCTGAGAGCTTTGAGACTATGCATAGGTTACTATGATGATTATGAACGGTTATCGTGCAGTATTGATATGATGGTAGGATGCTTGCCTATGTGTCAGGGAAGTGAATGACTTGAAGGGAGGTTTACTCAGAGCACGGTCCAGATATTCGGTATTTTACTTCCGGTGGAGGAAAGGCAATCCGACTACAAATATTCAAGGTTGGGTTGATAAAGTAATGAGACTTGGTGTTTTTGATTGTGGTGGAGTTTTCATTTGCGATGTGATGTCGCCATCCCCGATTGAATGTGTTAGTTTCACCGGTGTTATGGTTTTCTTCAATTTGCCTTTGGGGAAGAGTCGCGTGAAATAGTGCTGGAGAAGCGGCTATTAGAGAACGCGATCTGTGGAGGTTCAGAATCGAATCAGCGTTCCTAGTGTTGATGTCTAGAGGAAGATGATTCTCAGAAAGGTTTGAAGTTAGTAGAGATTTAATGGTTCGAGTGATACAGAGATAGATATTGATCTAAGGCAACAACTGAGCAGCAAAGGATGAGGAAGGACATGTGGGAAGTGTCAGGCGGTGGTTAAACGTATGGAAGGCCAAGTGTGAGAACAAGGAGTCGAATGGTTGCTTAAAGGAGTGGGTTTGACCAAAGTGGGAGAGTGGCAAAGTAGCATATGGGTTCAGTGGTAGGATAACTACACACCTTGAGGAAAGTTTGCAATGATTTGGGAATTTTAGTGGACAGTGATTGGGTCCACGAGCTTAATTTTGAGTTATTGGCTAGTATACGGTGGGAGATTGGATGCAACAGGAAGAATTTGCTTGATATAAAGAAGGACACAACGTAACTTTGAATTGGAAGATATTGCCGCACGTCTAGTTGATGTCCATAAAAATGATCGGACTATGTGCAGTGGGTGAATGAGAAGGGGATCAGGATGGGTTATTGATGTCGTAGTGGTTGTACAGTGCAGCATCGTTGGGGGATGTCGGTAGGTAATTTCCGTAGGTGGGTTATCTTCTGTAAGCAAGTCAACGGTCGCATGGTTGAGGAAGTATCTTCGAAGAATTCTACTGAATATCTAGTAAGAGGTCGAATATGTGGATGTTGCTAGAGATTCAGAGTGTTCGTGAAATGCTAACAGAAGGACTTCGAGGAATTTGGCGGGTTGGTTGCACAAGGTCATGTCATCAATGAAGAAAGAATCTTGGTGGATTTTAAAGTTGTGTAATGAGTGGCTTCCAGCTAAGTGGGAGAGTCCCACCGCCTATGATTGGGTTCCATAGTTATCTACTTGTGAGGTTTCGGGTTATCAGCGTATTGGTAAGTCAATACAGCTAAGGGAAAAGAATATAAGTGGTGATTATAGCAAAGGAATTGATAAAGTCGTGCTATAGTTGGACTTACTGACTCATGTTTTGGCTTTGGGAGGATTCAGGTTTTATGCTTCGTACAGAGGTAATTTACAAGGGAAGTGATTCAGTCGGGTGCTTCATTGAGATGGGTGTTCATGGGCCAGTGGAGCTTTGGAGTTGTTTATATCCGGTGCCAAGCCAGAGTGGGCGACTCTCAACAACGGTTCTAGAGGATTCAAAGGTTACAATGTGGTGCCTAAGGATTTCAAACCCGCGGTATGGTTAAGAATCGAGCTTTTGTAGCGGATCATGATAAGAGGCACAGAATGTTATGTGATATTTTCGACTTGCAGAGAAGTATTTGGGAAAAGCTTTTGTAGAGAAACTATCAGGATGTGTGTGCCAGTTGAAGATGTGAATGCGCATGCAAGGAAGGCTATAGAATGGTTCGTGGGTTTGGAGACAATGTGGTCTCGTAGAATGGGGTCACTCAGGATGAGCGTGAATTGAGTTTGTTATGTGTTGAATGGAGTTATTATTATATCCAAGACAATTAAGAATGAATTAAAAGAAGTTAGGTTGGTTAGCCATGGTTAAACTGGCATGATGGTGGCAGTGATCAGTACCTCCAGCGTGAGTGGATTATGCATGTGATTTATGACGGTATGTGCGAGGCTTGACGATCGCCGTAATTTATTTTTATTGGAAGTATCCAAGTATTATGACTTGTTATGTGTAGGCGGATCCCGGAAGGATTATGGTGGTTTAGACCACTACTTGAGAATTTGCATGTTCTGCGGTTATGAGGATTCACTCGCGTGTTGCTACAGCTTTCTTGGAATGAGTTAAGTAAGAAGATTTTATAGGATGAAGTGTTTGCCCTATTAGTGGTCCAGAAGTCATGATGAAATTCTTGTGTTATCGCATATTGGCATGTTAGGTGCAGTGAGCGGTATGAAATTTGAAAGTTGGGGATTCAAGAATTACGGTTCGGTGTTGGCAAGGATGTCACGAGCTCGGATGAGCAGGAAAGGGATTTGAATGTTTAGATTAAGCTGGTATTGTCTTCAGCATCACCTGAGATCGGTGTTTTGTGAAAGAGTCTTTGCATCCTGGTTATGGATTCTTGAATTGCTTTACAACTTTAGTGCGGTCGGCGGTGTGAATGTGCAGACTTGTTACCTGGTATGAAAATTCGTGGGGGCGTATCCCACGGGAAGATTGTATAAGTGTGGCATGTATTCACCTGATTGGTGGAAGATTTAAACCAAGTAGGAAGAATGTGGTAATATCGCTTATTGAGAATTTATGCCTGGAGGGCGCTCGGGTCATTTAGTTGCGGACTGTGGAAGTTTGTTCTAGTTATTATGGTTGTTCTTGTGTGTTATGGGAAAAATGGGGGTTCTTATGAACCCTTGAAAGGTTATTAGCCTAGAACCGTGTGATCAGAATCGGCTTGAGGTCTGTGGATGGATTTAAATATGATTATGGGGTCTATGTGAGCCAGATGTATTCATTTCAGTATAGAGCTCCTCATGGAGGAGTATTAGAACATTGGATGTTGTTCCGTCGTCAGCTATTTCATGTAATATTATGTTGTGTCATGTGAGTTGTGAAACGGCTTGATAAGTTTCTTATGTGTTGAAGTTCCGCGTAGCGATGATGTTATGTGAACAGGATGACTCTTGAGATTCAGATCATATATCGCACCTCAGTTATGCTTGAGTTTTGTAGCTTATGGCGCTATATGTCTCCCCAGGGACGATATTGTGCACTTAGCATTTCTTGTGATCGATATTCGGTATTTTGTAGTAATGAGCGATGTAGCTCAGTAAGTATCTCCTTATGTGAATTTTATGTGTGGTTCGGGTGGCACGCCACCAGGGGTATGTTGTTTGGACCAGGTTGCACGCCGCAGCTGTGTGATGTCGGGTATAGTGCCCTACATTTATTTTTGTGTGTTTTGTTTCCCATTTTCTGAGGGAGGTTTATAGCACCTTTTCGATTGTCTAATTTGTTGCGTGAGTTGAGTAGTTCCTTCCAGAGTTCATTTTCCTTATGTATCACGTTCGAGTTTGCATCTTATTAGCACGTTGTGGCATCATATGAGACTTTTGGTCATTTCTGGGGTGGCTCATTGCCTGAGCAGTTCGTACTGAGTGAGAAGAGATTAATGGATCTAGGATCAGCGCAATCGGATTATATGAAGTATATTAAAGGGAAATCACCATTATTTGTTTCAGAATGAGGTGATGGTTCTTGTCAGGAGTATAGACTCAATGATTTGTTGACTCGGCAGTTGGTTATGAATTTCTACACATCTCCTCCGTCGTGGCGGCATTACAAAGGGGTTAGAACAAGATTTATATATGTCATGAGGTGCAATGGGAGCATCAAATTAGTGGAATTTTGGCTATTGTTATTAGAGGGTGTTGTTATGGTCATGTGTGTTATGCAGTGTGTAGTGTGAATTCAGCAAAGGCATGCAGTCATGTATCGGTGCATTGTGTAGTGATTGATACGGTGTTCGTATGTTGAAAGCAGGCCTGGCAGAGAATTCCAGATTTTGGAACAGAGCTCTGAGGCTTATTTCCCTTGATGAAAGAGGGTATCTTCAGATTTGATCGAGCTGATGTGTTCAACTAAGTTGTGGTAGCACGGGTAGGTGCACGAGGTGTTAAACAACAATTTCAGACAACTCCAGCGCAATTCGTAGCATATTCGAGGACGAACATATGTTTAAGTGGGAGAGAATGTAACGACTTGACCGGTCGTTTTGAGCTCTAGCACGCCGTTTGGCAGTTTGAGGCCATGAGCAGCTTCACCTCAGGTATTATAACTTGCACGCATGGTCGGAATTGAATTTCGGGAGTTTTGGAGTTGATTTGGAAAGAGAATTCTTGTTTCTGAAGCTTTAAGTTGGAAGAATTGACTAAGGTTGGATTTTTGACTAAACGACCTCGAAATTGGGATTGAAGGTTCCAGCAGGTTCGTATGATGATTTCGGAATTGGCCGTATGTTTGAATCGGGTTTTGGATGACCCAGGAGTATTTCAGCGTCTATTGTGGAAGTTGGCATTTTGGAAGAAATACATAAATTTGGGTTGAAGTGCATTTCAATGTTATCGATATCTGTTTGGGATACCCCGTCTGGGAATAGCTCCGTATGGTGATTCTGGTATTGGGAGCGCGACCAGACGTGAATTTGAAGGTTCGTGGGTCATTTCGGAGTCGTTTGTCAACGTTAGGAATTTGAAGGTTTTTGAGAAGTTGGACCGGAAGTGGACTTTTTGATATCAGGGTCGGATTCTGATTCCGGAAGTTGGAGTAGGTTCGTAATGTCAAATGTGACTTGTGTGCACAATTTGGGTCAATCGGACGTAATTTCATAGGTTTTGGCATCGAATGAGGAAGTTGGAGTTCTAAAGTTCATAAAGCTCGAATTGGAGTGTGATTCATGGTTTTGGCGTTGTTTGATGTGATTTGAAGGCTCGACTAGGTTCGTAATGTGTTTTGGAATTGATTGGTGTGATTGGACAGGGTCCCGGGGGCCTCGGGTGGATTCTGGGTGGTTAACGGATCGGTTTGGATTTGGGAGATAGAGTTGAGGCCTGTTGTCATCTGGTGTAACTGCACCTTCGAGGTCTTGGCCGCAGGTGTAGAGCCGCAGAAGCGGCCTTGATGCCGCAGGAGCGGAAGTGGCTAGGCTTGGCTGGGACCGCACCCGTGGAAGGAGAAGTGCAGAAGCGGAATAAGGGGCCTGGTGAAGGACCGCAAATGCGGTTGTGGGGCCGCACCTGCGGAACCGCAGAAACGGTCAAGTGATCGCAGGTGTGGAAAGGCTGGAGGCAGTGTGTTCTTTTAAAATCAGAAAAGTGACCATTTTTCTCCCATTTTACATTTGGTGATGGCAATTTTGGGGAGCTTCAAGGGGAGATATTCTTCAAGTATCACGAGGTAAGTTGTTCCCCACTCATTGCAAGTCAAATACATGATTTAGATACGGATTAAAATATGGAAATTTGTAGAAATTTGGGATTTTGAGGAAAACCTAGAAATTTGGTATTCTTGGATTTTGACCACGATTTTGGACATGAAATTGAGAGTAAGTTATATATTTGGGTTCTTAAAGTTATGGGTGATCATTATCTTCAAAACATTTCGGAATCCAGACACGTAGGCTCGAGGGCGATTTTTTTCAACTTTTGGATCGGGGTTAGAAATTGTTATATATTGGATTCTAAAGGGTATTTGAGCATATATTAATGGGTTTGCATAATTGTTGGCTAGTTTTGGGGCATTGTGCATCAATTTGAGTCATCAGAAGGGCTTGAAAGTCGGTTATGGAACTTTAGAGCGAGGTAAGTCTCCTTTCTAACCTTGTAAGAGGGCATTGATCCCATAGGTGAAATAATTAACTATGCGCTACTGTTTGTGGGGGCTACGTACGCGGGAGGTGACGAGAGTCCATGCATAGCTACTATTGTGCTTATGTCCGGGTAGTCTAGGACCCAAAAGCATGCTTTACATGTCGTACTTGTAGTTTTACTGGTAAATTTAAAATGCTTAAATCATATCGAACTTGGCATATGAATTTCTAAAGAAGATTAAACACCGTCTTTTTGACCATTAAAAGAGAAATTATCATTTCCTTGGGTAATTGTTTTCCTTATGAAGTCTAGATTGTCTGTTTGAATGTGTGTATCTATGAGTACATGCGTCGCATGTATGATTCGCGAGCGGGGTAAGTCTATTATTTGTATTTGACCGCGTCGCATGTATGATTCGCGAGCAAGATAGTAGATGCATCTATGGCTCTCGCCGTTCGACCCTTCGGCAGTGCACATTTTATTATTTTGTTTGATCGGGTCGTACGACCTCGACATTTATTGCGCATGATATCTGTTGGGAAGTTTTTGTGATTTGAACTGTTTAATTGCTTTGAGATATAAGTTGTCAACTGAAATGACGGAAACTGAAATTATAATTATGAAAGAAGTTGTCCCTTCCTGTTGTCATTTGTTATTTAATTATGACATCCATTCATAGCATCACATTTAATTATATCAATTTGACCTCTATTAAGTGTCAAAGTCGACCTCTCGTCACTACCTCTTCGAGGTTAGGCGGGATACTTACTGGGTACACGTTGTTCTTGTACCCATACTACACTTGTTGTGCATTTTGTTGTACATGCACATATATATCTAGTGGCGTAGCTTGGCGCAGCAGCATGGTTGTTATGGAGACTTAGGTGAGCTGCACCTCACGAGACGACCCGCAGCCAACAGAGTCTCCTTTAGAGTATTGTGTTGTATCTTTCCTATTGTCCTATTTGTATCACGGACGGCTATTGTATTTCATTGGTTTCGTAGAAATTTCTCATGCACTTGTGACACCGAGTTCTGAGATAAATTTTGGAATTTATTCATTATTTAAATTTGTTAAAGACATTATTTTTTACTCAATGGAAGTTCGTAATTATTATTTAATGTAATGAAAAGAAATTATTTCAAGAGTATTAAAATAAAGATTTGGTTAACTTCTTGGCGTTGGTTTGCCTGACAGTAGTGTCCGGCGCCATCACGACCTTTATTAGATTTGAGTTGTGACATTTCCTGTTAGGATTTTCGTAGAAAAAGTTTTATTAAAACTTTCTACGTAGTCCCAGTAGTTAAATTTCACTGTGACTTTTTGGTCAGGATGAGTGTATTCTCTATCCTTTAAGGTACTAATTCCCCATTCATATGAGGGTAACACTTTCTTGATAATTATTTTAGAAAAACTATAAGTTTTCTTACTATTTGCAGGATAGAAGTGCTGAATTTCAGTTGATCCTGTAGTTAAGAGTATTATCTCATAATGCATCCTGTATTTATAAGCAGGAGTAGCATATGACATTATATCTAAATACCGAGTCATAAGCTGCCATGGATTATCCTTCCATTAAAGATCGAATTGTTCTAGAAGAATTATCAATTCTTTCTTTCCCTTTTGTTTTTAAACCTCAAGGTTTTCATGACTTTCCTCTGTTATTAATGAGGAGTCTGATGGTACATTTGGTGTACCTTCTTCCTTTCTGGATTTTATAAAATCCATAAAGTCTTTATATAAAGGGTGTTCTGTATTACCACCTGGAATACTTGCTATATTAGCAGCTATCAATTGTTGGTTACTCATTTGAGCGAGAATATTATTCCCTCTGCCATAGGAAGATGTCCTGCTTTTTCTCTATTTTGAGGAGGTCTGTATGCAGGCCTCATAATATGTAATAGACACATAAAGAACTATGAGTTCAAATATTCTCTGGTAAGAAAATCAAGGAGAGTATTATTTGACCTTTTTTGTATATGATCCCAAAATCAAATGGGGCTAATAATGCTTGTCACCTTGCAAACATCTGTTTGGAAACATCATGTTAGAAATATTTATTAGAGATAAATTTTGTTGCTTGGAAATCGGTTTTTATTAAAAACTTCTGATTGTATAAATCAGTCTGAAATTTCATAACACATTTTACTATAGCAAGGATTTCCTTAGCTATAGTAGCATAATTCTTTTGGGAATATTTCCATTTTTCCGAATAGAATGGAACAAGATATTCTTGTTTATTTATTGGAGAACATTGTTTGAGTATTCCACCATACTCAATATCTAAGGCATCATTTTCAACAATCTTTGCCCAGGTAGGGTTAGCAAGAGTTAAACATAGAAGATTATTAACCTTCTGTTTAATTATTTTGACTGATTTTGTATGACTATCAATCCATGCTTTAGGATTCTTCTTTAATCTATCATAAAGAAGAGCGGTATATTTTGCCAAATTCTTTATGAAAGGAGAGATATAATTCAAGCTGAGTTTTATCAGTAATAATATCAGAAAATTTAGAAGCAAATAATCTGATATTATTTTGAAAAATAAGCATTTTTGGTTTGGATATTACTAAATCATTTTGGATAATAATTTTTTTGAATAAAATCCAAATGTTTGAAATGCATCTCAATATTTTTTGAAAATACCAAAATATCATCAATATAGACTATTATAAAGTCAGTATATGGTAGTAAAATATCATTCACAATTTTCTGAAATTTAAATCGGACATTTTTTAAACCTAAAGGCATAACATTCCATTCATATTGACCCATTGGAACATTAAAAGCCGTTTTATATCTATCATTTTCAGATATTTGAATTTGCCAATAACCTGATTTTAAATCAAATTTTGAAAATATTATGGCACCATGTAATCTATCCAGTAAATCCTTTTTATTAGGAATGGGATATCTAATCCATTTCAAAACTTTATTAAGAGGTTTATAGTTAATTACTAATCTAGGAACTCCTCGTTCTTGTTCAGCATGTTTATTAACATAAAAAGTTGTACAAGACCATTTGGACTTGGAGGATCTTATTAAACCCTTTTGCTGTAAGGAATCAATTTTCTTTTTGCATAATTCTAAATATTCAGAGTTTATTTGACAAGGACGAGCCTTTGTAGGTATATTATCTTCGGAAAATTCATTTCATAAGGAAGACTTACGATATGCTTCTTCCTATTCCAAAATTGATTGGGTTGGCTCCCACAAATATGAATCGAAAACTGATTTTTAAGAAGACCATTTTTTTCTAGTAATTTAGGATTTTTTAAATCCTGACTAATTGTGAGAGAACATATTTCATTTTAAAAAAAATCAATTTGTTTAATTTTTGCAGAAATATTATTAGAAATAATCTCATTCAAAAATCTTTGAATTGGTTAAGTTATAAACTCAAAAATAATTTCCTTTCCATTATAAGTTCCAGTAAAACTTTTTGTATCCCAATTTGTGAAAGGAATTATTTTATAAAAAAATGGGACACCTAGTATTACATCCTGAGCTATGTCTTTTACCAAAACAAAACTTTCTGGTATACATACATCATATTGGCAAATATAAGCCCTAGGTAATTTATATGAAATATCCATTTGACCACCACTAGCATTTTTTAATCTATGAGTGATTTTATGAAAATATTTAGAAGGTATTACTCCTTTTATACAATTCAAATCTGCTCCACTATCAAACAAAGCAGTAAATTCCCTTTGAAATTATAATCAATTAAAAGAGTTATTTTTATTACTTTTGAGTAGTAAAATACTGGAGTTATTGTAAAAATTCATCTTCAGCATAATCAATAGCTCCTAGTAATTTATTAGCAATCTCACCTTCAGATGTGCCTGCACCAATTTCTTTTTCAGTAATATTAGTACTAAATTCCCTATTCTTCTCAGTGCCAGAATTTTCTATTTATAAATTTTTTCATCCAAGGCTACATTAGAAGCCTTTAACTCTGAGGCTTATTTGAGATTATTAATCTCAATATTCAAATCTTGAATAATCGCCAGTCTATCAGGCTGGGATTTATTCTTGATAAGTCTTCTGATTTCAGACATAGTACAAGGCCCTTTCTGAGATGAAATTTCTTCTATCTTTGTTCCTACTTCTGTATTTGTAGTAAATTTATCAATGATTTGGGATCTTAATTCAGGGTCTTTAATAACCCTTAATAGCTCTAGGTTACTGTCATTGGTCAAGACATTGATATTAAAGTCTTTAAACTGAGAGTAGATATTATAAAGATCATTATCAGTGTTACAACATTGTTTTGAGAATTGTCCCTTATTACTTGACTCTTACTCATCTTCAGAAGATGGAATATAATATTCTTCATGAAGGACTCTTAAGTCCTCTCTAACGACCCGACCGGTCGTTTTGAGCTCTAACGCGTCGTTCAGCGGTTTGAGGCCGTGAGAAACTTCATTTCAGGTATTATGACCCGCAGGCGTGATCGAAATTGAATTTCAGGAAGTTCAGATTTAATTTGGAAAGAAAATTCTCCATTCAGAAGCCTTAAGTTGGAAGAATCAACTAAGATTGGAATTTTGAGTAAACGACCTCCGAATCAGGATTTCAAGGTTCCTGCAGCTTCGTATGATGATTTCGGACTTGGACTTATGTCCGGATCGAGTTGTAGATAACACGGGAGTGTTTCGGCGTATATTATGGAAGATAGCATTTTAGAAGAATTTCATAAATTTGGGCTTTAAGGCATTTCAGTTTTATTGATGTCCGTTTAGGATTCCGAGCCTGGGAATAGCTTCATATGGTGATTCTGGAGTTGGGAGCGTGATCAGAAGTGAATTTGGATGTCCGTAGGTCATTTTGAAGTCATTTGGCTAAAGATAGAAATTTGAAGGTTTTTGAGAAATCCGACCGGAAGTGAAAATTTTGATATCAAGGTCGGAATGTGATTCTGGAAGTTGGAGCAGGTCCGTAATGTCGAATATGACTTGTGTGCAAAATTTCTGGTCAATCGGACGTGATTTGATATGTTTCGGCATCGGATGTAGAAGTTGGAAATTTCAAAGTTCATAAAGTTTGAGTTTGAGTGCAACTCGTGATTTCGGCATTGTTTGATGTGATTTGAGGCCCCGAGAAAGTCCGTGTAAGGTTATGGGAGTGAGTCGTGTGACTGGACGGGGTCCCGGGGGCCTCGGGTGTGTTTCGGGGTGAGTTCGGACCATTTTTCTCTGTTTTGCTGCTGCTGTTTTCTGGTGTCACTGATGTGCTATGCGATCGTGGTCCATGGAGTGCGATCGCGGAGAAGAAATTCAAGGGAGCTGTAATTTGGCCTATGCGATCGCGGAGGAGGAAGGGCTGAGCTACAGGATGAAGGCTTGTGCGATCGCAGGACTGAAGGTGCGATCGCACAGTGTGCGCATGGAGGCTTCTGGTGCTTGGATTATGCGAACGCATCATGGTATATGCGAACGCACAATAGAGGGATGAAGGGGGCTACATCTTTGGCATGTGGAATGTAGGTGTTGGGACGCGATCGCAGTGAGAGAATTTGGGAGGCAGTATAGTTGGCCTATGCGATCGTGGAGCATGTTATGCGATCGCATAGGAGGGTCGCCTAGGCAGTGAGATATTTCAAATGAGATTTTGGCCATTTCTTCATTTGTTTCATTAATGTGGGCGATTTTGAGGAGCTTCAAGAGGGGTTTTCCATCAAGCATCAATAGGTAAGTAATTTCTTCATGTTTTTAAGATTAATACAAGGTTTATACATGGAATTAGACGTGGAAATTAGTAGGGAAATGGGATTTTTGGAAGAAAACCTAGAAATTAGATAATTTGGATTTCTACCACGAATTTAAGCATGAAATTTAGAGTAAATTGTATATTTGAGTTAGTAAGACTATGGGTAGGGTATATGTTCGAGAAATTTCGTATTCCGGGCACGTGGGCCCAAGGGCATTTTGGTCAATTCTTTAAGCGGAGATGAGAGTTTATATAATTTGAATTGTTAACGAACATTGGAGTATATTTTCATTGATTTGTCGTTATTTGAATAGTTTTGGGGCGTTGTGCATCGATTTGAGTCATCGGAAGGGCTTGGAAGCCGGTTATGGAATTTCGAAGCGAGGTAAGTCTCCTTTCTAACTTTGTGAGGGGGAATTGTCCCCCTAGGTGAAATTATTAAGTATGTGCTACTATCTGCGGGGGCATACGTATGCACGAGGTGACGGGAGTCCGTGCGTAGCTACTATTATGCCATGTCCGGGTAGTCTAGGACCTACTAGCATGCTTTACTTGTTGTACTTGTGATCTTGCTGGTAATATTAGACCGCTAATATGGTCGAAATAATGAATTGAATCCCTAAGAAAACTAGAGTTCATTTTCTTAATCACCTAGAAAGAAAATTGATTCCTCCGTGGATAATTGTGTTCGTTATAAGGTTATATTATTGAATATTATTGAACTTGGCAAATGAGTTTCAAAACAAAGATTTAAAAGCTATTTTTCATGTCCCTTTAAGAAGAATTTTACTACTTTCCTGAGTAATTGCTTTCTGGATAATAATGCGGATTTATTATGTGAATATGTGTGCATATGAGCACATGAGTCGCAGGTATGATTCGCGAGCAGGCTAGCCTTATTATTTTTATGTTGACCGCGTCGCATGATCGATTCGCGAGCGGGGAAAAATAGATGCATCTATGGTTCGATCTGTTCTACCCTTCGGCAGTGCACATTTTATTATTATTAGTCCGCGCCGTTCGACCCTCGGCATAGCTTGCGCATGATATTTACTGCGTATTTACAGTGATTTTTCCTGATTACTTAATAAATTTTCTATGATAATCATGCTTAGTGTCACACTTGAATATACTAAATTGACCTCTAGCAAGTGTCTAATTCGACCTCTTGTCACTACCTCTCTGAGGTTAGGCGGGCGACTTACTTAGTACGCGTTATTTTCGTACTCATGCAACACTTGGTGTGCATTTTTATTGCACAGATACATTCATAGCGATGTGGCTGGTTTGGAGACTTAGGCAAGTTGCATCATCCGGAGGTGATCCGCAGCTGACGGAGTCTCCCTCGTATTGTATTAAATTATTTTAATTTCCTTGTCCATTTGTATTTCGGACAAGCTTTGTAGAAATTGTAAAATTCTTAGAAATTACTCCTGTACTTGTGACACCGGGTTCTGGGATGTGTATGGGATGTATTTAAAAAAATGCAATATTAAACTGTTGTATTTTCTTAACGGATTTTGTTTAGTTATTACGTAACAAGTTAAAGTCAATGATTTCAAAAAAAAGAAGTTAAAACAAGAATATTTCAACTAATTAAAGATTGGCTTGCCCGACCTTATGGATTTTGGGTTGTGACATCCTCATCAGTTGATGATTTATCCCTATCACTAGAATCAAAATTTTCTGGTGAGGAATTTAAAAGAATCTTACATATAGAATCCTTGATATTATCGTCTAAATCAAGTTCTTTGATTTTATCCTTGATTTTACAATCTTTGGAAAAATGTCCTACTCTACCACATTTGTAACAGGCCTAGGAATTTTTAGATTTTATAAAACCTTTTCTAGCTTTACAAAAAGCTTTTCTCCTTTGGGTTTTTGCATACCGTTTTTTAGGAGAACCCTTTTTCTTTTTATGAAAATATTTTTTCTTATGCGACTTCTTTCTAATAGCAGGGATAACAATAGAAAATTATTCGCAAAATTCTCCTAATTGTTGTCTCTCAGTGAGACGATGCCCCTTTATCTGTTGGTTTAGCTTAATCTCATTGCATAAAGCTAAATCTTCCTGAGTGCATACACTAAATAATTTACCATATGAGTAATTATTATAATCAATACTCATTGATGTGCCTCTAAGGATTTTTCTGACCCTTTCAGCAAATAAATGAGGGAGTCCATCAATAAATTTGGACTTCCAATGAGTACTATTACTCTCCGGTAACTCCATCACTCTGGATAAGAAAATATATTTATACCATCTAAAAGATGTTAAGGTTTTACACCTTAGATTTTGAATCATAGTTTGAACGGTTTCACTATTATCAGACCATCTTCCAGAGAAATATTCTATGATATTCATAACTAAAGAATAGACAAAATTTTGTACCACCTTATCATCTTCCGTCTTTGTTGCGTTCATAATTTGAACACGTTAGTCATGGTTAAGATAATTATCCCACCATCCTTTCAGTTGACCAGTAAAACCGGAAATGATCATTTCAGCAATAGCCCTATCTGTATTCTTATTAACTTTACATATAGTACTGTACATAAGTATTCTATGTACTGTAGTATAGATTTTCCTATCAGCAAGGCCATCTATGTTCCATTCATAGATGTCTGACCCACTATAACCTTGGTGGTAGTGGTCATTTTCATGTTCTTCTATTAGAACATCCTGGGAGTTGGTCTTGGATAGTAGAACATTCTTTCGTAAGGTTTGCGAGCATATTTTCAGAGATTTTATTAATCTCGTCGTCTACTTTCATACTTTTGCCTTTATCAGACATATGCTCTAAACTTATAGGATTAGCTTTAAATTCACCAAACTTCTTATTGATAAGTTCTTCAATGTCATCAATACTTGTAGTAGCAATTTGCTCTTTACCTTTAGTATCCTTCTGTTGGATTTTTTGGACTTAGCTACGAGCTTGTCCAATTTTTCCTGTATTGTAACTATCTGTTCACCCAGAATACTAAGATACATATTAGTATATTATTCTGTGTGACCATAGTATTCAAATTTTTAATTGTAATTGTAGATACCTCATTTTAAAATAATTTTGAAAAAGTAGTAAAATATACTATTTTATTTTTTTCTCCTATTTGAAAATATTGTTGTGGTGGAAAAACTGATTTGATTATTTTTCCACTAGTGAGCGTATAATCTCTTTCTAATACATAAATATAATTGTAGACATGTTTAGACATAACCAAGGAACAAAAGCAATAACTTTATTTTTCTTGCTTATGTCATTATAAAAATCATGTCTGAAGAATTGTATTAATTCATCATTAAAATTTTTAAAAAACCATTTTCTAAAAACATCTCATCTGGGTTTAGAAAATTCTTCAAGAATCATTTTTCTTGTCGGTGAACCCGGATAAAAATCTATTTGGTTTTTCAACCATCATCTGCACCATTTGAGAAATCTATTTCAGATGCAGTCGGGTCAGGGTCTGAATTAACCTTGACAATATTATCCAGACTAATTTTTATATTATCAACTCTATAATTTCTCTAATTTGTGATGTGGATGCTCTAGATGAAAAATCTACCACATAATCAATTGGAGAAATATAAGAAGAGTTTGATCTAGTTAATCTAGATGATAAACTGATATTATCGGTTTGAATGGGTTCATTGAACCTAATCTTAATCGTTCCTGTAGACAATAAATTGCGTCGAGAAAATAAAATCAAGACCGAAAAATATCGCAATAATCGTAGTATTTTATTTCGAATATTTGAGTATACAATCTCTATGAATCTTCTGATTCTTCTTTTCAACTGTAAATTAAAGAATTTTCGGGCTTAATATTAAATTTTATTTTATTTTAATCCAAGTTCTTGAAGCTTGATCTTGATCTTGACATACTTTGTGTGAGCATGTGATTTTTACCTACCATATAATCCTTTACAAAATTCAATAAATTATTTAGTTTTATGGTTTTTATTGAATTTGTGAATTAATTTTGCATTATGTAATCATAATTCGCCTTTTAAATTTGTAAATAATTTAAAGTGGCCTAATTAGGTGCGTAACCTTAATTATTATTGTAACTAATAATGAAATATAATAAATTTAAATGTTTAATTTCTGGATTTAATCACTTTGTTTTAGCCAATTGTGGAATTTGTTCTATAAATGATTGGGAATATCAAATTAAATATTTTACTCTTAAGTAATTGATCAAACAGTGTACAAATTGGGCAAAATTAAGTTAGAGCTAATTATTACACTTTTTCTTAGTTTAAACCTAATTGAAATTAATTAGTTAATTATGAAATCAAGCCTAAATTCGGACCTGGGCTGATTTACCCAGGCCCAAAGCACCTCTACCCATCAAAAATACCAACCCAATCCTCTCTAACGCGTCCTGGCCCCCCATTACACCAAATGACCCCGTTTAAGTCACAGCAGACCCCAGCCGTTGATCTCCTAAGATCTAACGGTTGGGAACCCCCCAAAGCCTAAGTATAAAACTGTCCAAACCTTACCCCCACACCCCATTTGAACCCTAAGTATTACACCCCCCTATCCGTCTCTCTCACTCCTCTCTCTAACCTCGCCATCAGCCGCCCCGAAATCGCGTGCCGGCGGCGGAGTAACCCCAAAACGCCTCAAAATGTCACCAGATGATCCTCTCCTCCTCCTCAATCACCTCATGCCTTCAATTTCTCCAAAAACTCACTCGAAATCAAGTAATTTCAGATATGAGAATCTGAAAACCCTAATCGACACAGCCCTTTTCCCTCCTTCATTCCCTTTTCTCTCATTCGTTCAACCCCATCAGTCCTGATACCTTGCACTAGTTCATGCAAGATTAACCACAAACCGTCTATTTTCTCCTATGCTCTATCAAACCAGAGCATGCATGAATTTTTCTCAAAGTGTCTAATGTTCAGTGGCCAAACGCAATGACCTATGGACATGGGATTTTAGCCGCTAAGAGTCAATTTTTGTCCTAATGCCCAGGTAAAACTCTTCATTGATTCTCCCTCTGTCTTTTCTGATTTCACCTATCAACCCACCATCACTAGTAATTCCTAACTTCTTTTTATGTTTGTTTTGTTCTGAGTTTACCTATCGATAGAAGTCTGAGTTTGTCTCCTAAAACGGCAAAAATNGCAATCTCTAACTATTCTAGTATTGCCGATTGATTTGTGTTAACGACTACTTAACTAAATTAGATAACGTATGATCTAAGCCTTGCAGAACCTTTGTAATTAACAAAAAGACTTTTGATGATTTTGTGTATGTTTAATTAGTTGTAGATAACTTAATTGAACCATGCCTTAGACTGTGCTTAGTATCAATTTAAGAGCTTATTTGATGCACCATGTCATAGGAGAGACTCTTGCATAAGCTATTGTACTCTTCACTTGAAATTGCCTTATAAACTTAACAGTCTGAGTTATAAAAAATCTGGAATGCAAAGTTACTGTTTCCACTTATAAGCCTAAGGAAAATCACCTATACTTGCTTGTCTTGCTAAAGTGAATACCCCTACCCATGAATCAATGTTAAGTTAAAATGAGTCACTCAGTCTCACCCTTAAGTCATTTAAATTTCTAATCAACTAACTAGAGTTAAATGATAACCTAAGCGAGTAACCATGATTACCCAATGGTAAATTCAGGGACTCCAAGAGGTACAACAGGTAATGTAAATTTAGGAAATCAGATTTTAAGGGTAAAAGGGTCTTTTAAGGGTTGAAAAATTCTGGAATAAGGGCAGATGTCCCAAAAGATGAGGTTGACAGCTGCCCTATGTACTATTTTAGCTCATTGGACAGGGAATATTCTAGATATATCCCATCCTCAAGTCCCTTATAAATAGACCCATTTTCCACATTAGAAGGATCTTTTTATGGACTATCTATTTGACCCTCTTTTACACTGAGTTAGCTACTAAAAATATCTGAAACACACAGAAAAATCAGAGTAGCTATTCATAAACAAAAATTTCCAAAAAAAAAAAATATTCAGTAGAAAGCAAAGAGAAGTCTGATTTCTCTTTAAAAAAGTTCATCAGTACATTTCTTGGTTCTGGTGTTTCTATTTTTTCTTTGGGGTTCTAATTCTTGGGAACTTTAAGTAATTACCTTTAGAATTCTGGTTCATCTCCTACTGGGCCTTTTGGTTATTTGGTTTGTTGTTTGCTGCTATTGGATTTTGTTTCTTTTGCTGACTGCTATTTATACTTGACCTTTATTTGGTCAAGTTTTCTTAATTTTTTCTTCAAACAAGATATGTAACAGCTTAACTATATTGAAATGCTTAAATCTGAATTTTGTTCTCTTCCTTTGCTGTCCAAATCCTTCTCCTCTAGCTGAACCTTCTTTTCCTTTATTTTTGGTATGAAAAATCTGAAATGAGATTGTTTAATACGCTGGTAAATGAATCTGAATAAGTGTTGTCTATGAAACACCTGAATCCTTAGAATCAGTCTGTTTAGTTGTATTTAAGTCATATTATTTTTCAGAATGCATTGAGTTTGTGTAGTTAAAATAAGTTAGATGTTGGTTTTGTGTTTGCCTTAGTCCGTACTGAAATTATTTGCACTAGGGTAGATGAGTTTGACCTTCTAATGGTCAAATTCACCCCATAGTAGTGCACAAACAGTAGTTTAGTTTCTGAAAATTACCCCTTAAGGGTATAAAATGTGTAATTAAGTAGGGCCTTAAGGAAGGGAATCCGAACCCGCAAAAATGGTCGGATTTATTCATCAGAGTGCCAATAGTAGTCAAAGTATTTGAATAAATACTTGCTGAAATTTGTTGCATAACACAAGTATGACTCTCAAGAGTCAAATAAGATGGCATCCCCGGAATTCAATCTAACCCCTCTTATGGTCAGATTCATTCCAAGAAAAATGCACAAAGGATGTTTCTTTTAGATACTATTTAGTATAGCATTACTAAAGTCAAGTTCGACCCCTTTCATGGTCAAATCTGCCTTAGTAGATGCATAACACGCCTAGATTTTAGGGTGTTTACAACTTGCAAAAGGAGGCTCAAGTGTATAGCCATAAGGAGATTCAAGTCGGATCAACTAGTTAGAAGTTGCAATTTTCAGTTTACTTTCTTTTAGAAAAAATAAAATGTATCTTTATAGAAATTGAAGCTCTGTAATTCATCTATACTCGTTCTTTTAGAAGCATTGTAATATGAAACTGGACTCTATATTCACTGTATCAACAATATTTTTCTCAGTCCTGTATGTATGTACCCATGTAAGTCTAAAGAAATGGGCATAATTGCGCCAGAGTCGTCTGAGTCCACTAGACTCGAACGAGAGCAGTTATGGTTAATTTTTACGCCCAGGCCATTCACAATGGCCTGGTGGAGCTTGAGAAGGCCCACATGTTTTATTTTCCTCAAAAACTGTTTTATTTACAAACTCAATTGCAAGGTTTTAAGTGTCGGAATATTCAGATTCGGGTTAACAAATTTATTAGCATTTTTTTTGTAAAAAATCGTTCTCTACAGTTTTTATTTAGATAACCATCGAATTTGTAGAAAATAACTATTTTAGCTCAGAAAAAATTTCAAAAGTCTACACACAAAAATGGAAATATGCTATTCAACAGTGCTGGTAAATTTCTAGAATTAGAACAACATAAAGAAATCAGTGTGTATGATTTGTGAAATAAACAACATAGATTTAGGCTGTTGTGAAGTTAATAAAGTTGTTCAATCAAAAATATTTTTCTGCAATTAAATGCGTTTATTTGGTTTTTGGAACATGTTCCTTATGAATTAGTGAATTTTAGATCTCTCTTCATTGATGCATGCCTTAAATTGATGTACTTAGCTTCATTTCTTATTACAAAAGTACCCAAAATTAGGATGGCATAAGGAGATACAAATCGGGCCAGACTAGGCCATAGCCCAATCTCATGACTTGACTTAGGATTTTTTAATTTAGATGTAGTGAATTTCGAAAGCCTTTAAGATAATGAATTCCTTAAACTCATAAAATAAATCAATCTTCGGAGTATACGTTTTACGTAACTTTGAATGAAAACAACTAAAAATGTACCTTTTTCTCGAAAGACTAAAATGAACACTCTTAGAGACACTTTAGGAACGAATTTCTTAAAATTATCGGGATTACGTACACGCTCGCGTGACGTGATTTCGGTCTCTTTTTGACAACAAAACAAAATATGCGCTTGCGCACCCTATTTATCTTATTAAATGAGTTCAGTGTCGAGAATTGTGTACACGTCCGCGTGACATGACTTTCAATACATTTTAAACTCTACGGGTTTACGCATACGTGACACGTCTCCAAAAATAACTCTTTGAATACAAAAGAATAATAAAAAGCGGTAAGAATATAAAAAATGCACGTAAGTACCTTCTCCCAGGTTAACAGAATTCCTTACTCGGATTTCTGGTTCGTAGACAATTTAAATAGAGTCAAAATTCCTCGATTTTGGGATTTCTACATAAATAAATGGTGTTCCGGAACACCGTAAAAAATTCGGGTGGCGACTCTGAATAAATAAATAAATCCCAAAATCGAATAATGTCAGTTAAAGTGGAAAAACTCCCTTATTGCCCTCACCGGGGTGAAAAAAGGAGGTGTGACAGCTCTGGCGACTCTGCTGGGGATAAGAACCCAGAATCTCTGGTTCAGGGTTCAAGAATCCGAGCTTGTTAATGTGATTTTACTTGGCTTTGTTAAATTGTGATCTTACTGTATTTTTGTGCGCTCAATGTGCTAAATGTTATTTATTTACTGCTTTGATATTTATTTGAATTGTCTTTAAACTGTCTTCTAACGCCTCCCTTCTGAGTCTTCTAAAAAATTGGTGCACACGTTCGCGTGGCCCGCCTTTCTGTTAGAGGTCATACCAAGTAATAAATACGGGGATGGACTAGCCACTAGGCCGGATAGCCTTTCGTGCTATCGGTACGTCGCTCCCACCCCGATTCGAGTTGTCCCCTCGGGTAGCCAAGGTCTAGAACAAAACCCTAGGTTTTAACCCTAGAATGACAAAACCTTATGACAGATCCCTAATAGGAACAATTATCTCATCACGTGCATTTTGACTTAAGGGACTCAACACAGGGGTTGGGTCCGTCTAGGACAGGTGTACCCGAAACAAAAGGACCATCATGATGCATCCTACTTGCTGTACGTGCATTATTTGTCTCGGTTTGTTGTTGACCGGCTAAAGAAAGAAAGAAAAATAATAGAAAAACCAAGAGTGAGGGAGGATAAAAATTTACCAGTTTTGAAAAATCCTGATAGCTGAAAATATCTCGAAACTCTGCCAAAATTTCCCGGAAAAAAAGGGGAAAAAAAGCATTTCAAAATAATTGAAAATAAGGGGGAAAAGAATTTTAAAATAAGTCAAAATCATTTTTATTTAGTTATGTCAAAACTGGCCGAACTACGCAGGTCTGATTCTCACCGAATGTGAGATACATAGGCAAACCTCATCGGTCCCGACCCCAATTTTCAAAAAGTTCACAAATATTTCCCCTTATTTCCTTCCTAACAATCCCAAAAAAAAAAATATTTTCCTTTATTTCCTTCTTTAGGAGTATTTGCTTAGAAAACTCCAAACCAATAAAATTTTTAGAACCCAAAAATATCTTTTCGACAAATCAAAATACCAAATAATATTTTCTACATTTTCATTTTCCACAATTTTCAAAAAATCTCAAAAAATATTTTTCCTCCTTCCTCCTTTAGTAAAGTCTTTCTTTGAGACCCCCAATTTTTCAAAAAATTTGAAAAAATATTTTATTTAATTCCTTCCTAACAAAAAAGAAAAAAAATCAAATCAGAAATATTTTTCCAAAACAAAAATCAGAAAACAAAAAATTCAAAAAAAAAAAAAAAAACAAAATCTTTGTATTTTTTTAAAAATCCTTCTTTTAAAAATGTAGAGGCAACATTCGAAATCCAAAAATATATTCTTTATTCTTAAAAAAACAAAAGAAGATGACAAAAGATGAAATCCAACAAAAATATTTTCTTCTTATTTTTGAAATTCCCAAAGTTCAAAACAAAAGAAAAAGAATTTTTAGAGGTCTTTCATTCAAAAAAATCCACCATTTTTAGAAGTCTTTTTCCCATAACCCAAAAGAGAAAAAAATCCAAAAATGTTTTCTTTCTTTTTAGAAGTCTTCATTTCAAAATTTTCAAAAAAAAATCAATGAAAAATCAAAATCCAAAATACGTTTTTTGTTTATCTTGAAGTATTTTTCCCAAAAATCCAAAAAAAAAAAGAGAAGAAAATGAAAAATCAAAACCACAATTCGAAAACATTTTTTTCCTTTATAAATCCTTTCTTTCGAAAAATCAAATCAAAATCCAAAAAAAAATTATTTTTCTTGCTTTTTAAAAGGCTTTCTTTCAAACATTTCAATCAAAACATAAAACAAAAAATTAATTCTTTAAAGCCTTTCTTTCAAAATTCAAGAAAATAAACGAAATTCAAAAAAATAAAAAAAAAGAGTTAACTTTATTTACTCCATTCTCAGCCTTCCATGAACTACGTGATGATCTGATTCATGCGGCGTCATGATACGTAGGCAATCCACATAGGATTCGATCACAATCCTAAAAAGAATAAAAAGAAAGAAAAAGAGAGATAATATTAAAGTCGGGATGAAACACACAATCGTTGCAAACATTTTTAGAACAACGTTAACTGCTTAGGTGCATCTCATCCCAACATGTGATTCCTATGTGTTATTATCTCCCACTAACCCAGTTTGATGTCTTCTCTCTAAAGGTTACTATTCTTAACGGTGGTTGGTTTGCGGTGGTATTCTAGCGACACATCCATATTTCACCAGATCTAAAGGAAGTGTAGCAATGATGTCAGAAAGTCACCCGTCCATTATTAAGCCAACGGATGACCCTACCTCGGTTATCCCCCAAGAAGAATCGGCAATAGCCGAAGAAAACAGAAGGCTGAGATGTCGTATGCTCGAGATGTGGGACGCTTGGTCCAACGGGAGAGAGCCACCTAACTCCATCCCAGGTTTTCCTGAGTTAATTCCCAGAACTGGAGGGACCACCAACGTGCCTATTTCAAAGCCAAACTCATTTATCCCATTTGGGTTCTCGACCATCGTCTCAAACTATTCTAGAATGCCTTCTGAGTTTCGCCCCCAGGCACCATCCTCCAGATTACACTCTGCGGTGTTTACTGCTCCGCCAGCTACTGGTATGGCACAACCTACACCCGCACGATAGAATTTTGAACCAGCCAATTTTATTTTCCAAGCTCCGCAGTTCCAGCTGGATGCTGCTCAGGTCACTCCTAATGCTTACATGCAGTACCCACAGCTTGAATCTCCCGTAGAACCGGAAAAGCTCTTGAAGAATATTGAACAAGATGATATAACTCGAAAGATGAAGAGCCTTGAACAAAGTTTGAAAAACCTCCAGGGTCTAAGTGGCCAAAAGAGCGTGTCATATGCTGATATATGCATGTTCCCGCACGTGCATCTACCTGTAGGTTTCAAGACACCAAAATTTGAAAAGTATGATGGGCATGGAGACCCGATCGCTCATCTAAAATGATACTGCAACCAATTGAGAGGAGCGGGAGGCAAAGAGGAGCTACTGATGGCTTATTTTGGGGAAAGTCTTACAGGTATCGACTCGGAGTGGTACATCGATCAAGATATATCCCATTGGCATGTATGGGATGATTTGGCCCGAGAATTCGTAAGATAGTTCCAATACAATGTGGATATAGCTCCGGACAGAAATTCTCTGTCCAATCTCAAAAAGAAAGCTTCCAAAACCTTCCGGGAGTACGCAATCAAATGGCGGGAACAGGCATCCCGAGTGAAACCTCTCATGGAGGAAAATGAAATGATTAGTATCTTCTTACAGTCCCAAGAGGTAGATTATTTTCAGAATATGATGTCCGCCATGGGCAAGTCGTTTGCAGAGGCCATAAAAATTGGCGAGATGGTCGAAAATGGCCTAAAGACAGGCCGTATTTTAAGTCAATCTGCTTTGAGAGCCACCTCCCAAGCCATTCAAAGCGGCTCGGGAGGCCTGGCAAACAGAAAGAAAAAAGAGGAGGAAGCCATGATGGCTTCGGGCCCTAGGAATTCTCGACAACCTCGGGAATATCCAGGACTATTTTCCACAACTTCACAACACTATTATCCTCATCAGGAAGAAGCTTATGCCATGACTCCCCCTCCTTATGCAGTGATGAACGCTCAGCACTAGCCCCGATCGCAGCAGTATAGCCAAAACAGAGCTCCACCACCTAGAAATAACCATCCACCCCCAGCTCCATATAATCCACGCCCTCCTAAAAACAATTATCCCTACAATGCTTACCCTCGTGAACCACCAAGAAGAACCAACTTCACCCCATCGGTGAGTCATACTCAAGCCTCTTTCCAAAGTTGGTTCATATGGGGCTTTTACAGCATGTGCCTCCGAACAGGCAAAATCCACAATCACCATCATACAGACGGGGTACCAACTGTGCCTATCATTCTGGAGTGGAGGGGCATGATACTGAAGACTGTTGGACCCTCAAGAGAGCAGTAGAAAATCTGATTGAACAAAAGAAGGTTGTGCTAAGGGACGAGGAGGTCCCCAATGTCACAAACAACCCATTGCCAGCCCACAACAACAGGCCTGTCATTGGAATGATACTAGAAGACAAAGAATTTGACCCGGCGCTGAAAGCCATCATTGCCATTGTGGACACAGAAAGGAAAGCAAAACCAGTGGCAAAACCGGTCAAAGAAGAAAAGAAAACAAAAACCCCCGGTCAGGATAAAGAGAAGGCTAAGGAAGAAAAAGAGACAAAGACCCCCGAACAGGAGAAAGAAAAGGCCAAGGAAGAAAAGAAAGAGACGACACAGAAAGAGCTCCGCGAAACAGAAAACTTGTTTTGAGCCCTCCCAGAAGATTGGAACCACAAAAAATGTATATACCAAAAGGGACCTATGTCGGGAAAACCCCGGCTATCCCACTAAAGCTGAATGAACCTTTGATTATCAGTCATTGGCCGCAAAATCCAATAAAAAATACAACTACCGTCCCATGGAATTATGATCAAACAATGGTGACATATAAAGGAAAAGAAGTCAAGGGGGAAATCAACGAAGCAAAACCCACTGGGAAGTACCATAACCCAGATGAGTTGAACAAAGCTAAGCATAAACTCTTTCCTCTCAAAAAGCCTATCACCGCCGAAGAGGCCGAGGAGTTCTTCAAGAAAATGAAAATGCCGGAATATGTCATAATCGAAGAACTCAGGAGAACCTCTGATCAAGTTTCACTTCTGTCTCTGTTGACTGGCTCAAATAAGCACAAAAAAATACTCCTGAAAACGCTGAATGAAGCGTATGTACCAGCTGAGACCTCAGTCGAGCAGTTAGGCTGAGCGCTTTTTCAAGGTAAACAAAATCTCTTTCAGCCAGGATGATCTGCCTCTCGAAGGAGCCGCTCACAACAAGGCATTACACCTGACCGTTAAAAGCGAAGGATATTATGTAAAGAGAGTTATGCTTGACGGAGGGTCGGGGGTAGATATTTGCCCTTTGTCAACACTGCAAGGGATGGGAATCGACATTGAGAGAATCAGGCCGAATAATGTTTGTGTCTGCGCCTTTGACGGTGTCAAAAGGGACACCATTGGTGAAATTGACATAATCATGACAATTGGCCCTGTGGATTTCACAGTGACTTTCCAAATCTTGGATATGGATACTTCCTATAAATTCTTGCTAGGGAGACCGTGGATTCACGTTGCTGGGGCAGTACTGTCTACCCTCCACCAAATGGTCAAATTTTTCCATGAAAATCAGGAGATCGTGGTCCATGGAGAAGACGAACAATCCATATACAAGGACCCCTCCATCCCCTGCCTCGAGGCCAGAGAGGGAAGCGAACATATTGTGTACCAAGCTTTTGAGATTGTGCCTGCTGATCAACACGAAGAAGGTGCTCCATGCCCACAAACTTGTCTTTCAAATGCGTCAATCATGGTCGCCATAGATATGATTAGACATGGATACAAACCAGGAAAGGGGTAGGGATATCCCTACAGGGCATCACTGAACCAATCTCCCTACCCGCCGCTGAAAAATTCTTTGGCATAGGTTTCCAAGCCACTGATGAAGATGTGCAATGGGCCAACGCCGCAAAAACAATGGATGGGACCTGCCTCAGCCAGTCCCACACATTACTAAGACCTTCATCGAACCACAGTATATCGAAGAAGAAGAAGAGGCCTTTACGGCCAAAGAAAGTGAAGATATATGTGAGGCCATGAAACAGATGTTATATGAGGACAACATGGTTCAGCTAGGGCAAGGCTTGAGCACCGCAGAGGTGCAGTATATGGGCCCAAATGCCAAGTTGCAGAACTGGAAGGCTACTCCATTCCCCGTCAGGCGGGAGTCCCGGTAGTTCAGTTTTTCCATCTTCCCTGCACTATGAGTAATTTCAGGGTGTAACTCAAGTGATTTTAATTTATTGCTTTTCAATTCCGATGTAAACCTTTCTATGTTCAATTCAATTCAATGAAATCAAAATTTCATCGTCTATTATTCTTTCTGATTTTGTTATTTTTTCTTATTTTTCAGTCCTAATAATGCGGCTTTAAATAACATGACATGCTTGCGGACTTCATGCCCTGATCTTAATACGCTGTCTAATCTCGAAATAATAAATCAAGAACTAGAGTATGATGAAGATGAGGCCTTTAGGGAAATAAATCGAGAATTGGAACAGTTCGAGAATAAGCCTAAGCCAAACTTAAAAGAAACGGAACCCGTTAACTTGGGCAGTAAAGAGGAGATTCGAGAAACCATGATAAGCGTCCACACGGACGAAAGGACTAGAGACGCCTTGATTCAACTCCTATTTGAATTCAAAGACGTGTTTTCTTGGTCCTACGACGACATGCCCGGACTAAGTATAGACTTGGTGGTACACAAATTGCCAACTTGCCCCAGTCATCAACCTGTCCAACAAAAGCAGAGGAAATTTAAAACGGACATGAGTGAAAAGATCAAAGAAGAGGTGGCTAAACAACAAAAGGCTAGAGTAATCCGAGTGGTCCAATACACCACCTGGCTGGCCAATGTGGTTCTGGTGCCTAAAAATGATGGAAAAGTCCGAGTATGTGTCGACTACCGAGATCTGAATAAAGGAAGTCCCAAAGATAATTTTCCACTACAAAACATACATATCCTAGTTGACAATTGTGCCAAACACAAGGTACAATCTTTTGTCGATTGCTATGTCGGATATCACCAGGTGTTGATGGATGAAGAGGATGCGGAAAAGACAGCCTTCACTACACCCTGGGGAACATACTGTTACCGGGTCATGCTATTTGGTTTAAAGAACGCTGGGGCAACGTATATGAGGGCCATGACTGCCATATTCCACGACATGATGCATCAGGATATCGAGGTATACGTGGATGATGTGATCATTAAATCCAGGACCCAAAGTGACCATGTGCAGCATTTGAGGAAATTCTTCGAACGCCTGCGCAAATATGATTTGAAATTAAACCCAGCCAAATGCACTTTCGGAGTTCCATCCTGAAAATTACTGGGATTTATAGTCAGTCGACGGGGCATTGAGGTGGACCCGACAAAGATAATATCTATTCGGGATCTCCCACCCCCAAGAACCAAGAAGGAATTCATGAGTCTGTTGGGTAGGTTGAATTACATCAGCAGGTTCATCGCTCGGTTGACCTCCATATGCGAGCCTATATTCAAGCTATTGAAAAAAGATGCAGCCATCAAATGGACAGACGAGTGCCAGGATGCTTTCGACAAGATCAAAGAATATCTGTCAAATCCTCCAGTGTTAGTCCCACCAGAACCGGGAGACCTCTGTTCCTATACCTGACGGTGCTAGAAAATTCCTTTGGGTGTGTTCTCGGTCAACACGATGCAACCAGGAAGAAAGAGCAGTCCATTTATTACTTAAGAAAGAAGTTCACAAGCTACGAGGCCAAGTATACTCAGTTAGAAAGGACCTGCTGCGCTCTAACTTGGGTTGCTCAGAAGCTCCGACATTATTTATTGGCTTATACCACCTACCTTATCACGAGGCTAAATCCTTTGAAGTACATATTCCAAAAGCCAATGCCCACCGGGAGATTAGAAAAATGGAAAATCTTGCTCACAGAATTCGATATTGTCTATGTCACTCGCACAACTATGAAAGCTCAAGCATTGGCCGATCATCTGGATGAAAATTCGGTTGATGATGAATACCAACCCTTGAGCACTTATTTTCCGGATGAAGAAATCAACTCCATCGAAATAATCTCGGAAGGTGATGACACCTACAAAATGTTCTTCGACGGAGCAGCCAATGCGAAAGGTATTGGGATAGGGGCGATCTTGATTTCATCCACAGGACAACACTACCCTGCCACGGCCCACCTCCGTTTCTTCTGCACAAATAATACTGTTGAATATGAAGCTTGCATAATGGGCATGAACATGGCCATTGACATGGAGGTATAAGAGTTGTTGATCATGGGGGACTCCGATTTGATCATTAAGCAGGCTCGGGGAGAGTGGGAAACTCGAGATGTTAAACTCCTTCCCTACATACAGCATGTGGAGGATCTTAGTAAGCGATTCAAAGCCATCGAATTCAGATATATTCCTCGGTGCCACAATGAGTTAGCCGATGCGCTGGCCACCCTAGCTGCAAGGCTGCTCTATCCGAGTAATGTTCGCATAGACCCATTGGAGATCCAAATCAAGGAAAGACATGGTTATTTCAACACGGTCGAAGTAGAACCCGATGTCCAACCATGGTATCATGATATTAAAAGATTTTTGAAGGCAAGAGAATATCCCGAGCAGGCCAACGGAGACCAAAAGAGAACCATCTGAAGGCTTGCCAGCAGTTTCTTCCTAAATGGGGAATTACTGTATAAAAGGACTCCCGATCTAAATCTTTTAATATGTGTAGACTCAAAAGAAGCCGAAAGGATCATGAGCGAGGTCCATTCAGGAGTATGCGATCCCCACATGAATGGGTACGTCCTCGCAAAGAAAATCTTGCAGGCTGGATATTATTGGACCATGGAGAAAGATTGTTTCGGTTTCGTCCAGAAGTGCCATAAGTGTCAAATACATGGCGACCGAATCCATGCACCACCATCAGAACTGCATCCTATGTCGGCACCCTGGCCATTTGTTGCTTGGGGAATGGATGTCATTAGGCCAATCGAGCCAAGGGTCTCAAACGGGTACAGATTCAGTTTGGTTGCTATCGACTATTTCACAAAATGGGTCGAGGCCGTCACGTTCAAAGCTATCACTAAGAAAATGGTGGTGGATTTCGTGCATGCTAATATCATCTGTCATTTTGGTATCCCAAAAACTATCATTACCGACAATGCCACGAATCTAAATAGTAACTTGATGAGGGAGGTATGTGAACAGTTCCAGATAACACACCGCAAATCGACCCCTTACCGGCCCAAAGCTAATGGTGTCGTTGAAGCATCCAATAAGAATATCAAGAAAATCCTTAGAAAAATGATCCAAAGTTCCAGACAGTGGCATGAGAAGTTCGTTTGCATTATTGGGATATCGCACGACTGTGCGGACATCAGTTGGGGCTACGCCCTACCTATTGGTTTACGGCACTGAAGCCGTGATCCCTGCGGAAGTTGAAATTCCCTCCCTTCGGATTATTTTCGAAGCAGAAATTGAGGATGATGAATGGGTCAAAACCTGATTAGAACAATTAACTCTGATTGATGAGAAAAGGATGGCCGCAGTTTTCCACGGGCAGTTGTACCAACAAAGAATGGTCCACGCTTACAACAAGAAAGTGCGGCCCAGGTACTTCGAAATGGGACAACTTGTCTTAAGACGCATCCTCCCGCACCATGAAGAAGCAAAAGGAAAATTTTCCCCGAATTGGAAAGGTCCTTACATCATAATAAAATTGCTACCAAAAGGAGCATTGTACTTGGGGGACATCGAAGGAAATGACCCCGAAACGGCAGTCAACGCAGGCGCAGTCAAAAGGTATTATGTTTGACCTTTTTATGATCGAAATGACGAAGACTTTCATTCACGCTACCCCAAACACTACCAGTTTTTGTAAACCCTTTGAGCTAGTTACATTTCCTTGATTACCCTCTTCGAATCTTGAAGTGATGATTAAGAAAAAGGAAAATGATGATGAAAAGAAAACAAAAGAAAGTTCAAAACAAAAACAAAACCAAAAATTCCCGAACTACGTTCGGACTTGATTCCAAAAGGATACGTAGGCAGCCTCACCTTGGGGTTCAGTCACACCAAAATAAAAATTCACATTCCCCCAAAAGTTTAAGTTGGGGCAAGTGTGAAAATTCGGCGATGATTCGCCCGAAAAGTTCCAAAGTTGTAAATCTATACAAATTCCCTTACCCCAAATCCCGTTCAAGTCCTTCCGATCGATCGGAAAATAAAGGCCACGCGGGCGAGCAATGAGAGAAACTAAAATGAGAGAGTCTTATCGGTGAAAACCCACACGGGCACCATGAGGCGATGGTGAGTAGAGGAAACTAAAATGAGAGAGTCTTGTTAGTGAAAACTCGCAAAGAGCACTATAGGACGATGGCGAGAAGAGAAATGAGAGAGGCTAGTCGATGAAAACCCAAAAAAAGGGCACTACTAATCGAAAAGAGGTTTAGTCACTGATATCAACATGATTCGGGGCATGGTTTCTCGACCTCTGGGTAAAAAGTCGTGACGAATTTCTGAGAGTCAGATGGCCCATATAGATCAGGCATCCAGTCCAAGACGCATGTCATGTTCATTGAAGGCCGCATACACTCCAGATAAGTCCTTCTTCTCTTTTCCCCCGAAAGGGATATTTTTTGTCAAAATTCATCACCTCCGTTTCTTTGTTATTTTTATCTCAATCCCTTCCAGTCTGACTCTATTTCTGAAGCAATGCAAAGAAAAATGGCAAAACTGATTTACAGGGTCCTCGTTTGACACAAGCCAACATGCAAGGGCACCGAGCCTCATCAGGGCATCGGATCAATCCCGACTGGTCGTAATGGTCGATGTTTTAAGTGCAAAACTCTTGAAAGGAGAAAATAAAAATGAAATGCCTATAGAGGCAATTGGAATGAAGGGTTGAGTCCCACGTGACTAACCTTCTCGGCAAAGTTCGAAAAGCCGAAATGCTCCAAATAATTTAAAGGTAAAGTTGAAAGAAAAGTCAGAAATGAAAGGCCAATAAAGGCGAAATAAAATTGGAAAAGTTAAGTCCCATGAATAACCACTGCAGCAGAAGTTGAAGGGCCAAAACACCCCCCGATACTCTGGAAATCCAAAAGAAAAAATCAAGTGAAAGGATTACAAAGGCAAAACAAAACATTGGGTCCCACGTGACCGATCGTCATGATAAAATATGGAAAGCCCAGGGTCCCCGGGATTAGAGATGAAACCCAATCCCCAGCAAGCAAGCAAGCAGTTTGTTGAGATCTTCACCCAAAGAACTAAGATCAAGCAGTGGAAAATCAAGGCCGCAAAACCAACCGCCGTTTCAAACTAACAAATTGTTCTTTGTTTGAAGGAAACATGTGTAACCCAAAATAACCTTGCAAAACGCAGGTGTACCCAAAAGAAAGGCGCAAGAGCTAGAAGCAGCTCTGCAACGACAACTCCAAAAAGGGGAAGTTTTCTCCAAAACTCTTTTCCGCATTCACTCAAAATCAAATGAAAAGAAAAGAAAAGAAGAAAAAACGATGTTGAAAACAATCCAAACTTAAAATATTATAGGGAATCCAATCCCTAGCTACACCTTTTCCCAACATAGGATGTTACATTCCTTAGTTGATGCCGACATAGGGTCTCCATTCCCTAGTTGATGCCAGCATAACCTAAAGCTGACATAACTCGATGCCAACCTAGGATATCTCGGTCCTTAGTTGATGCCAACATAGGGTCCCACTCCCTAGTTGATGCCGGCATAACCCGATAATTTCTTCCAACATAGGGTCTCACTCTCTAGTAGACACCAGCATAACCTGGTGATCTTTCTGACAACAGCATAACATGTTGATCATCTCCTGACATTAGCATAACCCAGTGATCTCCCTTCCGGCAACAACATAACCTGTTGACTTTTCCAGACATCGGCATAACCTGGTGATCTCTTCTGACAACAGCATAACCTGTTGATCATTTTTCTAACACTGGCATAACCCAGTAATCTCTTTTTCCCCGGCAACATTATAACCTGTTTATCGGTTTCTGACGTTGGCATAACCCAATGATATTTTCGGCAACATCATAACCTGTTGACCTCTCTAGACATCGGCATAAGGTGATCTCTTTTGACAACAGCATAACCTGTTGATCATTTTCTGACATTGGCATAACCCAATGACCTTTTCCCCGGCAACAGCATAAGCTGTTGATCAGTTTCTGACTCTGGCATAACCCAATGTTCTTTTCGGCAACAGCATAACATGTTGACCTCTCTAGACACTGACATAACCTGGTGATATCTTCTGACAACAGCATAACTTGTTGATCATTTTCTGACATTGGCATAACCCGATGACCCTTTCCCCGGCAACAGCATAACCTGTTGATCATTTTTTGACGTTGGCATAACCCAATGATCTTTTTCGGCAACAGCATAACCTGTTAACCTTTCTAGACGTCGGCATAACCTGATGATCTCTTCTGACAACAGAATAACCTGTTGACCATTTTCTGACATTGGCATAACCTTCTGACCTTTTTTTCCGGAAACTGCTTAACCTGTTGACCTTTCCAGACGACAGCATAACCTGTCAATTCTCTTCCTAGGGTCTCCCAACCCCTAGTTCATTTTACCTTTGGGCATAGGGTATCCACCCCCTAGTCTACAATAATGTCGGGTGCACTGTTCTCGGCTTTTCATTATTTTCAAATAATAAAATAGTATAGATTTCCTTACAATAACTCACGAAATTTTCCTAGTGAAAACTTGGGCAGAAAATTTCGTTCATTCGCTTTTTGATTGTGCAGATAACATTTTCAGGACATTGGACTCGAGACGACCAAAAGAAGAAGTTTCGATCCAGAATAATAAAACAAAAAAGAGAAGTCTAAATCCAAAAGTGCAGATACGGAGAAGATATGGAATATTAAGGACGAGATTGAAGTCATCCGTTCGGTATATCCTGCCTTGATCCGAAAAGCGAAGAGACGAAACCAACACCTGCGGCTAACAAACATCAAGATCCAGGTCAGAGTTAGCAGAAAATCAAGACTCAAGAACAAGTCTTAGATGGGAATCTTGTAACTAGCAGCTGATAGGTTTAGTTAGTCTTTCGTTTTGTTATTTTGGTGTAATAAGGAGATCAGCAACAATAACAGCAACAACCGCAGTGAAACCACAGTTACTCGGTAGTCCCAACTACCAAAACTTCCAGAACTACACTGACCTGATTCCTTTATATCCAAGGATATGTAGGCAACCTTTGAAGCAGGGTTCGGTCAAACTTTTCAAAAACGCTTCACAATGGGGCATATGAAGAGGTAAAGTCGTTCATGACTGCTCACTTTGTCTTTGCCCGAAAACTCTTCGTGTTTCCGAGCAAAGAGGGGCAGCTGTGAGCACGTGATTTTTACCTACCATATAATCCTATACAAAATTCAATAAATAATTTAGTTTTATGATTTTTATTGAATTTGTGAATTAATTTTGCATTATGTAATCATAATTCGCCTTTTAAATTTGTAAATAATTTAAAGTGTCATAATTTAGGTGCGTAACCTTAACTTTATTGTAACTAATAACGAAATATAATAAATTAGTTTAAATGGTTAATTTCTGGATTTAATCACTTTGTTTTAGCCAATTGTGGAATTTATTCTATAAATGATTGGGAGTATCAAATTAAATATTTTACTCTTAATTAATTGATCAATCAGTGTACAAATTGGGAAAAATTAAGTTAGAACTAATTATTACACTTTTTCTTAGTTTAAACTTAATTTAAATTAATTAGTTAATTGTGAAATCAAGCCTAAATTTGGACATGGGCTGATTTACCCGGGCCCAAAGCACGTATACCCATCAAAAATACCCAGCCTAATCCCCTCTATCCCGGCATAGCCCCCCATTACACCAAACGACTCCGTTTAAGTCACAGCAGACCCCAGTTGTTGATCTCCTAAGATCTAACGGTTGGGAACCCCCCAAATCCTAAGTATAAAACTGTCCCAACCTTACCCCCACACACCATTCGAACACTAAGTATTTTACACCCCCCTATCCGTCTCTCTCACTCCTCTCTCTAACCTCCCCATCAGCCGCCGCCTTCCGCCACCCGAAAATCGCCTGCCGGCGGCAGAGTAACTCCAAAACCCCTCAAAATGTCACCAGATGATCCTCTCCTCCTCCTCCTCGATCACCTCATGCCTTCAATTTCTCCAAAAACTCACTCGAAATCAACAAATTTCAAGTCTGAGAATCTGAAAACCCTAATCGACACAACCCTTTTCCCTCCTTCATTCCTTTTTCTCTCATCCGTTCAACCCTACCAGTCCTAATACCTTGCACTAGTTCATGCAATATTAACCACAAACCGTCTAACTTCTCATATGCTCTATCAAATCAGAGCATGCATGAATTTTTCTCAAAGTGTCTGATGTTCAGTGGCCAAACGCAATGACCTATGGACATGGTATTTTAGCCACTAAGAGTCAATTTTTGTCCTAATGCCCAGGTAAAACCCTTCATTAATTCTCCCTCTGTCTTTTCTGATTTCACCTATCAACCCACCATCACTAGTAATTCCTAACTTCTTTTTTTGTTTGTTTTGTTCTGAGTTTACCTATCGATAGAAGTCTGAGTTTGGCTCCTAAAACGGCTAAAACAAATCCTTTTATTGATTTGCTCGTTCAAAAGAAGGTCAGTAAACACTAGCCTTCTTTTTCTTTAATTGTTCGAGTTTACTTTGTGTTTCTCTGTTGATTTCCTCTTACGCATGATATATGTTAATAAGCTTGTGATTGCCTACTATGTTTTTGTTGTCCTCATTGACTAAAATAATTGATTCTCCTAGCAATCTCTAACTATTCTAGTATTGCCGATTGATTTGTGTTAACGACTACTTAACTAAATTAGATAACGTATGATCTAAGCCTTGCGGAACCTTTGTCATTAACAAAAAGACTTTTGATAATTTTGTGTATGTTTAATTAGTTGTAGATAACTTAATTGAACCATGCCTTAGACTGTGCTTAGTATCAATTTAAGAGCTTATTTGCTACACCATGTCATATGGATTCCGACATTTGTAATGCTTTACAATGCAGTCGATCAAACAAAAATGATTTTCGTCATAGAGCATAATGTGCCTCTGACCTATCTGTTTTGACTAAAACCATGCATGTTGTACACTCTTTACTTCTACAATGAATTCACTAGCATATTCATCATGCTATCTGATTATTGATGTGTCATGTAATCATGAAATCCTATAAAAATATTCCTTGTGTGTTGTTTGAATGAACTCCATCGACTTTTCATGCTCGTGTATGCCCAATTGTGCTCATGAATATCATGTTTGCTTCATCTAGGAGAGACTCTTGCATAAGCTATTGTACTCTTCACTTGAAATTGCCTTATAAACTTAACAGTCTGAGTTATAAAAATTTGGAATGCAAAGTTACTGTTGCCACTTATAAGCCTAAGGAAATTCACCTATACTTGCTTGTTTTGCTAAAATGAATACCCCTACCCATTAATCAAGGTTAAGTTAAAATGAGTCACTCAGTCTCACCCTTAAGTCATTTAAATTTCTAATCAACTAACTAGAGTTAAATGATAACCTAAGCGAGTAACCATGTTTACCCAATGGTAAATTCAGGGACTCCAAGGGGTACAACAGGTAATGTAAATTTAGGAAATCAGATTTTAAGGGTAAAAGGGTCTTTTAAGGGTTGGAAAATTCTGGAATAAGCGCAGCTGTCCCAAAAGATGAGGTTGACAGCTGCCCTATGTACTATTTCAGCTCATTAGACAGGGAATAGGCTAGATACATCTCATCCCCAAGTCCCTTATAAATAGACCCATTTTCCACATTAGAAGGATCCTTTTTTGGACATTCTATTTGACCCTCTTTTACACTGAGTTAGCTACTAAAAATATCTGAAAACACAGAAAAATCATAGTAGCTATTCATAAACAAAAATTTCCAAAAAAAAATTTCAGTAGAAAGCAAAGAGAAGTCTGATTTCTCTTTAAAAAAGTTCATCAGTACATTTCTTGGTTCTGATGTTTCTATTTTTTCTTTGGGATTCTAATTCTTAGGAACTTTAAGTATTTACCTTCAAAATTCTGGTTCATCTCCTACTGGGCTTTTTGGTTATCTGGTTTGCTGTTTGCTGCTGCTGGATTTTGTTTCTTTTGCTGACTGCTGTTTATACTTGACCTTTATTTGGTCAAGTTTTGTTATTTTATCTTAAAACAAGGTATGTAACAGCTTAACTATATTGAAATGCTTAAATCTGAATTTTATTCTCTTCCTTTGCTGTTCAAATCCTTCTCCTCTAGCTGAACCTTCTTTTCCTTTGTTTTTGGTATGAAAAATCTGAAATGAGATTGTTTAATACGCTGGTAAATGAATCTGAATAAGTGTTGTCTATGAAACACCTGAATCCTTAGAATCAGTCTGTTTAGTTGTGTTTAAGTCATATTATTTTTCAGAATGCATTGAGTTTGTGTAGTTAAAATAAGCTAGATGTTGATTTTATGTTTGCCTTAGTCCGTACTGAAATTATTTGCACTAGGGTAGATGAGTTTGACCTTCTAATGGTCAAATTCACCCCATAGTAGTGCACAAATAGTGGTTTAGTTGCTGAAAATTATCCCTTAAGGGTATAAAATGTGTAATTAAGAAGGGCCTTAAGGAAGGGAGTCCGAACCCGCAAAAATGGTCGGATTTATTCCTCAAAGTGCCAATAGTAGTCAAAGTATTTGAATAAATACTTGCTGAAATTTGTTGCATAACACAAGTATGACTCTCAAGAGTCAAATAAGATGGCATCCCCGGAATTCAATCTGACCCCTCTTATGGTCAGATTCATTCCAAGAAAAATGCACAAAGGATGTTTCTTTTAGATACTATTTAGTATAACATTACTAAAATCAAGTTCGACCCCTTTCATGGTCAAATCTGCCTTAGTAGATGCATAACACACCTAGCTTTTGGGGTGTTTACAACTTGCAAAAGGAGGCTCAAGTGTATAGCCATAAGGAGATTCAAGTCGGATCAACTAGTTAGAAGTTGCAATTTTCAGTTTACTTTCTTGTAGAAAAAATAAAATATATCTTTATAGAAGTTGAAGCTCTGTAATTCATCTATACTCGTTCTTTTAGAAGCATTGTAATGTGAAACTGGACTCTATATTCACTGTATCAGCAGTATTTTTTTCAGTCATGTATGTATGTACCCATGTAAGTCTAAAGAAATGGGCATAATTGGGCCAGAGTCGTTTGAGTCCACTAGACTCGAACGAGAGCAGTTATGGTTAATTTCTAGGCTCAGGCCATTGACAATAGCCTGGTGGAGCTTGAAAAGACCCAAATATTTTTTTTTTCTCAAAAACTGTTTTATTTACAAATTCAATTGCAAGGTTTTAAGTGTCGGAATATTCAGATTCGGGTTAACAAATTTATTAGCGTTTTTTTTGTAAAAAATCTTTCTCTACAGTTTTTATTTAGATAACCATCGAATTTGTTGAAAACAACTAAGTTAGCTCAGAAAGAATTTCAAAAGTCTATACACAAAAATGGAAACCTGCTATTCAACAGTGCTGGTAAATTTCTAGAATTAGAACAACATAAAGAAATCAGTGTGCATGATTTGTGAAATAAACAACATAGATTTAGACTATTCTGAAGTTAATAAAGTTGTTCAATCAAAAATATTTTGTTGCAATTAAATGCGTTTATTTGGTTTTTGGAACATGTTCCTTATGAATTAGTGAATTTTAGATCCATCTTCATTGATGCATGCTTTAAATTGATGTACTTAGCTTCATTTCTTATTACAAAAGTAGCCAAAATTAGGATGGCCTAAGGAGATACAAATTGGGTCAGACTAGGCCATAGCCCAATCTCATGAGTTGACTTAGGATTTTTTAATTTAGATGTAGTGAATCTCGAAAGCCTTTTAGATAGTGAATGCCTTAAACTCAGAAAATAAATCAATCTTCGGAGTATACGTTTTACGTAACTTTGAATGAAAATAACTAAAAATATACCTTTTCTCAAATTGTGTATACGTTTGCGTAACAAAAATAAAGACTAAAATGAACACTCGTAGAGATACTTTAGGAACGAATTTCATAAAATTATCGGGATTACGTACACGCTCGCGTGACGTGATTTCGGTCTCTTTTTGCAACAGAACAAAATGTGCGCTTGCACCTATTTATCTTATTAAATGAGTTTAGTGTCGAGAATTGTGTGCACGTCCGCGTGACATGACTTTCAATACATTTTAAACTCTACCGGTTTACGCATACGTGCCCTATCTCAAATATAACTCTTTGAATACAAAAGAATAATAAAAGCGGTAAGAATATAAAAAAATGCACGTAGGTATAAAAGCAGTAATTATAACAATTTAGGCCAAGTTTAGTCACTAAGCGATCGTGCTAGAACCACGGAACTCAAGAATTCCTAACACCTTCTCCCGGGTTAACAGAATTCCTTACTCGGATTTCTGGTTTGCAGACAATTTAAACAGAGTCAAAATTCCTGGGTTTTGGAATTTATAAATAAATAAATGGTGTCGCGGAACACCATAAAAAATCTGGGTGGCGACTCTGAACAAATAAATAAATCCCAAAATCGAATAATGTCACTTAAAGTGGAAAAACTCCCTTATTACCCTCACCGGCGTGGAAAAAGGAGGTTTGACACTTTGTCACGACCCAAATCCCAATTTAGGTCGCGATGGCGCCCAACTCCAATGTCAGGCAAGCCAACCTTAATTTACTAGTGATCCCTTTTTAATTTATAAAACAATTTCCCATACTTGAGAGGTTTTCTTTTAGATTTCAAATTTCGAAGTAAACAAGTGACTTAGACAACCAAAAGTGAGTAATAAATATAGTAATTACCACCAATAATTACAACCCAAAAGAATAGAATATCCACTATATGGGCATGCCAGGAACTGGTGTCACAGGTCTTCGGACATCTAATAGAAACGAGTATCCAAAAGAAAGTACAAGTTTGCCCTATTGTCTGAAAAAAAAGTAATACAGACATAGCAAAAGAAAGAAGGAACTCCAAGGTTCTGCCACAGAGATACGTCAAGGAAAGCAGCTCACCAAGAAGTCCACGCCAAATATACGTCACGGACGAGCTCCGGATGAATGCGCAAATGCACCTGCCTCAGAGCTTGTACAATTAAGTACAGAAGCCTAGCATTAGTACATAAACAGATATGTACCCAGTGAGTATCCCGCCTAATCTCGAAGAAGTAGTGATGAGAGATAGACGTGATACTTACTAGGGTCAAAATTTTAACATAATTTAATAAGGGCTAGGCAGGCATAATAGTCGTAGTAATCACAAAGATATAAATTATCAAGTATAATTGTAATTACCTTTGCATGTCAAATTTCACTAGCATATAATGTACTAAATTCCCTTTTTCACATGAAACAGTTCATACAATTACAACAAAACTCCCAGTAATACATATAGCACATAGTAGGCCGAAAGCGTACGGCCGAAGCGTCACGAAAATAAATGTGCACTGCCGAGGGTCGAACAGCTCGAACCATAGATGCATCTATTACCCCGCTTGTGAATCGAACATGTGACGCGGTTGATATAATAGTAGGGCTATCCCGCTCACGAATCATACATGCGACGCGGGTGCCATATACATACACATAATTTTTCAATATTTAGGGATTTAACAGAGATTGTACGTAAAAAGAACTTAAGCAATATGATTTTTGAACATAACTTCCTAATACTCTTATACCAATTCAAGGATATTATGCAACTCAAATACATTTAGGGACACATGTAAGGCACATAAAAGCATGCTTGTGGGTGCTAGAACTACCCAACATAACATAATAGTAGTTACGCACGGACTCTCGTCACTTCGTATGTGAGTAGCCCCCACAAATAAGGACATGCAATTATTTATAATCACCTATGGGGACAATTCCCTCTTACAAGGTTAGAAAGGAGACTCACCTCGTGTAGAACCTACTTTCCGGGTCAAGAACGCGCCCGAACCTCCAAACTCGTCTCTCAAGGACTCGAAACTAGTCAAATATCGTATACATGAATTAAGCTATGCTCAAAAGTATGAAATTTACCTAATTAAGTAGTTATTTCAACCTACTTTGAAAAACTCCAAAAATACACCCCGGGCCCACATGCTTGGATTCCGGAAATTCTTGAAGGAAACACTTACCCATACCCTAAGGATCATTAATATATGATTTTTGTATGAGTTTAGTGGGTAATACCCCAAATTTCATAAAGCCCTAGGTTTTCACTCTAACCATTGATTTTCACTAATTAGGAGGTTAATCTACCTAGAGTTTCATGTATTAAACTAATATTAGAGTATAAATTACTTACCTTTCAGTAGCTAGGTCGTTTGGCCTTTTCCAAGATCTCAAGGTCGACTATGAAGGAAAGAAATGGAGTAAAATGGTTATGTCCCGAGTTTTAAAGAACCCGCTGCCTACAGAGGTTTCGCACCTGCGGCTCAAGGACCGCACCTGCGGTCTCGCGCCTGCGAGAAAAGTCTCGCACCTGCGGAAGAGGGGCAAGGGGCCTGGGCTCGCACCTGCGGAGAGGAGCTCGCACATGCGGCTCTGCTCCTGCGGATATCATCCGCATCTGCGAGAAATGGGCAGCCTCACCTAAAGCCGCACCTGTGAGGCATGGACCACAGGAGCAGTCTCGCACATACGACTGGGCAACCGCACCTACGGTCACACCAGATCAGGTGCACCAGCAACTGCTTCAGCTGGTTTTTGGCCTCGTTTGGTGCCTGAGAGGCACCTGGGCCTACCCGAGCCCCCGTCCAAATATACCAACAAGTCCCAAATCATAATACGGATTCGCTCGAGCCTTCGGAACACACAAAATAACGCTAAAACTCAAAATCATACCTCAAAACCCTTAGAATCAAACTTAGGAACTTTAAGTTCTTGAATTTGCTAACAATGCACCGAATCGACCTATACTACTCGGAATGACACCAAACTTTGCAAGCAAGTCATAAATGACATAACAGATCTATTCCTGGTCTTGGAATTCCGTTTGGACCTCGATAACACAAAAACACGTCCCAAACCACAATATGAACCTAAGGAAACTCTTATTTCGCCATTGGGCGCCGAAACGCTCCCGGTTCATCCAAACCCCATTCCGAACATACGCCCAAGTCCGAAATCATCACACGAAGCTACCGAAACTATCGAAGCTCGATTCCGAGATCGTTTACCCAAAATATTGACCGAAGTCAAACTTGGCCTTAAAGGCCAACCTTAAGGAACCAAGTGTTCCTATATCACTCTAAACGCTTCCGAATCCCGAACAACCCATCCCCGCAAGTAATAAATCACAATAAGCCGCTATGGGAAGTTTCACTTAGGGAACGGGGTCCGATAACACAAAATGACCGGTTGGGTCGTTACATACTTTTAATCCAAGGGCTTGCAGCTTGTTCTTGAATTTTCGTCTTGATCTTTTAAATCCTTAGAACACTTGAACGCTTGTAGCTTTTAGAGAAATCTACAGCGTTTGATCCACGAGCTCCCTCTTGCTTCTTGTTATAACTTCTGGTTTCTTTTCTGAGTTATGAAGACTCTTATTTATAGTTGTGGAAGGGAGGAGTTGTGATAAGAACAAACTCTTTCCGACCAATCAAATTGAAGTGTGACACGACCGCATCTGATTGGCCAGAACATGTCACTCGCACACGTGGCGCGACTTCATTGGCCCTGTAATTGGACTTGGCATGTCTTGTCATTTTGAAACGTGGCATAGTCCTATTGGCTCTTCCACTTGATGTGGCGTGCCTCGTCATTTGACACGTGGCACCAAACTAGGCTTCTAGAAAGATTACATCTTGGGCTTAAAGAAGTGGGCTCATCACTTTACCCCAATTAAATGGGCTAGCCCATGGATTAAGACTTATTTATTTAATCCATGTATATTGCACTTATATAATTAATTCAATTAGCCCATAATATTTATTTGGACTAGCGTATTTAAAATATAGTCCAAATTATTTATTGAATTTAAATTCAATAAATTTTATATACCTAAAAATGTCCCTTACTTCAAGACGTGTCCACGTATAAACTCACTGTAATCTCAAGACTAGTTTTGAAGTACTAATAGAGCATGCACCAAATTGAATTTGGGTTAAATCATAACTTCCAAGATAAATGTCCATACACTTTGTTTGCAATATATCGACATGGACTTAGTTTGAAACAACATGTCTTTGAGGTTTTGAAGACAATTCATATTTAGATAAGAACGAGGTTGGCCTATGGTTCTTTGGCATTTGAATTTCACTTCTTCCAAAAATCTTTATTCTTATGCTTGAAAAAAAAAAATACTCTTTCCAACTATAAAAATAAACTTGTTCTAATGTTACCTTTTTACCACTACATATGTCACTCTTGCATGCAATAAAGTTGGTTTGCAATTATTTTGTCTCCAACTTTACCACGGTCATTAACAAGTATGACAGAGAACATTTTCCTCACGCTAGCTGTATCCGAAACCCTTTAGTAGACGGTCAGGTTACCAAGTCCTTGTTAGTAAAAAATTACTACTGGCGCTTTTTTACAGATCCCACATCGATAAACCCATGTGTCATATTTGTTTAGCATCAATTTTCAGTATTTTCAAGTCATTTGAGTCTAGTTTTGTGAATTCGGAAGCATTGACGCGAAGGTAATTTCTTCTTCTTTTCTTGTTGTCTCCTTTTTCTTTTTTGTAGTCTCCCTTTTTTTAGAAGTAACTTCGTCAAACTACAAAGTACTTTAAAAATTCAAGACGAAGACTTCTGAAAGTTCACGATGAAGACTTTTAAAATTTGTAGAAAATACCCATAAAAGTTCGCGTAAAAATCTTTAAAAGCTCGTGGGCAGGATTTTTAAAAGTTCACAGTGAAGACCTTTAAAAGTTCGCGGCGAAGATCTTTAAAAGCACGCGGTGAAGACCTTGAAGACATTTAAAAGTTCGTGGCGAAAACCCTTGAAAGCATGCGATGAACAACTTTAAAAGTTCGTGGCGAAGACCCTTAAAAGTTCGCGTAAAGATCCTTAAAAGCTCGCGGTCAAGATCTTTAGAAGTTCACAGCGAAAACTTTTAAAAGTTTGAGGTGAAGACTTTAAAATCACGCAATGAAGACCTTTAAAAATTCGTGGGGAAGATCCTTAAAAGTTCGCAATGAAGACTTTAAAAATTTGCAGCGAAGCCCATAAAAGTCCACGATGAAGAATTTAAAAGTTCGCGACAAATACCTTTAAAATTTGCAGGGAAGACCCATAAAAGTTTGCGCGAAGATCCTCAAAAACTCGTGGTCAAGATCTTTAAAATTTCACAATAAATACCATTAAAAGTTCGAGGTGAAAACCTTTAAAAGCACGCGATGAGGACCTTTAAAAATTTGTGACAAAGCCCCTTAAAAGCTCATGGTCAAGATCTCTAAATATTCACAGTGAAAACCTTTAAAAGTTCGCAGTGAAGACCTTTAGAATTCGCGGTGAAGATCCATAAAAGTTCGCGTAAAGATCCTTAAAAGCTCGTGATCAAGATCTCTAAAAGTTCACAGTGAAGACCTTTAAATGTTCGTGTGAAAACCTTTAAAATTCACGGCGAAGACCCATAAAAGTTCACGTAAAGATCCTTAAAAGCTTGTGGTCAAGATCTCTAAAAGTTCACGGTGAAGGCCTTTAAAAGTTCGCGGTGAAGACCTTTAAAACTCATGATGAATATCCATAAAAGTTTGTAGTAGAAATCTTTAAAAGTCGGCAGCGGGTACTCTTTAAAGTTTGCCACGTGCATCTTTAAAAAGTTCAAGACAAGTGCCTTTAAAAGTTCGAGACATACACCTTTTAAAAGTTCGGAACGAAAGCCTTAAAAAATTTGAATGTATTTAAAAGTTCGATACGAATACCTGCAGTGAAAACCTTTTTTTAAAAAATGCCTTCAGAATTGTCCTGGACAACATTTTAAAACCAACTTTATATTGCACCACGCTGGCAATTTCAGATTTGCGCGACTTTACCAAAACTTTTATATCTTGATGTAGGAATGTCGAAATCATGAACCACTTGATTTTATGGATAATAGACTTCGAGATATTGGACATATCCAAAATTCGAAATCAAACAATTTAAAAATCGTCCCAGATATTAGATTGAATCTAACTTTAGATTCCGATGCATTGACCGTTTCAAATTTGCGCGACTTCACCAAAACTTTTATATCTTGATGTAGGAATGTCGAAATAATAAAGCTCTAGATTTTATGGAAAATAGACTTCGAGATCTAGGACATATCCAAACTTTGGAATCAAATAACTTTAGAATCTTCCCAGATATTATTTTGAATCTAACTTTAGATTCTGACACGTTGATAGTCTCAGATTTGCGCGACTTCACCAAAACTTTTATCTTGATGTAGGAACGTCGAAATCACAAACCGTTTGATTTTATGAAAAAGAGACATCAAAATATAAAACATCTCCAAAATGTAGGATTCAATACTTGAAGGATAATTTCAGCTAATATTTTGAAGTCAACATCAGATTTTGATATACCAACAGTTTCGAATTGGCACGACTTCGTCAAAACTTTTGTGTTTTGGTATAGAAGCCTCGAAGTCACAAGACGTGTTTATAATCAATCAAAATTCAATATTCTCTCTTTTTTAGTTGTGATCGAATATGAAGTCCAACAAACTTGAAGGTTATGCGAACATGAAGACATAACGAATCCCCAGACTTTGATGCAAACATTGTCATCATTTCAATGAAGACACTATTTTACCATAGCAGCTTACCCCCTTTAAATCAAATGGGACCCAAAGTTTAACAGAAAAATAGTATCTCAACTCGATTTTCAAGTGGTGGTTGAATGGATTAAATTTCATTGTACTTTAGTCGAACACAATTGAGGCACTATGTATCTTTTGAACTCATGCGACTAAGCTCAAAATGAAACTCTAAGCTGCCTATGTACCTCGGTGAAGAGGATCAAGTCATACCGTAGTTCAGAATGGATGATTTTTTTTATGTCCTAACTTTTGTCTAGGCCACCTCTTTCGAGGTTTTCAACTTAGCGGACCTTTTTTTTTTATGTCTTAACTTTTGCCTAGGTCGCCTCTTTTGAGGTTTTCAACCTAGCATACTCTTTTTTTTTTACTTTTTTAGGTGGGCCGTATACAGTTTAGACTCATGCAGGCCAGGAGTGTAGGAACGTGCAGTTTAGGCTCATGCATCAAGGAGCGTTCGAACATGCAGTTTAGGCTCATGCGTCAAGGAGCGTGGCAACTTCAAGGATAATACTTCTTCAGAAACTTGCCATTGACAGGGCCGATTCTCATGCCATCTGCATCAACCAGCTTGTAAGCCCTACTTGAATAAGCTTCTTGCACGACATACAACCCATCCCATTTTGAAGTGAACTTCCCTACAGGTTATGGGAAGTAATAATAGGTATTTTTATAGAAAGGACTTGATTTCCTACTTGAAAGGACCTCGGGCAAACTCTTTTATTGAAGGCGCGAGACAATCGAGCTTGATAACGTTCAAGACTCAGTTGAGCTTCTAACCTCTTCTCATCAATAGCCTCCAACTCTCCTAATCGAAGTTGAGCATTTTCTTCATTAGTGATCCCTTCTTGAATAGCTAGTCGTAATGAAGGTATTTTACGCTCAAGTGGCAAGATGGCTTCGACTCCATAAGCGAGTGAATAAGGAGTCACTTATGTTGGCGTGCGGTGGGTCGTCCTATATGCCCACAGAACTTCCTCCATACATCATGCCAATCCCGTTTGGATTTGGAGACGAATTTCTTTAACAAGTTGCATAGTGTCTTGTTGAATGCCTCATCTAGACCATTGGGGGAAGCATTGTACATAGAAGAGTTACGTTGCTTGAAGCCAAAGAGTTCACAAATGTTGTTCATCAACCTATTGTCGAATGGCTTTTCATTATCTATTATTATGTAACGAGGAATGCCAAAGCGATAGATAATGTTTACTCGGATGAAACTTGCAACATTTTCCTTCTTTACCTCCTTAAGAGCAACAACTTCAGCCCATTTTGAGAAGTAGTCAGTTGCAGCCAAGATGTATAGGTGCCCACCATAGGACTTTGGCAGTGGTCCAAAAACATCCAATCCCCAAGCTTCAAACGGCCAGGATGCAACAGTCCGGTGCAACACTTCAGGAGGTTGGTGAATAAAATTCGCACAGAATTGACAAGCCTTGCATCTTCGAGCGTAGTCCAAGCAATCTTTCACCATTGTTGGCCAATAATATCCCGTCCTTTTTATATGGAAGTGGAGTTTTGGTCCTGACTGATGTGACCCACATACCCCAGAATGTGACTCTTGCAAAGCTTGGAGTGCTTCTTCTTCCCCTAAGCATCGCAAGAGTACTCCCTCGAACGACCTTCTATATAGAGTATCTTTGTAGTAAAGGAAGCGAGGTGCACGACGACGAATTTCAATCCTTCTCCTCGGATTTTCTAGAAGTATCCTATAGCATAAGTATTCGATAATGGGTTGTCGCCTTTCTTCTTTCTCAACTTCAGAAACAGCGACAAGGATTTTCAGGAAGTATCCCATAGCATAAGTAGTCGATAATGGGTTGTCTCCATTCTTCTTTCTCAACTTCAGAAACAACGACAAGATGCTTGAGTTCATTTTATTCACCTTCAACCTCATTTGGCGACGGTACTACCCATTTTTGGCAGACAGTAACTTGCGCTTGATCAGGCAGGGTTAACAATAAAGCTAGGGCAGTTAAAGCATCAACCTTCTTATTTTCTTTCCTTGGCACATGTTGAATAGTTACGCCATCGGGCCTTCCCATAATTTTTTTAGCATAATCATGATATGGGCGTAGTTCAGCCTTCTTGACCTCGTAACTACCTAAAAGCTTATTGACCACTAATTGGGAGTCACCAAATACTTGCAATTGCAATTGCTTCATATCAACGGCCATTTCAAGCCCAAGTATTAATGCTTGATACTCAGAGACATTGTTGGAACAAAGTTGTGTCAAGGTGAAGGAGTAGGGTAGGACTTCACCTTGGGAAGTGACAAATACTACGCCAGCACCAGCTCCCCCATGATGCGCAGCACCATCAAAGTACATCTTCCAGGGAGGTTGAACTTCAACGACCATTGCGTCCTCATCAAGTAGTTCGTTAGTTAGCTCCCAGTCACCAGGTATCGGATGATCTGCCAAGAAGTCTGCCAATGCTTGTCTTTTTACAGCCTTTTGAGGGATGTACAAAATCTCGAATTGTTGAAATTGGAGGTACCATCTCGCTAGTGGATCACTAAGAACTGGTTTTGACACCACGAACTTGATAAGATTTGCTTTAGAAATGAGACGGACAACATGAGCTTGAAAGTAGTCAAATTTTGAATTGAGAAGACTAGCGCCAAACATAACTTTTCAATTGGCGAATAATTCAGCTCGTTTGGTGTCATCATCCTACTCAAGTAGTAAAGGGAGTTTTCTTTCCCATCACTATTTTCTTGGGCCAACAACGCTCCAACAGATCTTTCTTGTGCTGAAATGTATAGTATCAGCGGCTTTCCAAGTATAGGGGCTGCTAAAACTGTAGGCTTCATCAAGTAGGATTTAATGCTCTCAAAGGCATTGCTACAAGCTTGATCCCACTTGAAAGGAACCCCCTTCTTCATGAGGCGACTGAATGGTTGGCACCTCCCAGCTAGGTTTGAGATGAATCTCCTAAGGTAGCTTTCCTTGCAGACTTTTTAATTCATGAATATCCCGAGGCTCAGGCATTTTCAAAATTGAATCTACTTTGGCTTGATCAATTTCGATCCCTCGATGCCGGACAATGAAACCCAAGAACTTTCCGGAGGTAACTCCAAAAGCGCATTTCAATGGATTCATCCTAAGTTGTTATCTCTGGAGCAACTCAAACACCATCCTCAAGTCTTTCAAGTGGTCTCCCTTCTCTCTTGATTTTACCACCAAGTCGTCAACATAGCATTCGACATTCTTTTGTAGAAGATCATCAAAAATATTCTGTATAGCCCTTTGGTAAGTAGCACCAGCGTTCTTCAAGCCAAAAGGCGTTACCCTATAGCAATAAATACCCTTGGGGGTGCGGAATGCAGTAAGCTCTTCATCTTTTGGTGCCATGAAAATTTGGTTATAGCCTGACGAACCATCCATAAACGACATTGCCTCATGCCTAGTAGTAGCATCGATCATCAACTCTGGAATAGGAAGCAGGAATTCATCTTTGGGACACGCATTGTTGAGATCCCTGAAGTCGACACACACTCGAATCTGGCCATTCTTCTTCTTTACAGGGACAATACTTGAGACCCACATTGGGTATTTAACTTCCCGAATAAATCCAGCTTCAATGAGGTTGTTAACTTCGGTTTCAATCAGGGGAACCAAGTCCGGCCTAAAATGCCTTTGAGCTTGCTTAACAGGACGAGCACCATTCTTGACCGCAAGGTGATGGACTGCCACTTTAGGGTCCAAGCCAGGCATTTCTTTGTAACTCCAAGCAAAGACATCCCTAAACTCCTTGAGTAACTTAATATAAGTTCTTTCTTCATCAACTTCTAGTAAAACACTTAGGTAGGCGGGTCTTGGCTCTTTATCAGTGCCAAGGTTAACTTCTTTTAAGGTATCAACTGTTGCCCTCACCCCTTCTTCAAGTTCTGGGGGAGCATCTTTCCCATCTTCATCTTCTTGAGGGTCCCCATCATTGAAGGATATGTGATAAAATGGTGAAAAATCGTCTAATTTCTCATCATCCTCCATTAGAGATAACACACCATACTCGCTTTGTGCAGTAACATGATACGAAGAACCCACACTTTCTTCGTCTTCATCACGTTCTTTAGTGTAGACCACAATGTATGACTTCACCTTCAATACTTCATCACACGAAACCATGACTTTTGTTTGTCGCTTCATTCTAGAAAGAACCAAACTTTGGAAATTTTTAGATACCTTCTGATTTTGGGCGAAGCAGGTGTTCTGCTATTTCGATGATTCCTCTAGAACTTATTCCCATTCTTTAATGGACCCAATCTCTCAAATACGGAAGTTCTCCAGTTGATTTTCCAATTCGGTAAAAAATGGAAGGCCTGTTAGAAGCGGCAGATTCTTCTTCTACAGTGATATAATTGCTACTAGCCCTTCTTATTGAGATGCGCACTGGTGACGGTTGCTTGTATCCCAAACCTTCACGTGGCTGCCTCGTTGCAGCTTCTGATTGGAGCTTCCCTAACTTTGACGACTCATTGGGATTTTATCCTGCATTTGCAAATAGCTTGTAAGCGTTACGATCAAAACCTTCATCTGTCCGCTTTGTAGGGAGTGCCATTTTCTGCAGATGATTTTGGGCTACAAACCCTGCAAGCGTCTTCGAGGACAACTTTACTGCCTCGATTCATTTTACCTGAAGATTTAACTCCTTTAGCATGTTAGTTTGGAGATTAGATGATTCGCTTTCATCTTTCTTCCTTTTAGGGACATATTGGAGCACATGACTTACTTTCTTGCCATAAGACGCAATATCCCTTTTATGAGATCTATTCACATTGGGTTGTACCTCCTCAGTAACAGCTTTAGATTTACCAATAGTCACCTCAGCTCTTTTATTTGTGGGCTCATCATTCTTGCTTTTCATGCCATCATCAACTTTTAGCTCCTTCACAATGTGGTTCTTCAAGTATAACTTTGCATCGGCGAAGTGTGACTCTGCCTCGGTGAATGGCGCATCATCAACAGCTATCTTCTTCTCGACTTCACCCTCGTAGTATTTTAAACATTGGTGGTAGGTAGATGGAACTACTTTATTCCCATGTATCCAAGGCCATCCAAGCAAGACATTGTATGAAGTCTTCACATCGATCACATGCAGCCATGCACTTGATTGCATATCTTTAATGGTGATTCCCAGCCTGATCGTGCCTATGGCTCTTTGCCCCCCTTGGTTGAAACCTTGGATTATCACTCGACTTTCTGAGATTTCGTTCATGGGATACCAAGTTCTTTCACAGTGCGAATTGGCAAAATGTTCACTGAGGATCCTCCATCAACAAAAATTTGATTTACCCTTTCATCACACATATAGCCAACCAGGTACAATGGGCGGTTATGAGAAGTGTCACCTAGCAGAAGATCCTCATTTGTGAACATGACTTTTTTCTCACAAGCATTAACTTCTTGAGTAGTGGACTCGATAAGATTTTCCGAAGATGGTGCCGATGGTAGGTCATCACTCCTTTCTTTCCATTCATCAGTATGCCAACAAAAGGCATCAAATACCCCTATGGGAAATCTTCGTGCGGAACCAACTTGGTAAAAACTCCTCCAATGTCACTGGATGTCGTGGATTTTGAGGGTGGTGCACCTCCACTTTCGCTTTCTTTACATGCTTAACTGGGTTCCATCTCCTAGGTCTTTTACCCATTATCTTCCTCGTTGATTGTTCCATTGATCCTTTTCGTGGGCTCCTTTTGTGGCACCTACGACGAGTCACCAACGTCCAACCTTCATCATCCTCAGGTTGACTATCTCAACTTTGTAGTTCTCCGGTAATTCTTCATCTTTACTTTCCTTAGAACTACATAATTCATCTGGATTGAATGAGCCAAATATGATAGAGACTTGGTTTGCGCTTGCTTTCTCATCTTCAAGCACGATCTTCTTTTCACGAGCCAAGTCCATAACTTTGTCCTTGAAGACAAAGCACTTCTCCTGAGGGTGGCTCACAAGTCGATGATATTTGCAGTAATTTGGGTCATCGATTTTCTCAGCTTCATTTGGCCGCTTCATCTCCGGAAGCTCAATGAGATTTAACTCGAGGAGTTCTTCAAAAATAGCTGGCACATCAGAATCCACAAATGGGTACTCTTTGTCTAGAATTTCTTTTAGAGTCAACTTTCCACTTGGCTTATCTTGAAACGAAGTGGATTTCATACTCTACTTCTTGCTCACCTTCGTCGTGAACTTCACAGGTGATCTGTTGACATTCATAGATTCTTTATTTTAATATCTTGGTACAAACTTGCTCCATTTTCTGACTTCTTGCTTGTCATTCCCTTTGCGAGGTTCATAGATGGGCAGCCTTTCATTTCCAGCAGACGCCATGCTCAATTCCATGTCATGGGCACGAGTTGCAAGTTCTTCAAATGTGCTAGTCTTGATACTTTGCAAGATGTATCGCAATACCCAATGCATACCTTGGATGCACATCTCTATGCCAGAAGCTTCACTAAGCCTGTCTTTACAGTTGAGGTTTGCATTCCTCCAACGATTGATAAAGTCGATAACTGGTTCACTCTTCCATTGACGAGTATTTGTGAGTTCCATCATGCTCACAGTGCGCCTTGTGCTATAAAAGCGATTGAGGAACTCTTGTTCTAGTTGATTCCATCTATCCATAGATCCTGCCTCGAGGTCTGTATACCAGTCAAAAGCAGTTCCTTTTAGCGAGCGGGAAAACTGTTTGACGAGGTAATCTGCATAAGTCCTAGTGTTGTTGCATGTCTCAACGAAGTGCGCCACATGTTGCTTCGGATTGCCTTACCATCAAACTGTTGAAAATTTGGGGGTTGATAGCCAGCAGGCATTTTCAACATATCGATCCTTGCAGTGTAAGGCTTTGCGTATGTAAGGGAAGACTTAGTAGCAACTTCGTACTTGATTTTAATAGTTCCTTCGATGAACTCCTTCAGTTGATCGATTGGAATCATCCCTTCCAAAGAAACTGGAATTTCCTTAGTGGATGCAACTTGTCGTGGGGGAGGGTCAATCTCTTGAACTTCTGGGAGTTTTTCAGGTGCATGGGTGGATTCTTCTTCCATCAAGATTCCCACCCTATCTGTTAGCTTGTCGATTCTAGCATCTTGATTATGCATGCACTTGGTCAAGCCAGCGATTGCTTCCGTCAAGTTTGCCAACTGCTCCTCCACAGATGAAGTGTTTGTCACCATGGCTTGCATGATTATCGTGGACGATGGAGAGTAGCATGGATTTTCACGCAGATTGATCCTTGATTCGCTCACGCGATGTGGTATAAGTGGGGAGGATCCATCACTTGAAGCGTCATCTTCTTCCTTCATAGCAGAGTGCTTGGATCCGGAGAGATCAAGCAGAGCAAGAGTTTTCTTGATCTTTTCAGCAACATCACTTCCTCCTTCGGGTGCATTTATGGAAGATCTTGATCCTTTTGATAATGAAGATATGAAAACAGGGGTAGATGCGGACGACACTTGGGGTGCTTGTTGTCCTAATGAGCTTTCTTTGCTCCTCGTAACTGGTCCAAAGCTTTCAAAAGTAACATCGAGGATGCTTTCCACATCAGCATAGAACCTGGAATTAGCAGCCTTGGCGGAAGTTGAACTGGAGTTGATTTTCTCGGAAGACATTTCGCTGTTCTTGAACTTTGGTGATTGAAAAGTTGAGATGAAAGGTAGAGATTGTTCCACTGGGCGTGCCAGAATTTGTAGACAATAAATTGTGTCGAGAAAATAAAATCAAGACCGAAAAATATCGCAACAATCGTAGTATTTTATTTTGAATATTTGAGTGTACAATCTCTATGAATCCTCTGATTCTTCTTTTCAACTGTAAATTAAAGAACTTTCGGGCTTGATCTTGAGTTTTATTTTATTTTAATCCAAGTTCTTGAAACTTGATCTTGATCTTGACGTACTTTTTATCCAAGGGCTTGCAGCTTGTTCTTGAATCTTTGTCTTGATCTTTTAAATCCTTAGAACATTTGAATGCTTGTAGCTTTTAGAGAAATCCGCAGCGTTTGATCCACGAGCTCCCTCTTGCTTCTTTTTATAACTTTTGGTGCCTTTTCTGAGTTACGAAGACCCCTATTTATAGTTGTGGAAGGGATGAATTGTGATAAGAACAAAGTCTTTCCGACCAATCAAATTAAAGTGTGACACGACCGCATCTGATTGGCCAGAACATGTCACTCGCACACGCGGCGCGACTTCATTGGCCCTGTAATTTGACTTGGCATGTCTTGTCATTTTGACACGTGGCATAGTCCTATTGGCTCTTCCATTTGACGTGGTGTGCCACGTCATTTGACACGTGGTACCAAACTGGGCTTCTAGGAAGATGACATCTTGGGCTTAATGAAGTGGGCTCATCACTTTAGCCCAACTAAATGGGTTAGCCCATGAATTAAGACTTATTTATTTAATCCATATATTGAACTTATATGATTAATTCAATTAGTCCATAATATTTATTTGGACTAGTGTATCTAAAATATAGTCCATATTATTTATTGAACTTAAATTCAATAAATTTTACATGCCTACAGTTCCATCTGAGGTTTCTTCTATTTCTGTTATCTCAGTATTACCAGTATTTTGAGGAGCCACCATTTCTTCTATGACCCATTCTTTGGGAAAATCTATTTCATCCCATTTTATAGGTCTTCTGGTAGTAACTTTAGATTTTCCAAAATTATTTTCTATAAGAATGGTTTCATTTTTGAAATCCATGATTTTGCACATAGGATTCAAAGTATATAAATGTTTATAATAAATCCTATAACATATGCATATTACTTCTGTACCAGGTAAATAATCATAACCATGTAATTTAATGCTAAGTATTAAAACATTTAGAGAGTTTTCATCATTCAAAGAAATCTTTTAAATTGGGATAAACATTAAAATAAACTGGGCCATAGGCTAAACTAGTTTGCACACTCCGTATGAGAGACTTTTTCCAGTTCTGGTTTCTGCCATCTCTGAGAGCTGCTATAAAGCTTTCAGGTAAGCCTCTTAAAGTAAGTGACTTAAAGGCAACTTGTATTAATCCTATATGTATAAATCTTGTGATTCCCTATAAGGGGTTAAATCACTTTCTGATAATAATTTGAAAGTGGCATGGTCACTATCTACAGTGATGGTTTCTTCAGTAGTTTTAACTACTTGTTTTAAATCTATCCTTTCGAAGGTTCCTACATGGTATATTACCTTAGGTTTGACTAATGGTATAGTCCACTTATTAAGAAGATCTAATTGTTAGGGTAATTCATATTCTTTTTTCCTACTGTTTTTAACAGTAGTCTTCCTTTTAATGATATTCATTAAGAAAATAGTGTTAAACTTAGCATCTAGTACTAATTACTCACATGGCTCTGATAAATTTTACTATAGCAAGGATTTCCTTAGCTACAAAAGCATAATTCTTTTGGGAATTATTCCATATAGAATTGAACAAAATATTCTTGTTTATTCATTGGAGAACACTGTTTGAGTATTCTTCCATACCCAATATCTAAGGCATTTGTTTCAACAATCTTTGCCCAGGTAGAGTTAGCAAGAGTTAAACATGGAAGATTATTAACCTTTTTTTTAATTCTTGAGTATATATCTTAATATAAGATATTGTATCTTGATATATATAACATCGAATAATTAAGATTACTTAAAATGTGAATAAATTTTCTTTATTTATCTATACTATATCTATCTATCTATACTATATTAAAAGCACGAAGGCGCTTAACGAAATGTCGTTCGGTTTTTTTACCCTTAAAAAATATAGTTCACATTGGATAAAATTGTAATTGTGATGTAATTATTTTCCTACTATCTAGGAATTTAAAATTAGCTAAATTTTATGTATAAAATACTTCCTGATATAAACTATGTAAAAGCTCCTAATATTTAAGAATCTAAAATTAAATAATATTTTAATTAAAAATTCCTTATTTAAATTGTATAACTATTTTCCTTAAATGTGACTTTTCCACTTCTAAGTTGTTGACGTTTCCATGTTTCCTTAGATCTGATTTTTCCACGTTAAGAATGGTAATGTAATGAAAACAGTTTTCCAAAAAAAATTTCGTTGTAATTTTATAGAGCTAAACGCCTAAATATTATTAAGCTTTTTTTGAAATTCTAATTTTTTGTAGATTTTTTTTTTTTGGACCATATGAGTAAAGTTAATTCTAATTTTTCACATATGCACAAATAGTTTAAGATGACCTTTAAATTTGTTATTTTTAATATAAACCATTTAATCGTCAATGACGAATAACATGTATATTATATTTTATATTATATATAATTGTCATTTAATAAATTCTTAATATTTATAACTTTAAATTAACTAATTTGTTTTTATTATTTTCTTATTTGTACTATAAGAAGAAACTCCTAATATTTGTATTCAAAATCGAATAAGATTTTTGCTTACATGAACATCTTCTCATTTGAATTGCATAAAATATATATACCTCCTTGGTCTAATTAATATCCAATGAAGAAAAAATAAAAATTTAAATTTAATTTCTTATTTATCAAGATCTAATAACAATCATGATCAATGAACATGAGCGAACTAAGTTACACCTAATTCAATAATTATTCTTTGAATTAAAAACTAAAATATGAAGATATGTTATTTCCTGCTTTGACTAATAAATTTAATCAAATTTATTATATTGTCAATTCAAATGAGAAAAATGAGTTTAGATATAATGACAAATAAGGAAACCAAAAATGGCAATGTGCACAAAGAATAATTAAGAACTAATTTATACTCAATTGAATATATCAATCGACACTCCTTCTATATTCAAGGATATTTTAGGTTCTCAATCTCTGTTTTGCTTTCCAAACATATACGAGATTCATCTCGTTTTAGATGTTACTATAATTAGCCTAGCATTTAAAAGTTATTACAATATTAGGTATTAACCAAAAATACAAAAGAGAATTTGCATCTTTTGAAAGAAAAAAAAAATACTTTTTTCTCAAACTTTTATATGAAGGGATATTTGAGGGAAAATTAGTAGTTCCAGAAAAAAAACCTATATAAAAACATAAGTTTTGTCAAAGTCCTGAGATTTAAATATGAAGATATCATCAATTCTGTAAAAATTTAGTTCAATTAACAAGCTCAAAGACAAATTCAAAGTTAGAGTCCGTTTGTGAAAGAGATGATAATAGTTCATTAATCATAATAAATAAAATTTTATATTTAAATAGCTCAGTATGATTTTTAGGCAAGAAAAATAATTAATTGTTATAGTAATATTTAGGTATTAGCTTATAGTGATCTTTGAATTCAAGTAGAGTTGTTTTTATATAAAATTTTAATAGATTAGTGATGTACTATGTCTCTTCATATTTGAATTGGTTATAACATTCTTGTGAGACGTGAAGGAAGAAGGTATGGTTTGATCTAAATCTAGGTTAAATGTATGTGTTATTTGGATTTATTTTTACATCTTTATTTTAGAATTTTTTTTCTATTAGTGTTTGCATTATATGTCTGTGAATTTTGTATGGAAATTTTTTTTCTTTATTGATCTATCTAATATCATTTTTAAGAACCTACACCTTTTTAAGCTTTATTTTATTTAATAATACTTTTTAAAAACGCATAGCAAAATATTGTTTACCTTTTTAAATTCAAATATAATTCTAATATAATATTTATGTAAAATAAGATTTATCGAGATAGAGTACACGTGCAATGCGCGTATCGTAAGACTAGTTATATTAAAAGCACGAAGGCCTTTAGCGAAATATCGTTCACCTTTTTTAGCCTTTAAAAATAGAGTTTACATTGGATAAAATAGTAATTTAGTTATTTTCCTAATATATAAGAATACTCATTTAATTATTTTTCTAATAAGTAGGAATACTTATTTAATTATTTTCCTAATATTTAAGACTATAAAATCGACTAATTTTATATATTAAATTCTTCTTTATTTGGATTACGTAAAAAAATTTAATATTTAGAATTTTAAAAATATTAATATTTTATTTTATATAAATTTTTACGCCTTAATTATATATATAAATGGAAAGAAAAGGAAAGAATTAAAAATAATAATCAAATAAGACATAACCACTTGGTATTTAGAAGTTTATCCATTTGGACAGATACCAAGAATTCAATAAAATAAAAGAGGATGTACGACGTTCTTCAAAGATGACGGAGTAACTTTTTTTATGTTTTGATTTAGGTGAAACTCTTTTATATACTAAAATACTTTCAAAAATATACCTGGGTAAACAAATTCGTACCAAACTCAAATTACTTTCCTTGCTGAATTCGATTTCAATCTTCTCATCAGTTTGCAACTTTTTCGCATTAGGAGACAATCTCTTGGTTCATTGATATTCAGTTCAACATGTGTGCTCTGATAGACCTGGTTCAACTAGTCAGCTTTTTGTCAATTTTCAAAATTATGCAATGACATGGGTCAATATTTTGCGTTTTGTCTTGGTTGTGATCAAGCCATATTCGTTGTGATCTTTCTTTTTCGCTTGCTTTCTTTATTTGTTTTATTAGTAATTTTAATCTCATAATCCCATGTAACTATAGGATGATTGATGAAAAATCCAAATCTATTAAATTTGAATTACATAATTGAGTATTGTTTTGATTGACTTTTTTGCTGGTTACATTGTATTGAAATATTTTTTTATTAAGTCTTTCAAGTTCTGCGTTTGATGGAAATTATCAATTATAACTCACATGTTCTTGGTTGGAGGGTTTCTGAGTACTCCTTTGTGCCATGAATGTGAAATTTGACGAGGTTTGATTTAATTTGAAAGAGCATTACAAATAAATTGAGGTATTTCAATTTCATTTAATGAACATAGATATTCTTAATTAGTACAGTCGTTCAGTATGCTCAAATATTCTTTATAAACAATTCAATCACATGGTACTCTTTTTTGTTTGCTAATTATAATAACTTAATTTGTTCCGGGATGTTTGGGCAAAGGGTTCGAACCGGCTCGAGGCTCTAACACCGAATTAGGGTAGAAAAACTCTAAGTTTTGGTCTTTCACTCTAAATATAAATATAGAATACACACAAATTTACATAACTACACAATACAAAAGTTACACACTCTTTGGCAGTTGAAGATTTTTTTGAAGGCTTCAACAGTGAACAAATTCCAAAATTTATCTTCGATTCTCACTACTTTTAGCCATTGCTTTCTCTTTAAAATTTATATCGTCTTATTTCATAATGGATAAAACTGTACTCATTATTAGTGCTTAAATTTATGAAAAATATTTAGCTAGCGTTTGGACATAGATTTGATTGAAACTTGAAAAGAAAAGTTTTGAAGTTGTGTTGAAAAATAATATTTGAAAGTTGAAGTTGTGTGAGTAGAAGGAAAATTTTCACCCAAAAACTGGTTTAGACAGTTTTTTGAAACTTGAAATTTTTTTAATTTTTTCCCAAAACGTGATCATATTTCATAAACAAATAATATTTTTAATTTATGTTTGAAAAAATGAATCCAAAATCTATGGCCAAATTTCTCTCTTTTACATCTTAAACTTAATTACCAAATTACTGTTGCTTCCTTACTATCATGTCTTTTGCATGTTAATTTCCATTTCAATTAATTGATAGATTGCCTTTAATCTTTACTTGATAAATCAAATAATTTTTTTAATAATAATTAACTAATTTTATTAAAATATACTCATTGATATTGTTATCACTTCTGTGTTAAAACTCAGAAAATCAGATGAACTGTTAAAAGAAACAGAAAATATATATAAACGATAAATAATATTCCGAGTCCACAATTTCCTTGTGTGTCCTTAAGGAATTTTAACCCCCTCACAAGTTGCCAAGGTAATAGATTAAATCCTCCCAGGATGAAACGGAATAACCTTCCTGCAACAGTGGCAATACCAACTGCAGGATACCAACAAACTCAAAGAACGGAGCAAGATCACACTTACGAATTTGAGAGAGAGAGAGACTGCGAAGTAGAATGCAGTATTCAGAATGGAATTCGTGATTTTTCGTGTCTGGAAAATTAAGCCATGCCTCAGAATTTATAGGCAACTATTGGAAGAGGTGTGATGTCTGTTCAGGAACAAAAGTGTCTGTTCAGGAAGGAAAACAAGCAAAGGCAGCGTTTTTGGATTTCAGTTAATTCCGTTAATGAACTAACTGACATTTAATTTAATTATTAAATAATTAATTAAATAAACTTTATCCAAAAATAATCTTATCGATCGATCGNCGACGACGGCGCGAGGATACATCCTCTTCAACTCCTTTTAAGAGCTCTAAGAAGTGATCCTATATTTATACACACAAGTGTAGTTGTCTTTCACCAATGTGGTACAAAGTTTATGACAAAAGCTCACTTGATTCAAATTTTCATTTCCCTCCATTTTATTTTCCACCATTTTCCAATTCACACTCTTAGACTTTTAAGCCCAATACTTAAAGTCTTTAAACCCAATGCTTAAAGTCCAACAGACATGAGGTACACACGCGTACCTTAAGACTTAGTAAACTAATAAATATAGAATCCAAATAAATAACTAATCAATAGTATATGTACAAAATGGAGAGAGAATATTAATTTGCATCGTGCTGTATAAATTATTTTTTGGATGAACCACACTCTAAAAGCAAGTAGTGTGGCTGGCTATCATGATGATCGGCAATGATAATTATAAGGTGGTAGCTGATGGTGTTTGTGATTTTGTGGAGGAGATTGACGATGGTAGTTTGTGATATGCAGCAACGGTTGTTAGTTGTATGGTTGTATGGTAAACGTTGACAGTATAGATGATTTGTGGTAGTGATTCGTGGTGAAAATAGTTGTTGGTGGGTGCTACTGGCAAAGATGGTTTATGGTTGTGACCAGTGGTAAATGTGGTTGGTGATAGTAATAAAGGTGGCTGGTGATAGTAGGAGTGGCACACGGGAGGGTCAGGTCGGTATATATTCGGGTCGAAAACGGGTAATAAAAAAGCGGATAAATTTTCCGACCCAACCCATATTTAATACGGATCAAAAACGAGTTCACCGGCGGATAATATGGGTAACCATATTATCCATGACTTCTTGCATATGATCACTTTTGGGAGAATTCTTAAGCTCCCTAACATGAGGAACCTCCAATTTGAGGCTTTATAAATGTAAAAGTTAGACTCATTGGTTATCCATTGGTTACTCATTGGTTATCCATTTTCTAAATGGATAATATGGTTCTTATCCATATTTGACCCGTTTTTAAAAAATTCATTATTCAACCCATTTTTTAGGGGATAACATGGGTGGTTAACTGTTTTCTTTTAACCATTTTGCCACCCTAGGTGATAGTAATGATTGGTTGTGGCGGTTGTGTGATGATTGGTAGTGGTGGAGAAGTTATTGGTTGTGGCTAGTGGTAATGGTGGCCGGCATGAAGGTAATTGGTAGTGGAGGTAGTTTGGTGATGGCGATTGATGGTGAAGGTGGTTGGTTGTTTGGTGGTTGTGAAGCTAGCTGGTGGTGGAAGTAATTCTTAAGATTGACCTCTTTTCCAAATAAATCAAACCTCGATACTATATTCATCAAAAAGATATGATCATCTCTTTAGGTTGCACAATTCCTTTAGATCGTTCTACTCGTGCTTGAAAACAATATCATCCCTCTTTTTAATGGACATTCTTACCGGTTCTCCAAGCATACTGGCTGCTTATCGGGTGGATCGGACAGTTATTTAATCTTAACGGTTCGGCTTATCGATTTTTAAATGTATTAATCTGTTAGCCACTCGATAAGATATCAGGCGAATTGATATCAGTTTAGCTATTATCGGGCGGTTATCGATTTAGTTGGAATGTCAATTTCAGAAGAAATCTCAGTGATTGAAGATCCGTGAAATGGCTGAATACTTTGAGATGCTTTCTCATTTTAAAGGTGTAAACAACAGTGAGGACCAGATTTTTTGGAAAGGGCAAATAGATGGTATCTTCACAGTAAAGGCATGCTACAATATGTCTATGAATGAGGTGAATCATTCAGCAAACAATGCTTGGAAACAGATCTAGAATACTAAAGCTCTTGCCAATATTATTTGCCTAGAATATTAGGCAGATATTATTTGCATCCGAATTCTGAAGACATCAACAAAAAAAGAAACTTATCATCTGTCGCTCTGGCTATGGCAAGAGCGAGAGGCGAGACAGCGAGTCGGTGAGAGGTAGAGGCGAGACTCGAGCGGGCTGGCAGCTGGGTTGTGACTTGTTGTTGCGTATGAGATCTGACTTCTAAGGGAAATTAAGCATTTTAGATGTTAGGTTTCTAAAGTCTAATAGAGTAATACTAGTGCGTACTGGAAGTGGAAGTGTGGAAAGGATTTTTATTATTTAATATACATATGAAAAAAAAATTATAGTATATACATTCTTAACAGGTTAACAGATTATCCGTTAAGAAAATTGAATAATTAGTCCCAAATCGATAAATCGTTAATAAAAAATTTTAGTTCGTTCCTAATCCGTTAAACCGATAATTCGATACCAATAAGTCATTAAGTCATTTTTACGGTTTAATTTTCTGTTTCAGTTCGCTTTTGAACACCTTTAATTAACACACCATAGATCGTGAACTCTTTCATACCATTAGCTTCACATGGTTGCAGCAGTGATTGTGTGGTGATGGTTGGCAACAGTGATGTTTAGTGATTGTAATAAATAGGGAAGTGACAAAAAAAATCTAGATTTACATAAACTTTTAAGCAAACATACTCTTACGCGGTGCCTTTCTGAGCTTCCTTGGAAGGGCGACGTAAGGCTAAGTGTAACGACCTGGCCGGTCGTTCCGAGAGTTTAGTTCCATTTTTCCCATTTCTGCTTCACTTTGTGTTGTTTAGCTCATTTATGTTGTGTTGGGTTAGTTGGCTCGGGTTCGGGGTGATTGTGGAGAGAAATGAGACACTTAGTCTCTTAAGTTTGGTTATTTAGTGGAAAAGTCAACTTATAGGTATATGATCCCGAAATGTAGTTTTTATGATTCGGGTAGCTTCGTTAGGTGATTTGGGACTTAGGAGTGTGTTCAAAATGTTATTTAGAGGTCCGTGGTAGAATTAAGCTTGAATTGGCAAAATAGGATTTTTTGGCGATTTCCGGCCGACAGTAGAAAATTAGCTATCGGGGTCGGAATGGAATTCCGAAAGTTGGAACAGGTTCATAGTGTCATTTGGGATGTGTGTGCAAAATTTCAGGTCATCCGGGCGTGGTTTGGATAGTTTCGGCATCATTAGCAAATTTCGGAAGTTTAGAAGTCCTTAGGCTTGAATTTCGAGTAAATCTGGTGTTTTGGTGTTATTTTTGGTGTTCCGAGGATTCGACTAAGTCCGTGGGATGATATGTGGTGTGTTGGTATAATTGGTTGAGGCCCCGAAGGGCTCGGGATTGATTTCGGATGGTTAACGGAGGTTTGAACTTGGAAAATGCAGCAAAGCTACTGTTGGTGCCAGGTTACTGGTGTGTCCGCACCTCCGGATTGGGGACCGCAGGTGCGATAGTCGCAGAAGCGGGAGGCGACCGCATATGCGGAGAAGTTCGCAGAAGCGGAGTGGTTGACCGCACCTGGGGGCCCGCAGGTGCGAGGCATGGGGCGCAGGTGCGAAAGCTGGGGAATAAGTGGGAACTCGCAGATGCGCACCTGGGACTGCAGGTGCGAGTCCGCAGGTGCGAGCATAGTGACCATAGGTGCGGAACCCTTGGGCAGAGTATCTAAATTCCAGTCTTCGCAAATTTTCTTATTTCCACCATTTTTTGAAGATGAGTTTGGAGCTTTTTGAGGGGTTTTGAAGAAGGATTCAAGGGGAAACGCATTGAGGTAATGTTCTTGAACCTAAAACTTTATTCTACGGTAAATTCTATCTGATTAAGCATGAAACTTGTGGGATTTAAGGAAGAAATTGGGGGATCAGGGCTTGAAAATTTGAGAGCTTAATGTGAGGATTTGAGAGGTCATTTGTCGTCGGCTTTTGATGTTTTTGGTATGTATGAACTCGTGAGTGAATAAGGATCTCAGTTTTGTAAATTTTTTCGAGTTTCGAGACGTGGGCCCGGGGGTCGGGTTTGGCCAAATTCGGGATTTGTGATATAATTTGATAATTTTGATGTGGGCTTCGCTCTTTTAGCATATATTAATGATATAATACTGATTTTGGTTAGATTCGGGGCGATTTGTGGCTGAGTCGAGCGGCAAGGGAATTTTGGAGTAGAGTTTTGGCTTGATTGAGGTAAGTAACGATTTCAAACAATGCCAAGTGACGGGCGTGCACCGTGAAACTTGTGACCTGTTCATTCCATGGCACCGTTTACTGGTTATTTCTTGTTGATATTGGTGCTTCTATCAATGCGATTAAAGTAAACATGTTGGAAATCATGCTAGATATTATGATTAAGGCTTCACGCCGATATTATTGAGACCCGAGTGGTCATTTATTGTTGTCATCTCATGTGTTTCATTGATATTATATACTCAATCCTGTCATTTCATATCATATCATGTCTCAGTCTCGGTAATTATTGTTTTACACATTATATCATTGATTCGGGCTAGTTCATGCATTGTGAGCCCATGTGAGCGAGACCGGAGACTGATGACTGAGTGAGGCCGAGAGCCTGATATTGAGTGACAGTTGTGGGATCGGGTTGCACGCTGCAACATGTTACATTGATTATGCCTGGATATGGCTTATGATAGCGCTTGGGTTGTAGGATCCCCTCCGGAGTCTATAACACACCCCTAGTGAGCGCAGTGATATTTGAGGGATGAATTTTCCCTAGACATAGATCTTGTCCGAAGTGTTTATGCTTGAGATGGATCTTCTCCACGAGGCTGGATTGGCCTGTTTCCATTGGTACTGAGCGATTGAGTTCAGTGACGTGTGTACGTATTTTGGGATGGATCTTCCCTGGGCCGTTGAGCCATTTACAGTACCGAGTGGTTGTGAGGTGTATCATTATCTGGAGATGGATCTTCTCCTTAGGGATGGATCGGCCTTCCTCAGTACTGAGTGACTTCTGTCTGATGTGTACGTATTCTGGGATGGATCTTCCCTGGGCCCTATGAGCCATATACGGTACTGGGTGGGCGTGTATTGGAGAGTGAGAGCCTATTGTGCATTTCATACTGTTGATGCATTGGTATGTAGAATACGTCGAGGTATATATGTTAAACTGTTCGGAACTGTGTTTATCTTATCACTTTAAGCTGTCTAGTTAACTGAAAGCATGCCTAAATTTCTGTACATTTATTCTGTCATAAATATTGAGGTTTAGTTTGTTACTACCTCTCAGTCCACATGTTGGGCTTGTTACTTACTGAATTGGTGTACTCACGTTACTCCCTGCACCTTGTGTGCAGATTCAGGTGCCTGGATTGAGTGAGAGTTGGTTTACTCTCTTTGGAGCACTTCGGAGATTGCAAGGTAGCTGCACGACGTCCGCATCCTTGCCTTTCTCCTTCCTATTTAGTCATTTTTTGTTTATTCTCAGACTTGTTGTATTAAGGGAACAGTACCAGATTTTGTATTTCCTTTTAGTTGCTCATGACTGATGACTTCGAATTTTGGGGCGGTATTTCAATGTCTTACCTAACTTTATTTGTCTTGAAATGCTAAAATGGAAGATTTATGAAATACTGGTAAATATTGAATCAAACGAAAGGTTTCTTATGTTATGCATAGTGATGGTTTTCGGGTCATGACACTAAGCAATTGATGTCAGTGCAGTTGTTGTCCGGCAACTGAGGTACCCTTCGTATGCTAGACGATATTGTCAGTGCCGTAAGGGAAAACAGAAATGAGAAATGAAAGAAAGCTTGATTGCATTAATGAAAGCTATTAAAGAAAGGCAACGTGGTGTCGAGGGAGAGAGACACTAGTACAGAGAATCGTTTGCTTGCTAGAAAGTTTGATTGCGTGATCCCCCCTAATAGTGCTTAAAAAAATAAACCAAAGTTACAAGACTTGACCTAACTAAGCTAGAGAAACATAATGGAAGTACATGGAATAAAACTATTCTATATTTATAATGAAAATGACTTAGTTTTATACAAGGTAAAAACAGGTTCATTGTCAGCAACCTTGTCTTTGGCATCACGATCTGTGGGCGCGGCGCTATCGGCATCTTCCTGCGGTTTGGCGCTGACGAGGGATATCGGTGGGGCGACAGAGGCACATGTGCGCTTGTAACTTGGCGCAGCCAAGACCACGGGGCCGTCTGTGGCGCTAGGCGTTGAGAGGCTTGCTAGGACGCCACGGGTCGCGTCCAAGGGGTCATGGGGTATGGATGTAAAGCCGCCCATGACGTTCTCCCGCACCTGAGTTGGAGATGTCCTCGGCGCCTTACTTGCAAGATAATCATCAATTAGGATTTTGTAGGCTTTGAGGTTTGTTCCCCTCTCCCAAGTATTCTCCTCTGCATCACAACCCTGCCATTTCACCAAGAACTCTTGGTGATCCTTCCTTGAGGCATAAATCAACCGATCATCAAGAATAGCTTCGGCACGCCTTTTCCCGGTTGAATTGGGGCCTCGAATACTGGGTATTTTGAGTTGGCTCCCTGAAGGATCTTCTGTGTCTTCCCAAAAAGGTTTCAGAAAGCTGACATGGAAGATGGGATGGATTTTCCACCAAGCTAGGGTATCCACCTAGTATGCAACTTCCCAATGCGTCTTTCGATGGACAAGGGTCTAATGTATTTTTGCAATAGGCGAGGGTCATGGACCCCTCCAAATAGTACCGCTTTGGTATTTTTACCATCACTTTGTCTCCTACATGGTATTCAACAAAGCGACGATTTTGATCAGCGTGCCTCTTCATCCGCTTTTGGGCTTTGACAAGATAACTCCGTACTATCTCCAAATTTTGCTTCCATTCTTTTGTGAAGCTAGCAGCTTGAGGAGATTTTAACATCTTTGGTGCATTCACGGTGTGTGGGAGTAACGGTTGTTGTTCAGTAACAATTTTAAAAGAGCTTTTGTTTGTACTAGAGCTCTTTTGTAAATTAAAACACAGTTGAGCATCATCCAGAAGTTTCACCCAATTCTTCTGTGATCCGGTTACAAATTGGCGGAGATATTCCTCTAACATACCATTGAACCGCTCAGGCTGGCCATCAGATTGCGGATGAAAACTTGAGTTGTGACTTAATTTTGACCCGAGGCACTTAAATAGTTGGGTCCAAAGTTGCTAGTGAAGCGTGAGTCGCGATCAATAAGAATGTCTTTGGGCAGGCTCCAATATTTGACGACGTGAGAGAAGAAGAGTCGAGTTGTATCTTCTGCTGATATATATTGTGGGGCTGCTATAAAGGTAGCATACTTGAAAAACCGATCCACCACAACCAAGATAGTTGTGAAATCTACGACCTTGGGCAATCCGGTGATGAAATCCAGGGAAACGCTTTCCCAAGGTCTCTTTGAGACAGCTAGTGGTTCCAAGAGTCCCGCTTGTGTCAAGCGGTTTGACTTGTCTTTATGGAATACTAGACAAGTCCTCACATACTGAGCAACGTAATCGGCCATTTGAGGCCAATAATATGCACGGAGAAGTAATGCCATGGTGAGTTCTTTACCGGGATGGCTGGCCCACAAAGTATCGTGACATTCCGCCAGAAGAGTCCTTTGCAGATCTCCTCCTTTAGGAACATAAAGTTGGTTCCCTTTCACTTTCAGGAAACAATCTTCCATGTAGAACTGGTGAGTTTTTCCCTATCCTACCAGATCAACAAAATACTGTGCACCAGGATCCTTGATAAGTAGATCCTGTATCTAGTCTTTTATGGTGGTGGCTACTTCTCTCCCCCTTAGGGTGGCGAGTAGGCACGCCGATGCTATGTCATCTCTCCGACTAAGCGCATCAGCAGCATGATTAGTCTTCCCACTTCGGTACTCCAGGTTGAAGTGAAATTCCGCTAGGAGTTCCTGCCACCGGGCCTGTCGGCCATTCAGCTTCGGCTGGGTCATGAATGGCTAACAGCTGTGTTGACTGTCTTGACCACGAACGGGGTTCCCAGCAGATAGTGCCTCCAAAGGCATAAGCAATGAATGACATCCAATAATTCTTTCTCGTGGGCAGCATAGAGACACTATGCATCCTTTAGCTTCCGGCTCTCGTACGCTACAGGATGCCCTTCTTGTAGTAAGACTCCTCTAAGAGCATAGTCGGAAGCATTCGTTTGTACCTCGAATGGCTTGGCCAAATCAGGGAGGGCCAAGAAGGGGCTACTAGACATAACCTCTTTTAATGGGTTGAAGGCCTCCGCTCTCCTAGGTCCCCAATCCCAAGGCGTGACCTTCTTGAGGAGTTCTGTCAATGGCACTGCAATGAGGGAGTAATTTTTCATAAATCGCCGATAGAAATTGCATAGGACAAGGAATTCCCTCAAGGCGTGTATATCCTTGGTTGACGGCCAATCTGTGATAGCCTGAATCTTTTGTTGGTCCATCTTGATCCGCCCTTCCTCAATGACATGTTCGAGGAAGTCAATCTATTTTTTAGCAAAGGAGCACTTGGATAGCTTCGCATATAATTCGTGCTCCGCAATCGGGCTAGGACCTTCCGCAAGTGCTCCAGGTGTTTGGCTATAAACCACAATGTCATCCAAGTAGACCACCACAAATTCGTCAATGTACTCTCGGAAGACTTGGTTCATCAAGGTGCAAAATGTGGTTGGAGCGTTAGTTAAGCCGAACGGCATAACCATGAAGTCGAACGACCCATATCTTGTCACACAAGTCATCTTGTGTCCATCACCCTCAGCAATCCGAACTTGCCAATACCCTGTATTCGGGTCTATTTTTGTGAACACCGTCGCACTACCCAATCTATCGAACAAGTCTGCCATGAGCGGAATAGGGTACTTGTTCTTCACAGTGATTTTGTTTAGAGCCCGATAATCCACACAGAGTCGTAGACTACCATCATGTTTCTTTTGGAATAGCACAGGGGACCCATATGGGGACTTGGAGGGCACAATGATCCCTGTTTCTAGCATTTCCGTCAACTGTCTCCGAAGCTCGGTGAGTTCGGGTTGTGACATTAAATAAGGCGCCCAGGCGGGTGGCTTCGCACTCGATACCCACTCAATCTCATGGTCCACAGTGCGCCTACGTGGGAGTCACTTTGGCATATCGTGTGGCATGACGTCTTCAAACTCCAATAGTAGCTCCTTCATGGGTGTAGGAATGGGACCCGAGGAGCGTTCTACATCTTCAATGCATAGGGTATCCAGGAACGTAGGTTCATGTCTTTTGACTCCCTTCTTCAACTGCAAGGCCGAGATGTTCTCAGCGGCCATCTTCATGGGCATGCATGGGATAATGAAGGGGTTGGACCCGTTTGCTCTCATCATCAGCAGCATGTCTGCGTACGGTATAGGCATGGTGTTGGTTTGCCTCAAGAATTCCAACCCAACTATCAACTCGAAGTCATCTATGATCACCACGTGCAAGTTGAATTTTCCTTCATAAGGACCAAGCTTCACTGGTACTTCTTTGGTTATTCCACCCAGTGGCTGAAGAGGTGAGTTGATAACCTTGAAACAGCCTCTTCCCTTTGCTACAACTATACCAAGGCGCTCCACCTGATTCAAGGCCAAGTAGTTGTGGGTAGCACCCGTGTCTATCATCGCCTGAATGGGCTTTCCATTTACCTTCATATCAACGAACATTAAGGTCCTCTCTTGTTTAAGAGGAGTCCTCTCTTCCGCCTTCTTTTTCCCTTTCTTGGTGACTGGGCAGGGGTCCTTCTTCTTACGGATACCGGCACTGGTTCCCGCTAATGCCTCAGAAATAGAGCCAACAATTGCATTGAAGGCACCTACTGGTTTGGTCTGGTCCACATCATCTTCTTCGTCGTCCGTCCCATCATCAAAAGCTTGATGGGCGTTCATCTGCGCATGTGGGCATTCATTAATCCAATATGGCCCACCGCAATAACAGCATCCTGAAGGGGGCTTTCTCCCCCGATCATTGTTGTTTGATGCAACATTATTGCTGCCTGAGGAGTGAGACTTAGATTTGGTTACACTCTGATCTCCTCCGCTTCTGCTAGGGACACCATTGCTAGGTTGGACCCCTTTGTAACCCGCTCGGACAGGAAGTTGGGGCCTATCCTTCCGAGCTTCCACTTGATATTCCCTAAGGCATTCCATAGCTTGGATCAGCTTGGGTAGGGAATCTACCCTTTGTCTTTGCAGCTTCATACGGGCATAAGGTTTCAACCCTTTCAGGAATGTGAAAAGTTTGTCTTTTTCCCCCATGTCACGTATGTTCAATATGAGCGTGGAGAATTCTCGCACGTAATTCCGCACTGATTTGGTCTGGCGGAGCTCCCGTAGCTTTCTCCTTGCATTGTACTCAACATTTTCGGGGAAGAACTGTAGGCGTATGGCTTACTTTAGCTCTGCCCATGTCTCCAAAGCATCTTTACCGGCCTTGATGGCTTTGTATTTCACCCGCCACCAGAGTTTAGCATTACCTTGAAGATACATGGCAGCAATTGCTACCTTCTTAGCTTTTTCTAGGCCTCCCACGACATCGAAGTACTGCTCGATGTCGAAGATGAAGTTTTCCATTTCTTTAGCATTCGAGCTCCACTGTATAGTTTTGGCTTAGGAATTTTAAGTTTTTTTTCCACGGGGGCAAGGTTCACAACACCCCCGATTTGGTTTCCACCTCCTCGAAGCAAGCTTTGTAAAGCAGCATTGACAATATTGAGCTGGCCTGTCAAGTTGTCTATAGTTTGTTGCATGACAGTCACCATGTCTGCCTCTTGTGACATGTAGGCTAAATCCTCGGCGCGCTCCTGTTAGAGGCCCTCGAATTTACCAAAAATTTTGGCTGCCTCTATGTCTGTCGTTTGCCGGTCTCCTTTAGAGTCAGGACTGATGTTTTCTATGTCAACTTCAGCCTTGAGCATTCTTCGGGCCAGGTCGTCCAACCTTTGCACTAGGCTGGTTCTTAGTTCAGGAACTGTATTCACGATGGGTCGTAATACGTTAACCATCTTGAAACCGCAATGCGGTCCCCATGATTCACCATGGTTAGAAATGGTGGTAATGACAATGTGTTCCCTCGTCCAATGTCGAACCTGGCTCTGATACCAACTGTTACGCGGCGCCTTCTTGAGATTCCTTGGAAGGGCGACGTAAGGCTAAACAACTGATGTCAGTGAAGTTGTTGTCCGCCAACTGAGGTCCCCTCCGTACGCTAGACGATATTGTCAGTGTCGAAAACCAATGTCAAAAGCAATTGAGAGAACAAAAATAAGAATTGAAAAAAAGCTTGATTGCATTAATGAAAGCTATTACAGAAAGGCAATGCGGTGTCGAGGGGGAAAGACACCAGTACAGAGAATGATTTGATTGCTAGAAAGTTTGATTTCTTGATCCCTCTAATAGTGTTTAAAAAAAATAAACCAAAGTTACAAGACTTGACCTAACTAAGCTAGAGAAACATAATGGAAGTACTTTATATTTACAATGAAAAGGACTTAATTTTCTACAAGGTAGAAACATGGTTTGTTGTCAGCAACCTTGTCTTTGGCATCACGATCTGCGAGCGTGGAGTTGTTGGCATCTCCCTGCAGCTGGGCACTGGCGAGGGATATAAGTGCGGCGACAGAGGCACATGCGCGCTTGTCACTTGGCGCAACCAAGACCACGGGGCCGTCCGTGGAACTAGGCATTGAGAGGCTTGCTAGGATGCCACGGGGCACGCCCAAGGGGTCATGGGGCATGGCTGGAAAATAATATCAAGACAAAGATCCCAACAATTCAGATTTACTAAGAACTAATACGTGAAAATGAAAGGAAATAAAACAAATGACACTTAATAAGCTGATATATGAATGGTTCAAAATCAAAATATCCACATATATGGGTCATTGAAAGGGGGGCTAATCCCGCTAACTCTTGCTCTAAAAGCTAAAATAGATGAAGAAATATTAGAAGCACCATGGCTAAGGAGTTGATCAATACTTTGAAAGAAAATCTAGCATAAACATCAATCGAGTTAAACATGCCAAAACCACGAGTATAATTGCTACAACTTAATTCATAATTTGAGTGGAATTCCTTATTTACTAATGATTCTTGAAAGGTTGGTGAATAAGTAAGATGCACTTGATAAATTCGCACTTCAATTGAACTTGACGAGAGAGCTTGATTTCCGCAAATTCAAGAGATCAAGCAAAGGAACATTTTAAGGGCCTAGACATACACCAACATGTGTTAGTAATGTACTGTTGAAGTTCTATGCACATTGACGTTGTAAAATGCTCAAATTATATTATTTATAAGGTAATTACGATTAAAGTATTATAATGAGCATTCATTAATAACCTAGTAAAAATGATAAATGGCTTGCTTTACTAGGTTAAATTAACCTATAAATCATAAGACTGTATATAACTTAAATCGTGTTGCAATAAATCCTGTTGTGCTATGTTCTCCTCAACCGCCTGATCCATCACAGTAAAAATGTATTTGTCTCTATCAAGAGTACTGTAATTTGCACCGAACAAAGAAACTAACACAAAAGGAGGAGAAGAAATCAGGAGCTGCTTATTTTGGTCTCATAAGGTAGAATAGTCTGAGAGGCACTTGTACTAATTTGATTTTGTCATTTCGATCCTTCTACTCCACAATTTAAACACCTCATAAAGAATTAGAAAAAACAAAGAAAAATAAAGAAAACCAGATGAAATTAAGAGATTCTTTTACCTGCAGTAGCATCTTCCTTGACACCATTATCGAAATCGAATTTTAGAAGGGGAACTAAAATTGAAGTAGTATGTTTCATGATTTAAGCCATAAATTTTAATTGATTATTTTGAGTCCACTTAATTAACAGTAAGAAGTAAACATACAAGTGATTGTTCATACTAACCTGGAAAATCCATAAATTCAAGCCTTCTCATCGAAAAAAGAAAAACTCAAAATTAAATCAAGTCATAGGGATTTTTGATGGCAGAAACATCCACTTTTAGTAAAGGAATGCTTTGGGCTTTTTTTGTTGGGCGGTGGGGGTGGGGGTGGGGAGGGTGGGGGGAGAAGTGTTTCGCTTTTGTTCATTGTTTTTTTTTACCTTTTTTGAGTTTATCTTTTTATTTTTTTTTCATCTTATTTTAATAGTTTATTGTTCAAAATATTCATATTCACGCTCAATGCCCCACGTGAATTACACTCATTTTGTCCAGTTCAATGCTTTGTTGCCAAACGTGCTCGGTCAAAGGTCAGAGGTATTTAAAAGTTATGTTTTGCATGAGTTCAAGTGTCAGATTGGAACTTTATAAGGTAGAGGGACCGGAATAACAAAATCATACTAGTACAAGTGTCTACCAGACTATTCTGCCGTCTTATAATAGCGGTAAAGAACAAAACCACTAATGTGCGAAAAAGGCAAAGAATCACCTAGTTATTGTCACAACCCAAAGTGGAGGGCTGCGGCGGGCACCCGGTACTTTACTCAACCGAGTACCAACGTAACATATCTTTCTTATAGTACTATCATGAGTAAATGGGTCAAAAGGGTATCATGACATAACCGGAATAAAAAATAAGGAATGCTAGACATAGGACGACATAACATGATATAGAAACTTATACATGTGACATACGGTTCTATAAGGCCGACATCATCATTTGTAAACTCAAAACATAGGCCGACAAAGCCATACAAGTATCTATATACCTGACATCTGTCTACAAGCCTCTAAGAGTACATAAATATCATAAAGGTCGGGACAGAGCCCCGCCATACCAATCAATACATGTCCAAATCACACTGACCAAAGGCAACTTCGGAGAAAGTGGAGTGCACCAATACCTTCTGCTGAGTTAACAGCCTACTAGGAGGACTGTCAACCTGTCTATCGGGATCTGCATGCATGAAACGCAACGTCCCCACGCAAAAGAGACGTCAGTACGAATAAAGTACTGAGTATGTAAGGCAGAAAATCATAAATAAGAATAGTAATGTAAAGAGAGATATAAGAGATACAACATGTAGCATCTAAGTGCCTCTGAGAGATACTGACACGAAATGCATGCTACATATATATACATAATCTTTTAAGAACATACGCATTTGTGGGCATCATCATTTGCACCCGGCCTCGAAGAGGACTCGGTAAAAACGTACTTGGCCATCATAAGACTCGGTAGAATCGTACCCGACCACGTGGAGCTCGGTAAAATCCAACTGATCAGTGGTTGCACAATAGGTGTCGTACCGAGCCGACTATAGCGTGGCTCGGTAGAGTTAAATAGATTGTTGTGGCACCTTCCGGAGTGACGTAGGGTTGTTGCACCTTCGATTAACATTATGAACACCATACCATCAATATGAACTTCACTAGGATTCAAGGATCATACATACTTTCTTAAAATAACTTTATAAGGAAAGAACAACATGGACAACCTTAGTTGCTAGGAGTAGATTCGTTATGAAATAGGGTATCGTTTACGTTCATTTCACTTTAGATCATGCCAAAAGAAAGAAGGAAGTGCCTTAACATACCTTAACTCCATTTAGTCCTTAATACCTTCCAAGAAATTTTTCAAATAACTCAACTCAATCTACCATAGCATAAGGAGATTCAAAATCAGTGTTGAGTAAAGGATAAGTGTGCAACTTAAACTAGTAGCTCATTTATGTAAATTTGGGCAGCATATCCCCTGTAACAAGAGCCTCCTCTAATACCATATACCAACAACAATGACCAGAGAAATCCAGCAATACATAATTATCAATAACAAGACACCATAAAATAACAACAAGTCACAACTACTTTACGGCGAGCGGCGAGCTCCAATTGAAATTCGTATACCCCGTATCACCCCTTGTAGACTTATTACTTTAACTTAATAGTATCATTGACATGATAATTAATTCATTCACCAATTATTCTAGCCTTATACCATATGTTTATAACAATGAAAATAATTTGCAACTTCAATTATCCTCAATTAGAAACTTTATTCACCAGTTCATGTCTAGTCCATCTATTTAACTTAATAAACATCAAGATAACCTTAAGAACATGAAATAACACAATACAAATACCTCCTACAGTAACTTCAAGTCAAAATCCAAGTTATATTTAGCTTACAATAGCCCTCAATGGCAATACAACGCCATTTAAGCTACTACAAGTAATATCTAGTAGTTTATCATCCAAACAACTTAACCAACATACAATCAAGTTTAAGCACAATTAGTAGGCTGTTATACCCACCTTAGACAGTAGTAAAATCTTCAAATTTCAGCCAAACAGAGCCCACAACTATCCTCAATGACAACACAACCTCAAAGAGGTGTTGTTCTTTACTAGAATTAACTTTTGATGTTGAAATATGGTGTAATCCATTTGCAACACTTGAAATAACCTAGGGTTGATATGAAAATCATGGGAGAGTATTTTAAAGAACATAAACCACTTAAAACAACCTCCCACACGAGCTGAAACCGCCCAAAAATCAGCAACAACAAGAAGAACAAGAAACTTACTAGTGCGACGGGATTCCCGACACTTGATTTGTGTTGTTTGCCCTTTGTTTGGATCTTTGATCATGAGAGAACCTTGAGAGAGTGTTTTTAGGTGTCTAGGGTCTGAATATACTGAAAATAAACGAGTTAAAATGGGGCTGAGGTGTCTTATACATATCAACATATCTAAACCGCCTATGAGGGTCCCATAGAGAGCTGCTTGGCGTAGTCTCGCTAAAACGCGAATATCTCTCTACTCTAGCGTCGTATATACAAACAGTTTAATGAGTTGGAAACTAGACTCATAGATATTCAATTTAGTAGGTAGATCCTCCAATAATTCCAAGTATATTGGGATAAAAGCTCAGTTACATTTGACCTAACTTTCAGCATATTATGAATGTAACTTGTGATGACCTTTGCCAACTTTTGTTCCACAACTTTCTTGACTTCAAAACGTAATACGCGACTATCATACGACTTAAATAAGTCATAACATAACCTCTTTATCATGTTAAGCACCCTAGTCTCACCCCAAAAGTTCATGTTATAACATTCCAGACATGTCGACTTTCGCCGAAATCCTATTTTCTTCAATTCGTTTAGCATCTAAGCTTTCCAACCCTCCTGGTAATTGTTATTCATGATATTAAATATTTGTAACTCCAAGGTAACATTATTAACTTACTTTATATATTTTCAAAGATGATCTTATTTCTGAGCTTAAATTAATTGACTTACGATATACTCGCACGTACGAAAATATGGATTTAACAGTTATACTTTCTTTATCCAAACTAGCCTGTTAGAGACCTTATTATCATATATATCGGCAAGTTGATTGATAAATTACTAGTAATACTCATGTATTACATTTTGATTCTTTTTTGGAGAATAATTAATCACGCATTCTATATATGTCTATTTGGCAAGTTGTCCATTTCAAATGGCATGTTGGACATGGTTCTTAGTGATTAGTCAAACAAAATGGAAGTCAGTTGGTCAGGACTTGCCATTTTCTATAGTCAGTTGTAGATGTGTATAATTGTATATGACTATAATGAAAGAGTTAAATTTCTATACAGTGACGTGAAAAACAAATACGATAAATACCCTGATAAAACAGGTCTCAAACTGAACTTATCATAGTATAAAAAATTTACACTGCCAATATATACATATAAAAGAAATTAATTTCTTAAAATAATATACTTATAATGTGAAAATTCTTTACATGTATTTATACTTGAAACTAATCAATATTCCAAATATGTGAATTTCAAAGTAAAGAAACAGTACCTTCGAACCACATATAGCTGTCCACTAATGTCCTCCTGGATGACTCTCTCAGTCTGTTGTGTGACATGACTTGCTGCTTCATTAGAGGAGAGTCATATGTTTGATGATGCAGCATCATCAAGATTCCCATAAGAAATTTAGGAGAACCTAAGCTAATTAATTTTATGGATTTCGAATTTTAGAACGACAACTTCAGATATTAACAAATAATTTTAAAATTTAATATTTATACATATTTATTGAACTTCTTAATAAAAACACGCTATTTGAGCAAAAGACACTGAGTTCGACCTAACCCTGTAAATGGCTCTAAATACAACCCTGAATGAGATAGAATAAGAGAAGAGATTTGAACTATTCAGTCCCCTAGCTTTAATATACGTCTTTCTCCCTTCAAGTTTGTGAATCTTGATGATGATGCATCCTCAAGCACTGACTGGTAACATTGTAAATTATGATTCATTCTCCACACAAGAGCAAGAAAAACCCTATTTCTTAAGAGTTAAGAATGATCAAACGATATAACAACTCAATCTTTATGGAAATTAGGAGTGGAATACTACTTGACTTCACTGAAGTACAAGCAACTGAGTGTTAGAAAAAGGAAAAAGAAGAATTACTTGGAACTCTAAGAAAGAATGGATTGTCTTTCATTTTATTTTACTGATAAAATATTTCTTTGCTAGATCGGATCGAGAGTGACTTCTTCCGCTGACTAAGAGTTTCGTTTATGTGTTATGCAACTAACCAATTAATTGGAGAACGATTATTAAAAGGTTATATATCTTGGCGAATTGGGCATGGAAAGGGTAACTGAAATTGTTGAAAGGAAATTAAGATAAATAGGAGATGATGAGAGATGGAATGTATTGGCAATTGGGATAATGGGGTAGACCTCATGACATTTAACAAATCAATAATAGAAAGAGGTATATATAGAGGATGGGGTAATTAAAACGCAGTAAAAAAAAAAAGGCGTGTAATTAAAATTATGGACTTAGTGTTGCCCGCGGGGCCGATGACATAGGCACAAAAAAAATATCGATAGCCGCCTATAGGCGCTAATATGGTCAAAGAGGCATCAAATTCAAAAGAGCAAGTGGCACTAATATAAGCTTAAATGATGTTAATCTCTTCCCTAATAATTATGATTACAGTTAAGCCATTGATGGATCAAAACGTGTATTTTTACGTGTAAAGGTTGTCAAGTGAGAAAGTAACCATTTTCATAAATTATTAAAGTTTAATTAACAGAGAATAATCTTTTCCACCTAATGGCTAATGGGAATCATTTTATCAATTTAGCTAAAGCGCAATCTACATAGACTTATGTTAGGATTGGAGAACAAATTTAATTAGTGGGAATCCAAATAAAGATTTTTAATTTGTTGACCTTGTAAACTTATAGAATTTAAAGTTATATACACTAAGTTATTAATTAGAGGCGGAGGGAAAGTATGAAGTTACGGGTTCGGCCGAACCCAGTAGCTTTGGTTCATATTATGTATTTGTCTTAAGAAATTCATTGAGTATGTAAATTATTAATTTAGAACTCAGTAACTTAAATTTTTAAATTCTGAACTCATAAGTTTCAAATCTTGGCTCTGTCTGTGTTAATAATAGGAGTATTATCACTTTTAGCATGCGTAAGAAACTATTTACATCTCGTAGCCGAAAAGTTGTATAAAATTTGTATAAGTTTTGTATATAACATACATAATGTATATATATAAAAAAAATATATAAATTTTATATTTTTTTCGACTATTATTTTTACCACGGCTATACAATATCATTTTTCCTTAATAATATGAGATGCCAAGTCCAATAAAAGATCCAATAGCATCATAAGTTGTATCATTGAAAATGAAGAAAAAACAGGACTTCACATGAAAACTGAGATTACTACCCGTTATTCCAATAAAGTTTATGTTTGCCGTCAAGTTTAATATATCCCTAGAAGAACAAAGGGGTTGATACATAAAATGCACAATCCAATAACTAATTATGACACTTATAATTAGGCTTATGTTTATGTCGTGTCATCAAACCCCGAATTTTAAACCTATTCAAAAAATAAAATTGTAACGACGTGATCGGTCGTTTTGAGAATCTACATTTAGTTCGGTAGCTTGAGGTCATAAGTAGCTTCATATGATGTATTATGACTCGTGTGTATTTGGTTTTCATGTACCTCGGGAATGATTTGGAAGAATGTTTCTCAACTTGGAAGCTTGAAATTGAAAGAGTTCACCAAGTTTGACTTTTGCATATTTGACCCCGGAGCGGAGTTTTTATGGTTTTGGTAGGTCCGGATGGTGATTTTTGAATTGGGAGTATGCCTGAATTTGCATTTGGATATTTCTAGAAGATTTCGACACTATTTGGCAAAAGTCGATACTTTGAAGGTTTTGAATGTTCATAAGTTTGACCGGAAGTTGACTTTGATGATATCGGATTCAGGTTTTAGTTCCGAAAGTTGAAATAGGTTCTTATGTCATTTGAAACTAGTGTGCAAAATTTGAGGTCATTCTGAGTTGATTTGATATGGTTCGTCACGAGTTTTGGAGGTTGAAAGTTCAATAAGTTTGATTTGAGATGCGAGTCATGGTTTTGATGTTGTTATGCGTGATTTGAGGCCTCGAGCAGGTTCGTGCTGTGGTATACTGTCACAATCCAAAAATCACAGGTCATGATGGCACCTAACTTGACCCGCTAGGTAAGTCAATTAACCGAAAGAAACAAACTAAATAAACTTATAGAATATTTAATTAGGATTTATCTGAACCGTTACAAATTTTTTCAAGAACTGGTAGTACGACTCATGAGCTTCTAAGACTTAGAATATGCAAAGCTGGTATGAATAAATACACATTCTTTTTGAAAAACTACGTGAGCAGACTAATAATGTCTAACACTACCAAGAACAAGTGTCAGCTTCTATATAGAATGCACGAACATCTTCAGAGTCAGCCCCCAACTTCTTCAGCAGCTCCGTTCCAATAGTCTGCACAGAGTGTGCAGAAGTGTAGTATCAGTACAACCGACCCCATGAACTGGTAAGTATCTTGACTAACCCCGTCGAAGTAGTGACGAGATTTTTAGTTAAAAGATACTCATTAATAAACACGATAATGTAAACTAGCAATGGAACCAAAAGACAGAATAATAGAATAAAGTACACAATGCGACTGTAACAGGTAATAACGGAGTACCAGAAAGAATCATAATCCAACAGTTTCCAACATCTCAACCGACACTTTCCTTAGAACGAAAGCCCATGAACCACAACAATCACCTCATATACTTTCATAGTGTGATTAAGTACTCAAGACATCAAATCTAACGGCACGGCAACACCTTTCGTGCATTTATCTCATCCTCACCATATATGCGTAACACAGTACCAACCAAATGATAGAAATACCGACAACAGGAATGACAAGGAAGGGAAATATGCAAACAGTAATAATAATCGAGAATGTACAGAAGAACATCAGTAACATAACATGATCTTCACAAGTTAACAAGTAAGAACATGAAGGACTAGCATGGTAGAAGAATTACACTAATGTGCAACAGAATAGATACAATATGAGTATAATTATAAAAGCAGGAAATAGGCATGGCATATGCAAGTTAAGCAAGTAGAAGACATGGGAAAACACAACAACAATTGAGATAGAGGTCAAGTACGGAACAATAACAACATACCACACAAATATATAATGACGACAATGACAACTCAAGGTAAAAGAGGAAATGTATACACGGAAAATAGATATCACATCATAATGCATGTCCCTCATCCTCACCTGCACTGAAACACCCTGCGTGCCATGATCTCACAATATTATAAGCATAACAATATAAATGAAATGGCACGGCATCACCCTTCGTGCTTTATACTCTTCCTCACATGATAATGAATATAAACAATGGCACGGCATCACCCTTCGTGCTTTACACTCTTTCCTCACATGATAATGTATATAATATGGCACGACATTACCTTTCGTTCTTTACACTCTTCCTCGCATGATAATGTATATGAAATGACACGGTATCACCCTTCGTGCTTTACACTCTTTCTCACATGATAATGCATATGAAATGGCACGACATCACCCTTCGTGATTTACACTCTTCCTCACATGATAATGAATATAAATAATGGCACGGCATCACCCTTCGTGCTTTACACTCTTCCTCACCAAGCATATAAATTTTAATAAGGTAGCTAGGTAGGAAAAATAAATAACATCGAGAAGAGTGTCAAACGAATATTCCAAACAAATTCTCAATCACTACTTTTCAAACCAACAATAATTCAATGAATGCTCAAGGCTATATAATTCAAGTATTTCCAAAATTCCCACGATTTATCAACGACACAAACATGTAATCTAGTACCTCAAAATATCAACCATAGCAACATTTTAATGACTATGCATAGAGATGTACGAATTAGACACATCAATGTATTCTAAGAATTTCCATCAAATTGATTAAGTTATATTAGGTTAAGTCTTGATCACTAACATCTTATACTACGTTTTTAATATCGGTAAAACAAGTACGGCATGAATCAAGGGAGTTACGAAAATCCTACAAACCACAATTATAGCATAATCTATCCCCGAGCATAATTAAATCCGGCACATACATACACGCTCGTCACCTCATATATGTATCACCCCGCATGCAGCAAACAATGACAAATAGGAAGAAAAACTCCCTTAACAAGGCTAGGCAAAATGCTTACCTCAATACGGCTAACCACACTCAAATTTCACCTTTCCTTCATAAATTCATCTCCGCTCGTCTCAATCCAGCCCAAGGCGACTGTCCAATCATGAACTCATAATTGCCCTTGAACCGATTCCTCAACTCACTCTCTGGCGTAGCAAGAATCCGATCAATACCTCCATTACTAATCCCGGACACTATAGCAACCACTGCTGTCGTATCAAAATTAACCAATTCTGCTTCTTTAACATCAGAAGGCGGCCAACACCTCAATGCTGACACACAAGAGCAATAAAAGAACCACCCAAATTTACATCATAGCTAATATCCTTAATATGCACCTTCTCTAGATTCCCAGATTGGTCTGTTGGTTTTTGTCCATTTTTATTACTACACGAGAAAAGAACCAATCTTTATTTCTAAAACACATGCCTTTTCAAAAGACCTCCCTAGTACAGTTACCCAATCCCCATCCTCTAATTCATCAACAAACTCACAATCAAAACTAAAAAATTCCAAAATCCAGATCAGCAGCGTCATAAACATTGACCATAATCTCCAAAGCGGCTGCATGTTGGCAGTGGACGCAACTTGCTAGATGAATATTCTGTTGCACAGCTTTCTGCTTGTTCTTACAAGTATCGTACCAAGAAAAAGAACATGGACTTGATATGATCTTTATCAGGTGAGATCGGAAAACGAGATTCAACAGCACAGAGGGCTGTATAGAAATTTTGCAGAATGCCACGACGAGCAGGGAGCGAATTGGCTGGAACGCGTTCAGTTTCGGAACGATACTGCTTGAGAGTTTGGAGATCATCTTAGAGGTTTTGAGCTTCCCGTTCGGCGTAATTGGAAGCGATGCAGTTTCGTAATGAACGGTAGAGATCGAGTGATACGGTTTTCTTCTTGAAGATTGCTAACATGACTTTTGTCGCCGCCGTTGACGACGGTGACGCCATGGTTTCCGGTGACCTTTTTGTAGCAGTGATGTTTTCAATAGATACAGAGTTTGTTTTTTTTAGAGCTTATGCGATGAATTCAAACGTGTATTTTGGTGCTATTCTTTTTTCCAAATTTTCCTTTTTGTTTCCTCATTGTAAATTTTGACAATTTCTATAAATGTTGTTTTGATCCGACTCTTCACACAGAAGTTGGTAGCCTACTTTAACTAGGTTTGTGTTAATAGTGTTCGATCCTAATTAGATTTTTATTTGATATTTTTCTTGGAGGAAAAGTAACTCAATTGTACATTTGCTTATATAGGAGTAGTTATCATAAAAATTAGGGAACCTTGATATATTACTAATAAAAGAAAGTTATTAAAAAGAAAACCAAAAAGGTTGTGGTACAATATAATATTTCATTAATTAAGCTAATATGAATCACAAATAAAATTATATAACATGCCAGAGATATATTAAGGTTTTCATCATAAGAGTTACACAAAGATACGTAGCACTGCTCAACTTTGTCCTAATAATTGATAAATCTTTCATTCTCTACAAATATAATATCTTGCTATATAAAGCTTTCTATGGATTTGAATTCGCATGTTCACGTAGGTTAACCTGCTAGAGGATTCATCACACTGCCTATGAAAACAATACATCAGTAGCTTCGTCTCTTACAAGGAATAGGAATGGATATCTGCGACAAAGAGTTTACTCGCAGTCAAACTTTTAAAAATCTAACTTTCGTCATTTGAAGACTAATTCAACTGCAGACCGCTAAATTACAATTCGGACGTGTTCCCAAGTCCAAATTCACTCAACGAAGCTAACGGAACTGAAGAAACTTCATTTCGAGGTTAAATGCTAGAAAATTCAAACTTAGTCAATTCTTCCAACTTAGAACTTAAATCTTGAAGTTCATTCTTCGAAATTGATTTCGGATAACTTGAAAACCAACATCGAGCTATGTGCAGATACTCAGACCCTCAAATCACCGAGTTATGTGCAGATACTCAAAATAACATGCCGGGTCGTTACATATACGACTTGATGGTATGTCAGGACGAGGTCCTGAGGAGGCTTGAATAAGTTCCGGAGTGATTTCGGATAATTTTCCTCATATTGGCATTGTTGGTTTCTCTGATTTCTGGTGCTGGGCTATTGATCATTGCGTTGGTATATCGCAATCGCGAAGAGTATTTTTGGGCCACTGGTGGTTAGTCATCGCGGCCGCAAGGGGAAGAATGCTTTCGCGAAGGTTTGAGCGGGTTGCTCTATGCGTTCGTGATAGTGGTACGCATCGAGGTAGCTGAGGGCTGGTGGGGTTAACATCGCGTTCATGAGGTTGTTGATGATTTCGCGTAGGTTTGTCATCTTAGTGCATCACGTTCACGAGGTGTTTTCCGCAAACGCGAGAAAATATATATACCATTTTTTTATTTAAAAAAGATCGTATTTCAAACTCCTTATGTAACGACCTGACCAGTCGTTTTGAGATCTAGCGTGTCGTTCAGCGGTTTGAAGTCATGAGCAACTCCATTTCAGGTAATATGACTTGTAGGTGTGGTCGGGATTGAATTTCGCGAAGTATAGAGTTGATTTGCAAAGAAAATTCTCATTTCAGAAGCCTTAAGTTGGAAGAATCAACTGAGATTGGAATTTTGAGTAAACGACCTACGAATCAGGATTTGAAGGTTCCAGCAAGTTTGTATGATGATTTCGGACTTGGGCGTATGTCCGTATCGGGTTTTGGATAACCCGGGAGCGTTTTGGCGCATAATGTGGAAATCAGCATTTTTGAAGAAATTTTCTAAGTTTGGCTTGAAGCACATTTCAATGATGTTGATGTCCGTTTGGGATTCTGAGTCTGGAAATAGCTTCGTATGGTGATTCTGGAGTTGGGAGCGGGATCGAAAGTGAATTCGGATGTCCGGAGGTCATTTTGAAGTCATTTGGCTAAAGATAGGAATTTGAAGGTTTTTGGAGAAATCCGACCGGACGTAGAAATTTTGATATCGGGGTCGGAATGCGATTCTGGAAGTTGGAGCAGGTCTGTAATGTCAAATATGACTTGTGTGCAAAATTTGAGGTCAATCGGACGTGATTTGATAGGCTTCTGCATCGGATGTAGAAGTTGGCAATTTCTAAGTTCATAAAGTTGGGATTTGAGTGCGATTCGTGGTTTCGATGTTGTTTGATGTGATTTGAGGCCTCGAGCAAGTTCGCATTATGTTTTGGAATAGGTTGGTATAATTGGACGGGGTCCCGGGGGCCTCGGGTGGATTCCGGGTGGTTAACGGATCAAGTTTGGGAGTTTGAAGAAGGCTGAGGTTGCTGTCATCTGCTGTGACCGCACCTGCGAGAATTTGGCCGCAGGTACGGCTATGGCACCGCAGGTGAGGCTATGGAACCGCAGGTGCGAAGGATGGACTGTCTGGTTGGGAGCGCAGGAGCGATGGCATTTCCGCACCTACGAAGACGCAGATGCGGACAGAGGGCGCAAGTGCGATTTTGGGCTGGAGTTGAGGCAGCCGCAGGTGCGGGAGATTGGTCGCACCTGCGGGAGCGGAGGTGCGGAGGTAGGACCGCAGGTGCGGAATCGAGGCTGGGAAAAATGTTTTTAAAGCGTGGATTGTTGGCCATTTCTTCATTTCTTCTTTGGCTTAGGCGTTCTTGGAAGGCTTCAAAGAGAGGATTTCTTCATGCAATGTCAAGGTAAGTAATCCTTCATGCTTCTAAGTTAAATACAAGATTATATGCATTGATTAGGTATGGAAATTGATTGGAAATTTGGAGAATCTTAAAGAAACATAGAAAATAGAAATTGGATTTTTAGCCACAAATTGAGCATGAATATTTGAGTAAATTTTATATTTGAGTTAGTAAGGCTATGGGTACAATATATCTTCGAGAAATTTCGGATTCCGGGCACGTGGGCTCGAGGGCATTTTGGTCATTTCACTAAGCGGGGTTGAGAAATTATATAATTTGGAATTTGTTGCAAATATTAGAGTATATTTTCATTGGGTTGTCGTTGTTTGGATAGTTTTGGGGCGTTGTATGTACGTTTGGAGTCATCGGAAGGGCTTGGAGGCCGGTTATGGAATCTCGGAGCGAGGTAAGTCTCTTTTCTAACTTTTTGAGGGGGAATTGTTCCCCTTGGTGAATTAATTAAGTACATGCTATTATCTTCGGGGGCTACGTACGCACGAGGTGACGGGAGTCCGTGCGTAGCTACTATTATGTCGTGTCCGGGTAGTCTAGGACCCACTAGCATGCCTTACGTGTTGTACCTGTAATCCTGCCTGTAATACTAAACTGCTAATATAATCGAAATTGTAATTGAATATCTGAAGAAGACTAGAGTTATTTTTCTTAATTATCTAGAAAGAGAATTTATTCCTCCGTGGATAATTGTGTACCTGATAGGGTTGTATTATGAAAATATCATTAAACTTGGCAAATGAGTTTCAAAACAAAGATTTAAGAGCTATATTTCATGTCCCTTTAAAAAGAATTTTACCACTTTCCTGAGAAAATGACTTTCTTGATAAAATGGGGACTTATTGTATGGACATGTGTAACTTCGGGTGCTTGAGTCGTATGTATGATTCGTGAGTAGGATGACCCTGTATTTGTGTGTATTCATATGAGCACCTGAGTCGCAGGCATGATTCACGAGCAGGATAGCCTTATTATTTTATGTATAACCGCGTCGCATGATCGATTCACGAGCGGGGCAAATAGATGCATCTATGGTTCGAGTCGTTCGACCCTCGACAGTGCACAGTCCGTTCGACTCTCGGCATTGCTTGCGCATGATATTTACTGCGTAGTTGCAATGATTTTTGCTGATTACTGGCCTGAAATATTAAGTTGTCAATTGAAATGACAGAGATTTAAAGTTATTAAAAAGATTTTGGAAGAAGTTGTTCCTTCCCGTCGATAAATTGTTATTTGATTAAATCACCCATGTTGATTAATTGTTATTAATATGACGAAGATATAAAGTGTTGAACGGAGCTGATAATATTTATTCCTGATTTTAATAAATGGCCTATTATAATCATGCTTAGTGTCACACTTGAATATTCTAAATTGACCTTTAGCAAGTGTCTAATTTGACCTCTCGTCAAAGCAAGTGTCTAATTTGACCTCTCGTCAAAGCAAGTGTCTAATTTGACCTCTCGGCATTACCCTTCTGAGGTTAGGCGGGCGACTTACTGAGTACATGTTATTTTTGTACTCATGCTACATGATCACGCTCAACTATGTCTAATAAAAGACTAAACGGGCGTTGCAAATATAATCTGGGGTATTAAGCCCAGAGTCGATCCCACAGGGAGTTAACGTATCAAGCAAGCTGTCAGAATACTAAACTGTCACTTGGTGTTGTTTAAACTACTAAACCTGAATGAAAATATTAAAATTAAAGATTAACTACAATAAGGTGTAAAAATNCCCGAGGTATCGTTATCTCTAATCCAACCTTTAAACCCTCGGTTATGACTTTCGTCTATACTCTGGGAGTGGTGTTGTTCAAAAAAATACCTAAATATGCACACTCTCTCAAGTAGATACATAATAAATAGGAACAACTAATTGCTGGCCATTCAATTAACTACAACAAGAACGTAGTAGAACAAATAGAGATTAATCAACCAATCAAAACTATATTAATAGCACAATAAGTTCATCCCCCAACGGGTTCCACCAAAACCCTAGATTAAAGAAATTAGCTAAACAGGTTCATAAGAATCAAATCCAAAATAACTTGCATAATTAAACTACAAAGTAATGAATAAAAGTTGTACAAATCGATGTTTGACTTCTCTTCAATGGCTTCCTTCTCTCCGAATCCCGCTTCAAGTTGTGTTTTGGGGTCTATTTATATGTTTAGGACAAACCCTAAACGTGTAGGAGACTTCTATTCCAACCGGGAAACACTTAAACTCTTAAAAACTCGGAATTGACCGGACCTCGGGACCCAGGCGTTTGAGCTCAAACGCCCCCTTAAAGCCAGGGCAGGCCTGGCGTTAGGGTCCAAACGCCCCCCTAACGCCAGGGTCAGGGCCAAACGCCTCACTAACGCCAGGGACAGCCTGGCTTTAGGGGCCAAATGCCCGGCTAACTCCCGGGTGTTTCCTTTTCGACTCTTTAGCGTATTTTTGATGTATTTGCATCCATTTAGCTAGATTTCCATCTCCAATGCACCTACACATGAAATAAACTCCATTATGCACATACAAAGTATATTTT
>ML402612.1:0-91333 GCA_005239525.1 Nicotiana knightiana | reverse complement strand
TTTGGACTATGATTTGCAGCAATTAGTTTCATCTCTTCATAAAATCTATTTAAATTGTTCGTCAATTTGATTTACACTAGATTTGTTAGAATCAGTTTAATGGTATAATGTTATTTGAATCTCCTATTTCAACTTTAATTTCATGAGCATGAGATCTAAGTCTAATAATATTTTGTTTATGTTCGATAGCTAAAAAAGAATCAGTGATGCATTATTTCTCCTTGAAACCATTGTCCATTAGTTTGTGAGTTGGGCCAAGAAATATTTGTATCATGCTTCGGGCGTGACTTAATCTATTATCGTGGTTGTGTACACGTTCGCGTGATATAATAACGATTCCTAAAATTAAAACCGAGGTATGCGATCGCGCAACTTTGGCCAAGTTTTTTTTTATATAATTAAGCGTGAAAAATCGTGTACACGTACGCGTGACATGATTCGAGCGTCGCTTTCAAAAACAAAATCGAGGTACACGTTCGCATGACTTTGACCAAATAATTTTAATATGAAGGGATATTAATTATGTACACGTACGCGTGACATGATTTTAGCGCACTAAATAAGAGGAGTATACGTACACGTGACTCGTCTCAAGATACTTTCTTAAAAGTGGTAAAAGGAAAATATACATAGGTCCTAAAAATGAGTAATTAAACAATTAAGCCAAGTATGAATCATTAAGAGACTGTGCTAGAACCACGGAATCCAGGAATTCCTAACACCTTCTCCCGGGTTAACAGAATTCCTTACCCGGTCTCCTGGTTTCACAGACTTTAGAACTGAGTCAAATTTCCTCAATTTGGGATTTAAACTGGTGACTTGGGACACCATATAATTATCCCACGTGGCGACTCTAAATAAATAAATAATCCCATTTTTTTTATTATGTCACTTAAAGTGGAAGAACTCTCTTATTACTCTTACCAGTGAAAAAGGAGGTGTGACAGCCACTCAAAGTGCTAAGTCGAAAAAAAAGATAATGGTCTGGCTACGGGCGCTAGGACGAGCGTGTCACCTCGATCCTGGCATTGTCTCCGATCAGGATTGAGAACCAGGTAAGTCCCCTTACCTTACTCTGCTTTAATTTACTTGACATGGGGACATGCCAACTTTTTAAGTGTAGGGTGGGGGATGATTTGTTTGTTTTTGTATATTTGTATGTATTTGATTGGTATTTTGGTTGATTAGATCAACCTCGACTTGGACCAACGATGGACACCTCTCGACGGGTTTATTGAGTACTTAAGTCAAACAAAAAAAAACAAACAAACAAAAATATTTTGGTTTTGTAGCAGTGTATAAACTCCCCCTTGGCTTTTCTTTAAACCACAGTTATTTTCCAAGGGTTTTCATTTGAACCAGGTGTAGTTAGATTTTCCTTTTAGTTAGGAACCTATGGGCGAGGGAAAGAATGGAAATAGGATCCCCTAACTCCATGGTACCTTGAATATAGATTACCTTAGTGTGACACTTAGGCTCATTAGTTGACTCTAGCGAGAAAGCCTTAAAATGTGTGTTCTTGATTTGGATTAAGTAACTTGAGCAGAATGTCTGATGATCCAAACTGAATTGAGTCATGTTCCATGTGTGAGTGAGGTTTTGTGTATTTTGTGGTAACATTTAATGCTTAGAACTTGCTCTGTGTGTTTACAAAGCGAAATGGTAGCCTTATTTGGTCTAGGAAGTAATATAGGAATTTATTTGTTGAACCCTATCTATGCATGTTTTATCCACATGATTGTATATACCATAGTTAACCCCTTTGAGCCTGTAATCCTGTTTTTCTTGGAAACCACATTACAAGCCTTACCTAATTTTTGAATTGTCCATCTATTTGAACCCTATAACCTCTCATAAGCACTTGAATTGTGATGAATATGGAAAAGATAAAGTGTTAGGTGGTAGGTTGGGCTTTTGAGTGGAACTGAGGAAATACGGATAAAGGTGCATGGTGTGACAATTAATACTAAAAGCCACCAGAATTGAGAAAAAAAAAGAGGAGAGAAAACAAGCTGTATTGTTTAAAGAATAAGCCTCTAATGATAGTGGCTGTTGAAAAAATGTGCNGGGGGGGGGGGGGGGTATAACACATTGATGTAAAGGTGGGATGGTGGTTTGATGGAAATGTGGGCTTAAATGTGAAAAATGTATTAAAGTGATTAGGTAGTTGTATTCACTCTTATATCTAAATGTATCCTACCCGTCCCATAGCCAACATTATAACCAAATAAAGTCCTACTTGATTCTAGGCTGAATGAGCTCGATTACTAGAGTAGTACACTACGGGCAAGCTTATGGTGCGTTTTCTGTGGCGCAAGAATTTCTTTCTGAGGGTGAGCGAAATTTTGTTTATTTGAAGTCCTCAGTGTGTGAATTATATTGACTATGACATAAGTTTCTTTTGTGGTGAGAAGGCACTTGACTCATGAAAGGAAGGTACGTCTGGACCTCTAACTAAGAGTAGGGGAGCCGGTTAGGGACATTACGTGGCTAGAGAGAGAGTCCACTCTTGAGATGTGGTGTTACGCTAAGGTAGTCTACCATTGTGAATTATTCTTGACATAAGGGGTAGGGCAGTTACCCAGTAAAGATTAGGCCTGTAAAGTGTGGTTTTGTTGCTCGAGGACTAGCAACGGTTTAAGTGTGGGGTATTGATAGTAGCCTATATTATGCAATGTAGATACTATTTATACTCTAAATTAACCATGATTTATTGATATTTTGAATGCTAAAAGATAACAAAATGCTCTAATTGATATTTTTATGCATTGCAGGAGCTACTCCGAGCTAGGAGGAAGATAAAGAGTGTTTTGAAGTTGAATTTGTACATACAAGGCCAATCGAGGATAGCCCGGATAAAAAAGATCAAGAAAAGATAAAGATTGCACTGAAATCCAGGTCCGCGATCGCGGCCTGGGATGCGGCCAGAAACAGTAAGGTTAAAAATGACCACGATTGGGACTGCGATTGCGGTCGAGCGTGATGCTGCCAGGAAGTTTAGGGGCTAAAGTGTAAATCGCTAGGAAGTTAACCTAACCCTATATAAACCCAATAACTCTCCCAAAGTCATTATCAAGCTTGTTTTAGACTCAATTGGAGGCAAGAACAAGTGAGAGGAGATCAAGTCATTGTTAGAGTTTTTCATTCTTCCTTCTTTATTCATTTTTGTGAATTATGAACCATCTTATTGCTTTATCTTATTTTAGTATGAGTAGCTAAACATTTAATCTAGGTTTTTGATGGAACCTATTGAAGGATGAAATTCTTGTTATGTTAATATAGATTTGCCAAAGTTTTATCTCTATTTGTTCAACTACATGCTTGTTGTAGTTAATTGAAGGGCCCTCAATTAGCTGTGCCTATTTAGTATGTATTACTCGGGAGAGAGTGCATATTTAGGTCGTTGTTGAACAACATCACCCCCGACGTATATGAGGGATCAATAACGAAGGATTTAAAGGTGGGATTAGGGATAACAAAACCTTGGGTGCGATGTAAGTGAGTTGTAATTAAAGCTAGCTAGCGTAATTCGGGAGAATATGTCTAGTATATTATCTTAAGTACTCGGGAGAGATTTACGACAATCAGAGTGCTCATGATCGGTAGAGAAGACTAGGCAAATTTAACCTTAGATCATTCCAATTATTGTTTACAACCCATTCTATGTTAGTTCTTACTAATTCTAGTTTTATTGAGTAATAGTTAGTCAGAAAACAACCCATTTGTTATCTAAATATATTGGGAAGTTGATTACGTGGAATTTTATGGGTCTGATAGCGGTAATTGATAGGTTAATTCCTTTTGAGATTCGACTCCGGACTTAATAACAGAAATATATTTGCAGCGACTGCTTTGTCCGTTTTATAAGGCATAGTTGGGCGTGTCCTTTCCAAGTCCTCATTTACCTACACAAAGCCGTACACTTCAAGGATCGATATGTTGAAGCCTGCTGGCTATCAACCTCCAAAATTTCAACAGTTTGATGGCAAAGGCAATCCAAAGCAACATGTGGCGCACTTCGTTGAGACATGCAACAATGCTGGGACTTATGGAGATTACCTCGTCAAGCAGTTTGTCCGCTCATTAAAGAAAATGTCTTTGATTGGTACACGGACCTGGAGGCTGGATCTGTTGATAGCTGGGATCAACTAGAGTAATAATTCCTCAATTGCTTTTATAGTACGATACGTATTGTGAGTATGATAGAACTCACAAATACTCGTCAACGGAAGAGTGAACCAATTATCGACTTTATCAATCATTAGAGGAATGCAAGCCTCAACTGTAAAGACACGCTTAGTGAAGCTCTGGCATAGAGATTTGCATCTAAGGTATGCATTGGGTATTGAGACACATCTTGCAAGGTATCAAGACTAGCATATTTGAAGAACTTGCAACTCGTTCCCATGACATAGAATTAAGCATGGCCTCTGCTGGAAATGAAAGGCTTCCCATCTATGAACCTTGCAAAGGGAACGACAAGAAAGAAGTCAGAAAATGGAGCAAGTTTGCACCAAGATCTGAAAATAAAGAAGTTATGAATGTCAACACATCACCTGTGAAGTTCACAACGAAGGTGAGCAAGAAGTAGAGTATGAAATCCACTTCGTTTCAAGATAAGCCAAGTGGAAAATTGACTCTAAAAGAAATGCAAGAGAAAGAGTACCCATTTCTGGATTCTGATGTGCCAGCTATTTTTGAAGAACTCCTCGAGTCAAATCTCATTGAGCTTCCGGAGATGAATCGACCAAATGAAGCTGGGAAAATTGATGACCCAAATTACTGCAAATATCATCGACTTGTGAGCCACCTTCTGGAGAAGTGCTTTGTCTTCAAGGACAAAGTTATGGACTTGGCTCGGGAAAAGAAGATCGTGCTTGAAGATGAGAAAGCAAGCGCAAACCAAGTCTCTATCACATTTGGCTCATTCAGTCCAGACAAATTATGTAGGTGTAAAGAAAGTAAAGATGAGGAATTACCGGAGAACTACAAAGTTGAAGACGGTCAACCTGAGGACGATGAAGGTTGGACATTGATGACTCGTCGTAGGCATCACAAAAGGAGCCCATGAAAAGGATCAATGGAACAACCAATAAGAATAATAATGGTGAAAAGGCCTAGGAGATGGAATCCAGTTAAGCATGAAAAGAAAGCGAAAGTGGAGGTGCATCACCCTCAAAAGCCACAATATCCGGTGACCTTGGAGGAGTTTTTACCAAGTTGGGGGTATTGATGCCTCTTGTTTCCATACTGACGAAGGGAAAGAAAAGAGTGATGACCTACCATTGGCACCATCTTCGGAAAAGCATATCGAGTCCACTCCTCAAGAATTTAATGCTCGTGAGGAAAAAGTCACGTTCACAAATGACAACCTTCTGCTAGGTGACACTCCTCATAACCACCCATTGTACCTAGTTGGCTATATGCGTGATGAAAGGGTAAATCGAATTTTCGTTGATGAAGGATCCTCATTGAACATTTTTCCAATTCGCACTGTGAAAGAACTTGGTATTCACATGAACGAACTCTCAGAAAGTCGTGTGATGATCCAAGGATTCAACCAAGGGGGGCAAAGAGCCATAGGCGCGATCAGGCTGGGAATCACTATTGAAGATATGAAATCAAGTGCATGGCCGCATGTGATCGATGCGAAGAATTCATACAATGTCTTTCTTGGAAGGCCTAGGATACATGAGAATAAAGTAGTTCAATCTACCTATCATGAATGTTTAAAATACTACAAGGGAGAAGTCGAGAAGAAGATAGTTGCTGATGATGAGCCATTCACTGAGGCAGAGTCACACTTGGCAGATGCAAAGTTCTACTTGAAGAACCGTATTGTGGAGGAGCTAAAAGTTGATGACGGCATAAAAAGAAAGAATAACGAGCCCATAACTAAAAAAGCTGAGGTGACTATTGGTAAAGCTAAAGCTGTTACTGAGGAGGTCACTCCATTGCGAATAAATCTCATAGAGGGGATATTTCGTCTTATGGAAAGAAAGTAAGTCCCGTGCTCCAATATTTCCCTAAAAGGAAGAAAGGCGAGGGATAATCATCTAATCTCTGAACTAACATGCTAAAGGATTTAACTCTTCCGATAAAATGAATTGAGGCAGTAAAGTTGTCCTCGAAGCCGCTTGCAAGGTTTGTAGCCCAAAATCGTTTGCAGAATGTGGCACTCCCTACAAAGCGAATGAATGAAGGTTTTGACCTTAACGCTTACAAGCTATTTGCAAAGGCTGGATATAATCCTAATGAGCCATCAAATTCAGGGAAGCTCCCATCAGAAGCTGCAATGAGGAAACCCCATGAAGGTTTGGAATACAAGCAACCGTCACCGGTGCGCATCTCAATAAGAAAGGCGAGTAGCAATTATATCACTGTAGAAGACGAATCTGCCGCTTCTAACAGGCCTTCCGTCATTGACCGACTTGGAAAATCAACTGTGAGAAATTTCATATTTGAGAGATTGAGTTTGTTAAAGAAGGGGAATAAGTTCCAGAAAAATTATCGAAATACAAGAACACCCGCTTCGCCCAAAATTCAGAAAATCTCTAAAGATTTCCATAGTTTGGTTCCTTCTAGAATGAAGCGACAAACAAAAGTCATGGTTTCGTGTGATGAAGTACTGAAGGTGAAGCCATACATTGTGGTCTACACTAAAGAACGTGATGAATACAAAGAAAGTGTGGGTTCTTCGTATCATGTTACTGCAGAAAGCGAGTATGGTGTTTTATCTCTAATGGAGGATGATGAGAAATTGGACGATGTTTCGCCATGTTATCATATATCCTTCAACGATGGGGACCCTCAAGAAAATGAAGATGAAAAAGATGCTCCCCCAGAACTTGAAGAAGGGGTGAAGGCAACGGTAGATGCCTTAAAAGAAGTTAACATTGGCACTGATGAAGAACCAAGACCCACCTTCCTAAGTGCTTTACTAGAAGTTGATGAAGAAAGAACTTATATTGAGTTATTCAAGGAGTTTAGGGATTTTTTTTTATTGGAGTTACAAAGAGATGCCTGGCTTGGACCCTAAAGTGGCAGTCTATCACCTTGTGGTCAAGAATGACGCTCGTCCTGTTAAGCAAGCTCAAAGGTGTTTTAGGCCGGACTTGGTTCCCCTGATTGAAACCGAAGTTAACAAACTCATTGAAGCTGGATTTTTTCGGGAAGTTAAATACCCAACGTGGGTTTCAAGTATTGTCCTTGTAAAGAAGAAGAATGACCAAATTCGAGTGTGCGCCGACTTGAGGGATCGCAACAATGCGTGTCCCAAAGATGAATTCCCGCTTCCTATTCCAGAGTTGATGATCGATGCTACTATTGGGTATGAGGCAATGTCGTTTATGGATGGTTCGTCAGGCTATAACCAAATTCACATGGCACCAAAAGATTAAGAGTTTACTGTATTCCGTACCCCAAAGGGTATTTATTGCTACAAGGTAATGCCTTTTGGCTTGAAGAACTCTGGTGCTACTTACCAAAGGGCTATGCAGAATATTTTCGACGATCTTCTCCACAAGAATGTCGAGTGCTATGTTGACAACTTAGTGTTAAAATCAAGAGAGAATGGAAACCAGTTGAAAGACTTGATAATGATGTTTGAGTTGCTCCGGAGAAACCAACTTAGGATGAATCCATTGAAATGCTCCTTTGGAGTTACCTCCGAAAGTTCCTGGGTTTTATTGTCCAGCATCGAGGGATTGAAATCGATCAAGCCAAGGTAGATGCAATTTTGAAAATGCTTGAGCCTCGGGATATTCATGAATTAAAAAGTCTGCAAGGAAAACTAGAATCCTTAGGAGATTCATCTCAAACCTAGCTGGGAGATGCCAACCATTCAGTCGCCTCATGAAGAAGGGAGTTCCTTTCAAGTGGACCAAGCTTGTAGCAATGCCTTTGAAAGTATCAAAACATACTTGATGACGCCTCTAGTTTTGGCAGCCCCTATACTTGGGAAGCCGTTGATAATGTATTTCAGCACAAGAAAGGTCTGTTGGAGCGCTGTTGGCCCAAGAAAATAGTGAGGGGAAAGAAAACTCTCTTTACTACTTGAGCAGGATGATGACACCAAATGAGTTGAATTATTCGCCAATTGAAAAGTTGTGTTTGGCGCTAGTCTTCTCAATTTAAAAGTTGAAGCACTACTTTCAAGATCATGCTTTTCGTCTTGTTTATAAATAAAATCCCATCAAGTTCGTGATGTCAAAACCTGTTCTTAGTGATCGACTAGCGATATGGTACCTCCAATTTCAACAATTCGAGATTCAGTACATCCCTCAAAAGGCTGTAAAAGGACAAGTATTGGCAGACTTCTTGGCAGATCATCCGATACCTGATGACTGGGAGCTAACTGACGAACTACCTGATGAGGATGCAATGGTCGTTGAAGTTCAACCTCCATGGACGATGTACTTTTGATGGTGATGCGCATCGTGGGGGAGCTGGTGCTGGTGTAGTATTTGTCACTTCTCAAGGTGAACATCTGCCCTACTCTTTTACATTGACGCAACTCTGCTCTAACAACGTTGCTGAGTATCAAGCACTAATACTTGGGCTTGAAATGGCTTTCAAAATGAAGCGGTTGCAATTGCAAGTCTTTGGTGACTCTCAGTTAGTGGTCAATAAGCTTCTAGGTAGTTACGAGGTCAAGAAGCCTGAACAACGCCCATATCATGATTACGCTAAAAAGTTAATGGGGTGGCTCGTTGATGTGACTATTCAGCATATTCCAAGGAAAGAAAATAAGAAGGCTGATGCTTTAGCTGCCCTAGCTTCATCATTACCCCTGCCTGATCAAGCGCAAGTTACTGTCTGCCAAAAATGGGTAGTACCGCCGCCAAATGAGGCTGAAGGTGAAGAAAATGAACTCAAGCATCTTGTCGCTGTTTCTAAAGTTGAGAAAGAAGAATGGAGACAACCCATTATCGACTACTTATGCTATGGGATACTCCCAGAAAATTCGAGGAGAAGGATTGAAATCCGTCGTCGTGCACCTTGCTTCCTTTACTACAAAGATACTCTATACAGAAGGTCGTTCGAGGGAGTACTCTTGCGATGCTTAGGGGAAGAAGAAGCAATCCAAGATTTGCAAGAGGCACATTCTGGGGTATGTGGGTCACATCAGTCAGGACCAAAACTCCGCTTACATATAAAAAGGATGGGATATTATTGGCCGACGATGGTAAAAGATTGCTTGGACTACGCTCGTTGTCAATCCCATGCGAATTTTATTCATCAATCTCCTGAAGTGTTGCACCCGACTGTTGCATCTTGGCCGTTTGACGCTTGTGGATTGGATGTTGTTGGACCACTGCCAAAGTCCTCTAGTGGGCACCTATACATCTTGGCTGCAACTACAACATCTCAAAATGGGCTGAAGTTGTTGCTCTTAAGGAGGTAAAGAAGGAAAATGTTGCAAGTTTCATCCGAGTAAACATAATCTATCGCTTTGGCATTCCTCGTTACATAATAATGGATAATGGAAAGTCATTCGATAATATGTTGATGAACAAGATTTGTGATCTCTTTGGCTTCAAGCAATGTAACTCTTCGATGTACAATGCTGCCGCTAATGGTCTAGCTGAGGCATTCAACAAAACTCTATGCAACTTGCTGAAGAAAGTCGTCTCCAAATCCAAACGAGATTGGAATGACCGTATAGAAGAAGCTCTATGGGCATATAGGACGACTCACCGAACGCCAACACAAGAGACTCCTTATTCACTCATTTATGGAGTCGAAGCCATCTTGCCACTTGAGCGTCAAATACCTTCATTACGACTGGCTATTCAAGAAGGGATCACTGATGAAGAAAATGCTCGACTTCGATTAGCACAGTTGGAGGCTCTTGATGAGAAGAGGTTGGAAGCTCAACAGAGTCTTGAATGTTATCAATCTCGATTGTCTCGCGCCTTCAATAAAAGAGATCGCCCGAGGTCCTTTCAAGTAGGAGATCAAGTCCTTGTCATACGAAGACCCATTATTACTTCCCATAAACCTGTAGGGAATTTCACTTCAAAATCGGATGGGCCATATGTCGTACAAGAAGCTTACTCAAGTGGGGCTTACAAGCTGGTTGATGCATATGGCATGAGAATCGGCCCTATCAATGGAAAGTTTATGAAGAAGTATTATCCTTGAAATTGCAACGCTCCTTGACGCATGATCCTAAAATGCATGTTCCTACACTCCTGGCCCGCATGAGTCTAAACTGTGTACGGTCCACAAAAAAAAGTTCGCTAGGTTGAAAGACTCGAAAGAGGCGACCTAGGCAAAAGTTAGGACATAAAAAAAAAAAAAAGAATACCCATTCTGAACTACGGTATGACTTGATCCTCTTTACCGAGGTACGTAGGCAGCTTAGAGTTTCATTCCGAGTTCAGTCGCATGAGTTCAAAAGATACATAGTGCCCCAATCGTTGTTCGAATGAAGTACGATGAAATGTAATCCATTCAGCCACCACTTGAAAATCGAGTTGAGATACCATTTTTCTGTTAAACTTTGGGTCCCATTTGATTTAAAAGGGGCAAGATGCTATGGTAAAATAGTGTCTTCACTGAAGTGATCACAATGTTTGCATCAAAGTCTAGGTATTTGCTATGTCTTCATGTTCGCATAACCTTCAAGTTTGTTGGACTTCATATTCGTTCACTGCCAAAAAAGAGGGGATATTGAATTTTGATTGATAGCAAGAAAAATGTCTTGCGACTTCGAGGCTTCCATACCAAAACATAAAAGTTTTGGCGAAGTCGCGCCAATTCGAAACTGTCGGTATATCAAAATCTAATGTTGACTTCAAAATATTAGCTAAAACTATCCTTAAGGTATTAAATCCTACATTTTGGAGATGTTTATATTTTGAATTCTCATTTTCATAAAATCAAACGGTTTGTGATTTCAACATTCCTACATCAAGATACAAATTTTGGTGAAGTCGCACAAATCTGAGACTATCAAAGTGTCAGAATCTAAAGTTAGATTCAAAATAATATCTGGGACGATTCTCAAGTTGATTGATTACAAGTTTTGGATATGCCCTAGATCTCGAAGTCTCATTTTCACAAAATCAAACGGTTTGTGATTTCGACATTCCTACATCAAGATAAAAATATTTTGGTGAAGTCGCGCAAATCTGAGACTGTCAACGTGTCGGAATCTAAAGTTAGATTCAAAATAATATCTGGGACGATTCTCAAGTTGTTTAATCCGAATTTTGGATATGTCCTAGATCTCGAAGTCTATTTTTCATAAAATCAAGCAGTTCATGATTTCGACCCTCATACACCAAGATATGAATTCTTTTAATGAGACTGCGCAAATCTGAAATTTTCAACATGGTGGAATCTAAAGTTGGTTTCAAAATATTACCTGCGACGATTCTGAAGGTGTTTGATTCCGAATTTTGGATATGTCTTGGATTTTAAAGTTTAGTTTTAAAAAAATAAATTAAATGCTCATATTTTTAACGTTCTCACATTGAGATATATCTCCTACCACAAAAGGTGCAAAGATGATGAACAATATTATCCTCGAAGAAAAAGGAGGATGTATTTCCAAATATAGAGAACTTTGAGACATGAACGCCAACAACGTTTAAAAGAAAGCCAAGTTCCAACATGGGGGAATCAATACATCATAATAAGCAAAGAACTATTGATATTACACCGCAAAGGAAGAAGGGGCATTGATGAAAACGCGTGGTATAAAGTAAAGCAGATAGAGTTTTCATTCCTAAGAATAGCTGCTAGTTAATCAAATGCGAAAAAAAGAAAAAAAAAGGTGAATAAAATAATCTATATTGACTAATCTAAACACAAATTGTAATTGACCAAGTCATTAAGGGTTGCCTCTAGGTGTTATTTTTTCACCTCCACGTCGGCCAAGTCATCAGCAGTTGCCAAGGAAACATCAAAACATCTACGGTACTCCTCTTCAGTAGATGAGACTCTAGATTCAATCTCTTCAACCTCTTTCTTGGCAACACCTCGAAGAGCTCCTAAGTGTTTCACCTTCTCCTTGGCCTCTTTGAGAGATCGACTGTCAGCAGACAATTTCTCGACCTTCTCCCCTTTCTCAATCAAGACGAGATCAAACTGTTCCTTGGCGTATAAAAATGACTCTGATTTTTCAACATCAACAACCTTGTCGGAAAGAGTTGATCGTGCCTGGTCATATGAAATGGCAAGATCAAAGAAAGACGTCAATAGGCCTTTTAGAGGGGAAATATCCACACCCTTTCAATCCATCTCCTCGAGAGTCACTTAGATCTCGAATTGAAGAGAAGAAGCATTGTCTGCGGTAAGGTCCTTGAGTTTGGCATGACTTTTAGCATAGGAATTTAGAATGAAATCCTTGCGAAGAGTCAAGACAACCTTTCTTCCATCAAACATAGACATGGTTGGTGCTGATCGTTTGTGAAATTAGGCCCCGATTTCACTTCAAGACTAGGAATGGAAGTCGCCTCTAGGTATGACTTAGGTATTGAAGTGATTTCCTTGAATCTGGCTCCGCCACATATTCACTACTATCTTGGGGCTTGCTTTGGTGGGACGCCATTGAAATGTGAACACCATTTGCCTGCATAGAAAAGGATATACGGTTAGTTAAATTACTTGGATATTGTAAAATAATATAAAAGTTTTAATTGTTACCTCTTTGATGGACATCAAAGTCCTTGAAGCACTATCGATGCTATCAGTAATCTCGATGTCACGACCCAAACCTATGGGCCACAATGAGCACCCGGTACCTTACTTAACCGAGTACCAACATAACATATCTTTCTTATTGTACTTTCGTTAACAAATGGGCCAAACGGGCCGTCATGTGCTAACCAGAGTAAACATAGGGAAATACTCAATATAGGACGACCTAATCTAATAAAAAAACTTATACATATGATATACAGTCCTATAAGCCCAGATGATCATTTGTAAACTCAAAACATAGGTCGGCAAGGCCATACACGTGTTCGTATACATGAAATCTGTCTACAAGCCTCTAAGAGTACACACTTAAGATAAAGGTCGGGATAGGGTCCCGCCATACCAGACAATATGCGTCTAAATTATACTGACCAAACAAGCAACTCCGAAGCATATAGAGCGCACCAACATCTTCCGCTGAGTTGATAGCCTACTTGGAGGACTCTCGACCTGTCTATCGTGACCTGCAGGCATGAAACACAGCGTCTCCAGGTAAAAAGGACATCAGTACGAATACTGTACCGAGTATGTAAGGCACATAAATAAGTACATAACAGACATGGAAGAACTATAGAGTAAATGACTCAACCTTTAAGTCTGGATAACTTTGTAAATCATGAAATACTTATAGTATCATGTATATGCGTATGAATGTCATGTCGTGCATAGGTACATGTTTCATAACATCATCAGGCCTCTGAGGGCATCCCATCATATCATCTCGGCTACTGTAGGAAAAATCATCAACGTATACCAGCTGATCAGGTGGTGGTTCGTATATAACGCCGTAACCTTTTCCCATATCCCATATACATATAATATACATATATACGCATTTATAACGCCATCTGGTCATGAGTCAATGTAAATGAATGCAATGCATGAGAAGTACGTCAATAAAATATTTCGGAGTGTCATAAGACCATTTTGCCTTTGATTAATATCATGAAATAAAATTTATCAACTTACGTATTTTCTGAGACCCATGAACATATGATAGAATAATATGACACATGGGGAATCAATAACATAAGCATCTTTAGTATTTCTATGAATAGAGTCATTTATGGAAATTGTGCATTTTCTCGTCTCGTTTGTGTCGTATAGATCATGCCAAAAGAAATATGGGATAGCCTTAACATAACTGGACGATTCTCTTGACAATTCCTCTAATACACGTCTTTTGTGACGAACACGTAACGACGGATTGAAGTAGGGGAAATCCGTATGATATTCTTGAGAAGGATTGCTCCACACTCCCTTAGAATCGCAAAATTCCGCTGCTATTACGTAGTATAACTTCGTATAAAATCTCACGTTTTTGAATTGTTGAAGATCCATGAATGCTCACGTTACTGGATCTCTTGAAAGCTGGTGTTACTAGATCTCTTGAAAGCTCACATTTCTGAAAGATAGAAAGCTCACATTATTGGATTCTTGGAGATCATACTATAACATTTGATATATGCTAAAGTAGAAAATCCTTTTATTGAATGGGTGTGGGACTTACTTTAGGATGACTAAGCCACCAAATTTCCACCTTTCACTCATAATATAAGAGTCATTATTTGGAAGTGAGGGGATGCCACGTAAAGGTTCCTCAGTCTTTATCCAAAGACCCTATTCATCCACCAACTCCTTAATCAACTTATTAATTCCCCACTAATCCAATAATTAACCAATTATTCACATAATTAAGAATTATCTCACATTACTTATGATACTACTCACTTGACACACTTTATGTACCCTACTATCATGGTCATGTGGTACCTTGTATGGAACTAGTCCATATATACCGGGTATTATAACTCGGATCGTATTTTATCTCAAAATGACAACTTTTGACGAAACTTATTTTCTTCGATTTGCTCACCCTCTCACCTTCATAAATTTACTTATCCTTTGTTTGAAATAGTATAATGCTTATAATCTCATTCCCGAACTTATATCAATTTACTTATGGCGTACTTTCACGTACGAAAACATGAGGTGTAACATCATTCCTCCCTTTGGAACATTCTTCCTCAGATGTTGACTGACGCATTTATCATTTTCATGACTTATGTCTTCTGAATACTTTAGTACTCTCCTTTCCATCTAGGCAATTGTTCTCTGAATAAATCTAAAGGCCAGGGTATTCCTCCCTTTAGGCCTCTTCTCATACCATGACTTGTGGTCTGAATACTTCCAATCTCATAACTGTTGCTACCTTCTATCACGCAGCCTGTATCACTCTAACCTTGTAAGTGCGCCTGTGCGACTCTTCTCTCCATTTTCTTCCATCTTTTAACCTATATATAGGCCTCACTTTGTAAACATATACATAGCTTGACAAGATGTCCCTCTGGGCGCCTATAGGTATATTGAAGTCCTCCGCTCGGTACTTTGTCGAACTTACGAATATTGCTATATCTTATTTCATAGGCTCGGTTATCTATCTGCATGACTTTACTGTATCTAAGTAGGTCATAATATACCATAAATCTTACCTCGATTTATCGTTACTGAGGTCTGCTACCAAACTCCAGGTTACATTCGTTACTTATCCCATATTTATAAATTTATGTCCTTTAATGCTTCCTTATTACTGTTCATCTTAAGAATGACGGCCTAATCTCACCTCATACTCTGTGACTTTTGTCCATCCATCATTAATTCACCTTAATGTTGATCTATCATCTAGCATTGATAACTGGATCTCTTATGTAACACTGCCGCTAGGGCTCACGTCTCATCGGGGATATCTGGAGTAATTAGATTGATCCACCTAGGGGCGATACTATACTTCCATAACCGTATTTTATAGAATCCCAATATGACTTACCTTACATGGGTATTTTAATCCCTTAAAATTCATTAAATCCTCATCAAGTCATTACTCAATCGAAGTTCCAAACGTCATCATTTATCTATCACAATCATACCCTCATTCTACTACCAGGGCAGCATTTCATTTCTTCTAGATGACATTAGTCTTAGACTCCTTTGAGTTCATTCAGGATATACTGAATTTTATAACTTAGAGAAACCATTGGACCTCTTGGTTTCATTGGCTTAATACCGATGACTTATCCATTCTCGTCACCTTCTCACTCGCCCTTTCTCATCCTTACTCCTGTCATAAAATCTTGTCTCTTTACTATACTTTAGCTTGCGATCTATATATATCTATTTATACTATTCACAACCTTTCTTCAACTTGCTTGCACCATAGATTTCCTTATGTTATTCTGGAACATCAAGCGAGACATCACATCGTCTCTAACTCTTCTTTGCTCTCTTGGCTAGATCTCTCGGTACCTAGAAACCATAGCCCGAAAGATATACTACTGATGATGCTGCTATTATTCCTGGATACTGAATCCCCGCGTTTCTAGACTTTTATTCGAAGTATGGACTATTCACAACCTTCTGCATTTGAGCATCTCATATGTTGTTCAATTTTACCTTACTTACCTTAAATCTCACATCACATCTTCTATCTCTTTCATGACCTCTCTTACGCATAGGTATAATTCACATCCACAACTTGGACTTCCATTATAATACTTGCACCTCTTTACATGATTTGGTGAGAGCTTCGTACTGACTTCTTACGAGGCTGGTACTCTTCTAACTGGCTTCATTGTAGAGTAGTTATAAAATATGGCTATTGTACTATCTCTCTTGCACCTATGATATTAAGAGTGATTTTGCAATATTCTCAATAGAGGTGTGCATTCGATTTTGACCCTTATCGATAATTACTTATCGATTATCCATTTGTACATATGCTTATCGTTATCGTTTTAATAAGGTTTCGATTTTTTCGATTTTGATTTATCGATTTTTGGGGCTTATCGATTCGGTTATCGATTACACCAATAAGAAAATTTGCGGGATTCTACGAAAAGTATATCGCTATAAACACGCCTAACTAATATGGATAAAAAAAAGCTAAAATAAGACGAACACCCACAAACATGGAGTTGAAGAAGCATATATGATGACTACAGAAGAATACGCAAATAAAGAAAAATACCCGTTTCTACATCAAAGAAAAAATGGTACCTGAAGAGAGGTCAATGACAGAGAGAGAAGGTCTCTTGAAATGGATACGGAGGTGAAATCTGCTGATGCTTGAAATTGTAACAAAGGCATGGAGAGAGAGGGAGAAACGTACTATTGAATTTGTCGGAGTATGCCGGAGTACGCCAGAGTTCGCTGGAGTTCACTTTCTCTGTTGGGTTTGCAGTTTGGGGGAGAGAGGGAGAAAGGTAAAAATAGCACTGAAGAATGGATAGAGGAAATAATAGGGTTAGGGACTTAGGGTAAAGGAAATGGTATTATAGAATAAGAGAATATTTGTCTTTTTAGTATATCTTATCGGTTTATCGATAAACCGATAACCAAAGAGGACAAAATTGAAATCAAAATCGATAACTCGATAAGGAAAATTTCAAAATCAAAATTGATAANCTTGCCTATCCATAACTAGGCTCTTCCTGAATCAACTACTAACTACTCGTTGGCCTATTCCCGTATCAATATTCCGCGTAATCTTTTGTAGGTTATTTCCTTTGTTTTAACTTACGTCTAATACTGGCTCCTTATCTGTCAATAGCATTTCAGGAAGGAAATTACTTCCTTTCCTTCACGTCGGATTTGCGTTATGTTATGGAATCATGGAATATATGTAGGACTTGAATAAGTGCAATCTCATCCCTTCCTTATATTTATCACATTCTTCCTTTACCATTCCATAGCTACTAGAACCACTCAATTATGACTTAATGCCACATCACTCCATATTCCCCCTTTAGGGGAGTACTAAGATTTAGTGCTACGATGATTTACCTATAGATGTTTTACCTCTCATCTTTGGCGTCTTTTCACATCATCAATGACCTTTACTCGCCTTGCGGTAATCCTTCTGTACCAAGGATAACAAAATTCCTGACTCACGAGGGTGATACTTAGTGTAACTGGTACATATAGTCCCTTAAGCTTAACTTTGCTCACATTGCTTGTTTTAGGGAAGCGTCTTCCTGAATGACCATTCTCTGAATCTCTCATGAATATTCTTCTGTTGTCCATTCTATTATTGTCGGAACGCAATCTGAAGTTCTCATGATGCTGACTATTATCAAATTACTCAGTCCCTAATTCATGTTTAGTTTATCTTGTTCGCCAATCCATACTGATTTCTATTACTCTGGTGTCTAACTTTTCCTTCTGGTAATCACTTAGAGTCACGAACTTATTTCTCAAAATAAGGATATGAATTTATGGCCTATACTCTTTTGTTGTCTCAAGGCCTGTCACCTCTCATCTTTTCCTTCCCTTGACTATAGATTCTGTAATGCTATCATTTATTTGATCTACCGTTCTCATCCATGTATCACATGTTACTCATAATACTTCATTAACTCTCTTCTTATTTCCCTGCTAACATTTTTGTCTATCACTTTATTCTGGAAACTTGAACAAGACATTCTTTGCTTTTAGCTCCCCTTGCTTCATCTATTGGATCTTTTAATTGCCTAACATTCTTTCTCTACTAGGGACGGGAACCACACTAAGGTAATATTTATCCCTTCTAGGCTTCCAATGCCTATTTTTGAATTTCCTTTTTTTTGAACATTCTAGTATTCATATCTAGCTATACTATTCTAGAGGGCACCATCTAGATGTCTCACAAGGAGATCTATTAGCACATTTGTAATATCCTTCGGAAATGTCAACTAACACAAACAATCCATTCACCATTTTTGGGTTACTCTAACCCCAGCCGGATCCTGATATCCCTTCCTTTTCTTAAGCTACACCTGTTAGCCTCCATAGGGCATAACGGAGATGGGTGTGGACAATTATACATACCTGTATTACTGTTGAAGGTAACTCACAATGCTTATATTTTTCTTCATGAGTTGTAAATACCAATAATATTCATTATCTGGGTACGTCGTACCCTTATCATCCTCCTTTTACTTGTTGAAGCTTGTATCTACCCTTCTGAATCTCTCATAGCCTTTCACCAAAGGGGTGGACAGATATTCCTGCCTTAAGGCTCTTTATCAAGAGGCTTACACGTCCTAGTACACACATGATCTGCTGAAGACCTTATATTTAGTCATCATAAGCATTACGAAAATTCGAGTTCCACTAACTCAACTCTTCCACAACCACATGCAATCGCTTACTAACTGTCTTTCTGGATGTAGGTATGAATAAGATAGAGTTTAGGAAATTGAGTTCTCAACTGAGCTCTACCACACGATCTAGAGTAAGAAGAAAGAGTGACAGTCCAAAATGCCATGTAGCCTCTTGCTTATAAGTGTGGTGCACAACACACCCATAAACAAGACTCTACTAGACACGACATGTATATTCCCTAGGACAGAATTGCTCTGATACCACTTTTGTCACGACCCAAACCTATGGGTCGCAACGAGCACCCGGTACCTTAATTAACTGAGTACCAACATAACATAACTTTCTTGTGTACTTTCATTAGAAAATGGGCCAAACGGGCCGTCATGTTCTAACCAGAGTAATATAGGACGACCTAATCTGCTAAAAAACTTATACATATGATATACGTGACTATAAGGACAACATGATCATTTGTAAACTCAAAACATAGGTTGGCAAGGCCATACACGCATTCGTATACATGACATCTGTCTACAACCCTCTAAGAGTACACACTTAACATGAAGGTCGGGACAGGGCCCTGCCATACCAAACAATCGAGTCTAAATTATACTGACCAAACAAGCAACTCCGGAGCAAATGGAGGGCACCAACATCTTTCACTGAGCTGATAGAATACTTGGAGGACTCTCGACCTGTCTATCGGGACCTGCGGGCATGAAGCACAGTGTCCCCGGGCAAAAGGGACGTCAGTACGAATAATGTACTGAGTATGTAAGGCACATAAATAAGTACATAACAGACATGGAAGAAATATAGAGTAAATGACTCGACGTGTAAGTATGGATAGCTCTGCAAATCATGAAATACTTATAGTGTCATGTATATGCGTATGAATGTCATGGCGTGCATAGGTACATGTTTCATAACATCATCAGGCCTCTGAGGGCATCCCATATATCATCTCGGACACTGTGGGAAAAATCATTAACGTATACCAGCTGATCAGGTGGTGGTGCATATATAACACCGTAACCTTTTTCCATGTCCCATATACATATAATATACATATATATGCGTATATAACGTCATCTGGTCATGGCTCAATGTAAATGAATGCAATGCATGAGAAATACGCCAATAAAATCTTTCGGAGTGTCATAAGATCATTTTGCCTTTGATTAATATCATGAAATAAACTTTATCAACTTATGTATTTTCTGAGACCCATGAACAGATGATAGAATAATATGGCACATGGGGAATCAAGAACATAAGCATCTCTAGTATTTCTATGAATAAAGTCATTTATGAAAATTGTGTATTTGCTCGTTTTGTTTGTGTCATATAGATCATACCAAAAGAAAGAAGGGATAGCCTTAACATACCTGGACCGATTCTCTTGACATTTCCTCTAACACACATCTTTTTTGACGAACACGTAACGACAAAGTGAAGAAGGGGAAAATCCGTGTGATATTTTTGAGAAGGATTGCTCCGTACTCCCTTACAATCGCATCATCCCGTTACTATTACGTAGTATAACTTCGTATGAAATCTCACGTTTTTGAATTGTTGAAGATCCATGAAAGCTCACATTATTGTATCTCTTGAAAGCTCATGTTACTAGATGTCTTGAAAGCTCATGTTTTTGAAAGATAGAAAGCTCACATTATTGGATTCTTGGAGATCATACTATAGCATTTGATACATGCTAAAGTAGAAAAGCCTTTTATTGAATGGGTGTGGGACCTACTTTAGGATGACGAAGCCACTAAATTTCCACCTTTCACTCATAATATAAGAGTCATAATTTGGAATTGAGGGGCTGCCACGTAAAGGTTCCTTAGTCTTTATCCAAAGACCCTATTTATCCACCATCTCCTTAATCAACTTATTAATTCTTCACTAATCCAATAATTAACTAATTATTCACATAATTAAGAATTATCTCAAATTACTTAAGATATTACTCACTTGACACACTTTATGTACCCTACTATCATGGTCATGTGGTACCTTGTATGACACTAGTCCATAAATATCGGGTATTATAACTCGGATCGTACTTTATCTCAAAATGACAACTTTTGACGAAACTTATTTTCTTCGATTTGCTCACCCTATCACCTTCATGAATTTACTTATCCCTTGTTTGAAATATTATAATTCTTATAATCTCAAAATAATCTCATTCCCGAACTTACATCAATTTACTTATGGCGTACTTCCACGTACGAAAACATGAGGTGCAACATCATTCCCCCCTTTGGAACATTCATCCTCAGATGTTGACTGATGCACTTATCATTTTCATGACTTATGTCTTCTGAATACTTTAGTACTCTCCTTTCCATCTAGGCAATTGTTCTCTGAATAAATCTAAAGGCCAGGGCATTCCCCCCTTTAGGCCTCTTCTCATACCATGACTTGTGGTCGTAATACTTCCAATCTCATAACTGTTGCTACCTTCTATCACGCAGCCTGTATCACTCTAACCTTGTAAGTGCACCTGTGCGACTCTTCTCTCCCTTTTCTTCCATCTTTTAGCCTATATCTAGGACTCACTTTGTAAACATATACATATCTTGACAAGATGTCCCTCTGGGCGCCTATAGGTATATTGAAGTCCTCCGCTCGGTACTTTGTCGAACTTACAAATATTGCTATAGCTTATTTCATAGGCTCGGTTATCTATCTGCATGACTTTACTACATCTAAGTAGGTCATAATATACCATAACTCTTACCTCGATTTATCGTTACTGAGGTCTGCTACCAAACTCCAGGTTACATTCGTTACTTATGCCATATATATAAATCTATGTCCTTTAATGCTTCCTTATTATTGTTCATCTTAAGAATGACGGCCTAATCTCACCTCATACTATGTGACTATTGTCCATCCATCATTAGTTCACCTTAATGTTGATCTATCATCCACCTTTCACTCATAATATAAGAGTCATAATTTGGAATTGAGGGGCTGCCACGTAAAGGTTCCTTAGTCTTTATCCAAAGACCCTATTTATCCACCATCTCCTTAATCAACTTATTAATTCTTCACTAATCCAATAATTAACTAATTATTCACATAATTAAGAATTATCTCAAATTACTTAAGATATTACTCACTTGACACACTTTATGTACCCTACTATCATGGTCATGTGGTACCTTGTATGACACTAGTCCATAAATACCGGGTATTATAGCTCGAATCGTATTTTATCTAACAATGACAACTTTTGACGAAACTTATTTTCTTCGATTTGCTCACCCTATCACTTTCACGAATTTACTAATCCCTTATTTGAAATAGTATAATGCTTATAATCTTAAAATAATCTCATTCCCGGACTTATATCAATTTACTTATGGCGTACTTCCACGTATGAAAACATGAGGTGTAACACCCGGCTACACCCAAATTAGCATCTCCTTGTTTGTTTGAATATGGCTTCACCCGCTTGAAATTTTGATCTCCATGTCTACTATCACTCTCGTTTTGGGACGGACATTTGTTGGAGATAGGAACAATGGTACCTAATGGAAATGAACCCTCATTGGCTTGATAAGACTGAATATGGCCCTTCTTTTTAACTTCTTTATATGGAGGTCGCTTGACGTCACATGGCACAACCACTTTGGATTTTAAAGTAGGAGGCTTGCTCTCCCTGTTATGCACTTGAGGCGTGATATCTGAAGGCGTAGCAGTAACTGGCCCAACGGTATTCACCAACGATTTCAAGTGGTTTTCGAGGAAGCGTCCTTGCATTCTTTCCCACCAAGACTTATAATTGGACGAGACATGCTTCTTCATCTTGGGCATAATAGGGTGAAATGTGGCATTTGACCTACTTTTAGACAAAACACAAATTCGTAAAAGTTCCAATCCTTTGTCTAAAGAGCACTCACGAAAATCTTGATCCAAGCAACCGGGGATGTCTTGATAAAAACCGAATTGACGGCTCAAGCGATGAGGGCTATAAGGCCCCACGATGAAGGTCGATCCATTTCTCAAAGGAAGGTAATTCGAGCGGATACTCATAAAATAATTTGACTCGGACTCTTCCTCGTTACCATCATCACGATAATAATGCGGTTGAGGATTGCTTGGCATTTGTGGAAAAGTCCATATGACACTTTCTCCTCCATGAATATGTTTTCTCGCGTAATCATTCTCAAAGTATCTCGTTGTTCCCTCACCTGAGTATATGGCCATCAGAGGAGTAGCCGACCTATTTGTTAAAGCAAAATGAGTCTTGAAGTAGCAGGCCAACCAACCATACAAATAATGAATTGGGAAGTAAATCCTAGAAGAATCGAGTGGTGATCCATTTGAAATTGTGTTTAATCCCCTCTAAATGCTAGCTAAAACTAGAACATCGAGGTTAATTCTTTGCCCACATGCTAGAAGGCCTGCAGTCTTAAAAGTCTCGGGCCGAATAAAATCGCGTTCTTTTGTAGGGAGCACAAAGACACATAACCAGGATGATAAAAAAACAGCCAAGTATACTTTGTCTTTCTTGTCACTTCCAATGCCAAGTTTAACAAATAGTGCATCTTCAACTTCTGACCAATTGACCATTTTACCTATGGCTCTAGTAGGGTTGTGTATTGATTTGGGACGAGCTGACTTCTTTTCTTTTCTTGCTGGGGGTTGTTCATACTTTAAAACCTTTTGCTCCAAAACTCAATCCATCCTCTTACATGGATGTTATGATTTTTAGTGTTTCCCTCTCGGAGTTAGTGATATGCATCAAACAATTGCTGACATGCTTGTGGAAAGAACCTTTTATCCTTGTCGTAAGCATCTGTAAGTTCTCGAGTATTTGGAATAACTTCCTCATAAGGAGACCCCATTAAATGCAGACCCCCAATAGTGCACAAATCCCAAAGGGATATGTATAACTCTTTAACTGTGGTAAGCAACGTGTTTGTAAGAGGACACCAGGACTCACAAAAGGCTTGCATGATACTTGTAGAAGGATCATAAGTAAACAATGAGGCATAGACAACATCGTAAATATTGGTGTCCCTTAATGCTCGATGGTTCCTACTAAGAATATCTTCGGTCCACTCCCAATAGCCGGGGATATAATGGAATTTGCCAACAAAAGTTAAGGAATCAATCCAGTATATTTCTCCTTTGAGGATTCGTCATCCCAAGAATGTGAGGGAACTTTCCACATTTTTGACTTTGTGATTATGGGAACGAAGAGTCCATGTCTTAAATTTACGTTTGGTGTGTTCAAAGGTCCAATCTACCAAACGAAATGGATTTTGCAAGGGTGGCCACAAAGCTGCATATAAGCCGGTCAGTGGTGTATCAACTAGTAATCTGGTCTCCGTTTTACTATCCTTGTGCTCTGAAATTACAACGTACTTGGATGTGGAGGAAGATGATGCTGAGTCTCTGAAGTAAACCATGTTCAAGCTGCATAAGATTTTCTTTTTAGTATGTAAGTCAAAAGGGAAGAGTAACAATCACAATCTTGAAAGAGAGCATGGATAAGTAAAAACAAATTGCCTCAGACGTAAAAAAAAAAGTATGTTCGTGTCGTAATTTTAAAAGGTTTTCGTTGCGAACTTTTAAAGGTGTTCATCTCGAACTTTTAAAGGCATTCGGATTTTTAAGGTTTTCATTCCGAACTTATAAAAGGCGTATGTTTCAAAATTTTAAAGGTGCTCGTCACAAACTTTAAAGAGTCCCCACTGCCGACTTTTAAATATTTCTACCACGATTTTATAGAGTGTTCATTGCGTGCTTTTAGAGATCTTGACCGCGAGCTTTTAAGGATTTTTACGCGAAATTTTATGGATCTTCGCCACGAATTTTAAAGGTCTTTACTGCGAACTTTTAAAGATCTTCACCGTGAATTTTAAAGGTCATCACCGTGAACTTTTAGATGTCTTGACCACGAGCTTTTAAGGATCTTTACGCGAACTTTTATGGATCTTCGCCACGAATTTTAAAGGTCTTCACCGTAAACTTTTAAAGGTCATCACCATGAACTTTTAGAGGTCTTGACCACGAACTTTTAAAGATCTTCACGCGAACTTTTATGGATCTTCGCCACGAATTTTAAAAGTTTTTATCGCAAACTTTTATGGGTCTTCTCCACAAATTTTAAAGGTTTTCATCGTGATCTTTTAAAGGTCTCTGCCTCGAACTTATAATTGACTTCGTAGATTTACGAAGTTAAATCTAAAAGGAAAAAAAAGACAACAACGAATAACAGAGGAAGAAAAACACAAAAAAAAAAAAACCTTCGCGTCAATACTTCCGAATCCGCAAAACTAAACTCAACTGACTTGCAAATAGTGATATTTGATGCCAAACAAATACGAAGCAGGAGTTTATATAGATCTCCGTAAGTGACCTGGAATAGTATTATCGATGTGGGATCTGTGAAAAGGCGGCCGTAGTAATTTGTTACTAACAAGGACTTGGTAACCTGACCGTATACTAAAGGGTTTCGGATACAACTAGCGTGAGAAAAATGTTCTCTGTCTTACTTGTTAATGACCATGGTGAAGTTGGAGACAAAATAATTGCCAACCAACTTTATTGCATACAAGAGTGACATATGTAGCGGTAAAAATGTAACATTGGCCCAAATTTATCTTTATAGTTGGAAAGAGTATTTTTTTTCAAGCAAAAAAATAAAGATTCTTGGCAGAAGTAAATCAAATTCCAAAGACCCATGTGGCCAACCTCATTCTTATCTGAATATGAACCGTCTTCAAAGCCTCAAAAATATGTTTCAAACTAAGTCCATGCGATATATTGCAAACAAAGTATATGGACATTTATCTTGGAAGTTATGATTTAACCCGAAGTCACTTTGGTGTATGCTTTATTAGTACTTCAAAACTAGTCTTGAGATTATATTGAGTTTATACGTGGATAAGCCTTGAAGTAGGAGACATTTGTAGACATATAAATTTTATTAAAATTAAATTCATAAAATAATTTGGACTATATTTTAAATTCAAGATATATTGGTCCAAATAAATATTATGGGCTAATATAATTGAATTAATTGTATTAGTCCAACATATATGTATTAAATAAATAAGTCTTAATTCATTGGGATAGCCCATTTAAAATGGGTTACAGTGATGAGCCCAGTTCATTAAGCCCAAGATGACATCTTCCTAGAGTCCCCAATTGTGCCACATGTCAAATGACGTGGCGCACCAAGTCAAATGGAAGAGCCAAGAGGATTGTGCCACGTGTCCAAATGACAAGGCATGCCAAGTTAAATTAAAGCGCCAATGAAACCGTGCCACGTGTGCAAGTGACATATTCTGGCTAATCTAATGCGGCCTAATCACACTTCAATTTGATTGGTCGGAAAGAGTTTGTTCTTATCATAACTTTTTCCTCCCATAACTATAAATAGAGGTCTTCATAACTCATAGAAGACACCAGAAGTTATATAAGAAGCAATAGAGGGCTCGTGGATCAAACGCTGCGGATTTCTCTAAAAGCTACAAGCATTCAAGTGTTCTAAGGATTAAAAGATCAAGACGAAGATTCAAGAACAAACTGCAAGCCCTTGGATTAAAAGTGCGTCAAGATCAAGATCAAGCTTCAAGCACTTGGATTAAAATAAAATAAAATTTAAGATTAAGCTCGGAGGCTCTTTTATTTACTGTTGAAAAGAAGAATCAGAGGATTCATAGAGATTGTAACAATCAAACATTTGAAATAAAATACTACGATTGTTGATATTTTTCGGTCTTGATTTTATTTTCTCGACGCAATTTATTGTTTACAGTATTTAAATATTATGTATTTATCGATATATTATTTCTTTATTTCTTATTAGAATTTAAAATTATACAAATGATATGAAGTCTAGCCGTGGAAGAAATTTAAAAGCTTTTAATTTTTCTTTCGAATCACAAGTCTTTGTTGTATTAAAATCACGCCTTTCCACTATAAATAAAATTGTAATGCAATCTAATAAAGAAATACCTAAATATTAGGAAGGTAACTTAAATTACAAATTTGTTTAGTGCGGAATTGATCTTTTAAGAATAAAAATAGCGGACAATATTTTGTTAAAGAATTTCATGCTTTTAATATAGCATAGATTATATTAGTCGGGCTAATCAAAAGGCACTTTAACTATTTTATGTAACAAATTGGAAGATCATTCTCTTCAAAGTTTTATTTTATTAAAAAGTATAACAAAATAAAAGTATACTTATACTTCACTACGAGTAGTAACATTCTTCAGCACTCCACGTGCGGTGTGTCTCCCCAATGGACTATGAAGATAAACTTGGGTCAATGGGTCATAAACCAATTAATATGCCAACCCCCCCTTCGTTTTAAAATGAAAAATCCAAATGCACATTCCAGTTTAAGGCGTAAAACATCTTCGGACTAGTACTTTTACACTATGTTTGGATCATTATTACTCATTATTTTATAATATATTATATTATATTTTATTATTTTATAAATATAGTGTTTGAATAAATTGTATTGTCTAATGTTGTTAAATAATATTTTTGTTGTTTGATTTGACTATATCGTATTGTACTGTAATTGATAAATTTACCAAAATATTCCTAATTATTTTAAATAAAATTTATCAAGAATAAAATATAAAAATAATTAAGAAAATATCTTTCTACTAATTCATCATTAATTACGTAACTTGGAAACAAGAGCAAAAACCTGAAAAAAAGATTAACTAATATTGGCAACAAAAAAAAATAAATTAAAACGATGGAAGGAGATAAAGAATCGAACGGATACTTGGATGAAAAGAACGGGGGGCTTTTGCATCCGTACCCACTTTTTGTGCCACGTTTTAACTTATACCCGTTTTGTAAAAAAAATTGCATCCGTACCCGCTTTTGCGCATAACTTCAGCATGCGGGGCTGAAGTAGCAAAGGCAATCACGCAAAACTTCAGCATTCTAGTAGACGGGCCTGAAGTAGCTTGCAAACTTCAGATCTAGAGCTAAAGTTGTTGTCTTGTAACTGGGGAACTTTAGCATACGGGGCTGAAGTTCTCCAGTTATAAAAACATAAACTTCAGCATACAGGACTGAAGTTCCTCCAGCTACATTGGGGAACTTCAACTCTAGAGCTGAAGTTTTATCTTTGTAACTGGGAAACTTCAGCATACGGGGTTGAAGTTCCCCAGTTTGTCTTTGTAACTGGGTAACTTCAGCATACGGGGCTGAAGTTCCCCAGTTATAAAGACAAAAACTTCAGCATACTGGGTTGAAGTTCCCCAGTTTACAAGAGCTGAAGTTTTGTCTTCGTAACAGGGGAACTTCAGCCCCGTATGATGAAGTTTTGTCTTTATAACTGGCGAACTTCAGCTTAACTGGTGAACTTCAGCTCAGCGAGGGAAAGGGAGCTGAAGTTATTTAAAAAGTGGGTACAAGTTAAAAGTTTTTAAAAAAACGGGTATAGGTTAAATGGGGACGACCAAATAGGGTGCCCCGCGTAATTTTTACAAAGAACGGGGCAAACCAACTTTAGAAAAGATGGAAGAAGACAAAGTAGGTCAATAAGTTGGAGATTTGGAGTTAAAATAAAAAATAATTAGATAAAATAGAATTATAGAGTAATAAGTAAGGGTATAATTGAAAAAGAAAATAGAAAACGATCCCAGCACACCGAATCGGTTGATTCATAAAATGAGATTTTGGTTGTTCCAGAACAATGCATTTAACAATACGATACAATCAATTTTAAATAAACTATCAAAACATACATTATTTTGTGATAACAATACAATAGGATATAATGAGTAACAACCATCCAAACAAGTTGTTAAAGGTTGATCTCGATGTTTATATTAATAAGCATAAAAGTGAAAATTTAGAATAAATTTAATAATATTATTGGCTATTATTTATGGAAATGCTAAGAATATATTTTCTCTTAATTTGGGGCACATGAATGGGCTTTGGAAATTTAAATTGGGCCACACAGCTATTCCCTGGGCTTAAAGTTGAACAAAGAGATACTGTTCAGAAATACAGACTTAATTTGTGAGCCCAAAGAATTAATCCGATTAGCCACTCACTCAATCACTTAAATTAAAAATAGCCGACGGAAGTATAATATATATTAGTTACATTTAATATGTATATAATCGTATAACATCAATATATAATCTATGTATATAGCTAGAAAAAATAAACAATGAACATTTAAGCAATTCTATGCAGCACACCATCTCCCTATTCTATCTTTTTGCTTCTCGGACTCCAAAGTAAATAATTAATCATGTCAATTGGCAGACAAGCATCACAAATTTTCCAGCCTGAATGTGAAAATTATGGGTTCAAAATTCTAATTATTCTAAGATATTAGGTCTAATTTAATAATTTATATAGATTAAATGAATTTTTTAAAACAAATATATAACTTGAACTAAAGTACTGGGTTCGACAGAATCTACAATCAAGAGGCTAGCTCCGCCCCTGATTTTCTGGGATGATGTAAAGAAGATTTGCCCCAAAATCAAATAAAAGTTAATGTGAAAATTTGATCGAGATATTCATATTTAAGCCACATACTGTATGTGCTTCATAAAATAATATTACCAAACACACAATGAATTGCGCGTACTCCCTCCGTTCACTTTTACTTGGAACATTTTGACTTTTTACGCCTCTTAAGAAATAATAAATGAAGTGCATAATTTACCATGATACCCATATTAATTGATGCATATTTTATTGGGTTTGAGAAAATTATTTGAAATGAGTAACAAAATAGTGTGGATATAACAGGAAAAAAATATTGTCTCCTCTTAATATGCGTAAAGTGACAAGTAAAAATAAAAATCTATTTTTTAATATACATGCTAAGTAAAAGAGAACGGAGGAAGTATAAATATTAAATTTTGTAAAGCATTTATCCTTAGAGCAGTACGTAGACAGTAAGAAAACTAGCTTTATTAACTCGTTCGAACTCCGGGTTCTCTAACAATTCCCTCCCCTCACTACCATGAATCAACCTAGAGTCTCTTCACCGGTGCCTCCAAAACCACCAAACCCCTACAATAACAACTCTCACTCTTCTCCAACACCTCTATCATCAAAAATCAACTTCAAAGACAAACTCCTAGAGGGTATACATGATGGCCAAATCAGTATGATTATAGATGATGGACTCCTAATTAATGATCACCAAATGTCATTAATCACGGATCCTCTTAACATAAAAGAAGGTGAGCACCAAATACACCTCACACCGGATGAACTCCAAAGGATCTATGCCCCATGGAGGTACTCTGCTATTATTAAATTACAAGGCATACTTATCCAACACCAACTCCTTAAGAGAAAAATTCAAGATCAATGGAAACTAGATGAAAACTTTCTATTGATTGATCTAGGATCTGACTATTACATCACCAAATTCAATTCAGAATTCAGCATGCTCAAGGTCCAACATAATGGCCCATGGTTCATCCTGGGACATTTTTTGTCCGTTCAAAAATGGATCCCAAATTTTATCGCAGCCAAAGAGAAGTTAACCAAAGCGACCATTTGGATAAGACTACCTCAATTTCCTATGGAGTTCTATGATGTTCAAATTTTGGAGAAAGTGGGAAACAAAATTGGCAAGTTGTTGAAAATTGATGCATGTACATCATCCACCTTAACAAGAAGGTATGCAAGACTTTTCATTGAACTCCCTCTTGAGATACCAGTGCCATCCTCCATCGTCATTGGTCATCATAAACAAGAAATATTATACGAAGGAGACAAATTGCTATGTAAAAATTGTGGCAGATTGGGTCACCCATCTAGTGCTTCGCAATACAAAAAAATACCACGTGAAATGACAAGTACAAAAGATGCCAAGGGTTCTAACCCAAAAGATGAAAATGTCTCTACATTAAATTCTGACAACCGAAATCCAATTGAAGAAACTTAGCAAATGGTGAAATTCCCTAAGAAGAAAAGATCCAGCCAAAAGTTCAAGGGGCTACTAGCCAATACTGGTAAGGTAATCTCCCCAATAGGAAGCAATCCAGGTATGATCAAATCCTCCACTATCATTAAAAGTCGAATGACCCATAATTATTTTGCTAATCTTAGCTTAAATTCTAAAAGCCTTTTCACAAATCAACCTGCTACTAATCCGTCTACAAATCCTGATAATGGAAATATTATACAACATTCCTTGTTTAGTCTGCCGGGCACAAATAATAAATAAATAAAAAACCACTCTACACTTGACAACTATGCCATGCAAATTGACGTGGCCAACATTCACAACACTATTGGACATTTGGCAACTAAGACACCTGACCAACCCAAGGCCATGCATGCCAATGATGCATCTACAACCGTAATAATAACCTATTAGAGGTTAATCAATCACCCTACACCACCTCTACCACCACTCAAATTGCTAATAACACTATCATTAACACTAACCAAGCGGCCAATATATGCATGAATGAAAAACATAACCTAACTCTATTCGAACAAATGGCACCCAACTCACTGCCAAATGGGCAATACACGAATAGCAACACTGATGAAGACAATACTTCATATATCACTGCTCTTACAAATACCTCTGCCACAAGAAAGTTCCATATCCAAACTAAAGATACTCTCATCAATAACCCTATAGAACATCTATCATCCCTAGTCTCTACCCCTCCCATCCGTAATATATCTCCCCTCTCAACTTCAAAGAATGGCAAGACTCCCAAACTCACAAAGGAGAAGATACAACTTGATCCAAATATTAAGCCACCAAAGAGCCTTAAACATATCCAACCGACCTCTCCCACAAACTCCAGCTCCAGGAAGCAACCAACTATTCTTCATCCAACCCACTCTCCCACAGGATCACCAACCACTATCTTGGGTGGGACAAGCCCTAATGGGACATGCCATCACCTTCAGTATAATTCTCAATGGTCAGGAGACGATCATCATATTACAAAATTCACACTTCCTAGCACAACTTGTATCGGAAGGAATGAATATGGCCATGAACAACTACATGAACCATATTTTGATGAACAATATACTTCATCCACTTGTATCCTCAATGACCCTAAATCATGCCCGAGAAATGAGAAGTCAGTGGAATCTCCCAAGTCATTACAAGCCAATCCAATCCCAACAAATCCCAGTGAATCTACCATTCTTTCCTCCGGGGGAAATAACCAACACCAACCCAATATTTGTCCCATGGACAATCCCTGTCAAGTCAGTAGCCAGCCATCCTATGCATGCATTGACTCCACCATCTCCCTCACATCCGTTAAACCAAGCAGCACCTCCACAGAACCCACCCATCATCCCTCAAGTACCAGCACCTCCCAATGCACAAGAGCCAGAAGACAACCAAATGGATGAGGAAGAAGAGATAAATCTACTGGGGTCAGGTCTAGTCCTAGAGTTTGTAAGGGGTAAATGTCTATCTATTCCGGGATCAAAGGGAGAAACATTATGTTCTGAGTTGTCCATCGCCCATGAAAAAATTCACAATGGATGTGAGACCCCCTCAAGACCTTACTGTAGGCAACCATGCAATGATCCTTGTCCCAACCATAAGGAGGAACCCAATTCCACAGGCCCAGAGGGAGAATGGGTAACCAAATAATCTTGCATCTATGTTTAGGCCAATCAATGTGCTCATTTGGAACATACGGGGTGGGAACAATGACAATTTTCGTGTGAACTTTAGGGAAATGCTAGACACCCATCGTCCTTGCATGGTCACCCTGCTTGAGATTAGGATGGAAAGCCATTTATCTCTTCTCAATGATTTCAACTTCTCTCAGATGATCGAAATCCCTAGTGATGGTCAATCTGGTGGTATAGTTCTCTTGTGGGATGCTAGCTTGGTTAGAGTTCATGACTTTGGTAGGAACAACAATGAAATCCATGCTTCCATTGAGGTATTCCCAAATCACACTACTTGCTTATTTTCGTCTATTTATGCTAGTATAAATTTTTCTACTCGTTGTAGCATGTGGACTAATATTGAAAACCTTAGTAAATATCACATGGATACCTGGTTACTGGGGATGACTTCAATGAAGTCTTGAGCTCTATTGAAAAATTTGGTGGTAACCAAATTAACAGAAAACGTAGTAATATGTTTTGGGACAGTGTCAATCGATGTTATCTAATTGACCTTGGCTACAAAGGTTGTAAATATACTTGGTCCAATAAAAGAAAGTGGAATAAAGGTCTAATCATGGAAAGTTTAGATAGAACTCTTGCTAATGATAAATGGATCACCCTTTTCCCTAATGCAATTATAACACATCTTCCTAAAACACACTCGGACCATAACTCTCTATTAATCAACCTTAGACCTAAAAACAACAATAACAATGATAGCCCTTTCGTTTAGAATAATTTGGTGTAGACATCCGGACTTTATAAACGTAGTAAAAAGGTCTTGGTTAGAGGAAGACCTTCCTAGTGCACTCAATAAGTTTAGAGACTTAGCCACTGAGTGAAAAAATAATACTTTTGGTGACATCTTCAAAAAGAAAAGAATATTACTTGCTAGACTTAATGGGATTCAATGTTCTCCAAATTACCAACATAGTAGTTTCCTCCAAAACCTAGAATCAAACCTTCAATCAGGATACAATACCATTCTTCATATGAAAAATGATTATTGGAAACTAAGGTCTAGACTCACTTGGATGAATGAAGGAGATTCCAACACAAAATATTTCCATATTATAGCCACTAATAGAAAACGTTAGAATACTATTACTCACTTCATCAAAGATGATGGAAGTAGGGTTTATGACCCAAATCAAATACCGGATCATACTCTTTCTTTTTTCATGAATGCTTTTACCACTGCCAATGAATACTCCCCCAACACTAAATTTGATTCCACTTTATGGAAAAAAAAAATATCAACCTTAGGAGACTTGATAGCCCTCTCTCTGATATAGAAATATCCAAAGCTATCTTCTCCTTCAAACCATACAAAGACCCTGGACCCGATGGAATTCATCCTTATTTTTATCAAAAATACTGGCATGTTGTTGGTAAGTCAGTTATTAAGTTTTGTCACACTACCTTCAACACACAAAAATTAAAGGAAGGAGCCAATGAAACACTCATCTGCCTAATTCCCAAATTCCCAAACGCAAACAACCTAAGGAATTTTAGACTATTGGCCTTTGCAATACTTCCTACAAAATTGTCACAAAAATAATTGTGAACAGATTGAAATACTACATCCCGTACCTCATTAGTCCTATGCAGACTAGCTTCATCAAAAATCATAGAGCTAGCGACAATGCCATTATTATACAAGAAATTGTTCACAATCTAAATAGGTCTAAGAAAAAGAAACATGACTTAATAATCAAGCTTGATCTTGAAAAAGATTTTGATCGATTGCAATGGTCCTTCATTTACAAAACTCTCAAAAATTTTCAACTACCTCCTAAAATAACCAATTTAATCAGTCCATTCTAGTGAATGGGACTAAAACTAACACTTTCCAACCTACTAGAGGTATTCGTCAGGGTGACCCAATGCCCCCCTACATCTTCATCCTCTGTGTGGAACTCCTATCAAATCTCATAAATCAACAAGTAGACTTGCTCAATTGGGATCCAATCAACATCAGCCACAAGGGCCCATCATTTTCCGATGTCCTCTTTGCGGATGACATTACCCTTGTGGGAAAAGCAAACAAAAAAACTATCCTTACCATAAAGAAATGTCTGGATTTATTCTCCTTAGAATCTGGCCTGGAAATCAACAAAGCAAAATCTAAAATAGTTATCCCTAAATATTGTCCAAAAGACCAACAAACTTTTCTCACATCTACTTTTGGCATAAAAACAACTCATGAATTTGGAAAATACTTAGTCTTCCCTATTCTTAACCATAAGCCTAAGTCAAAAGACTTCCAATATTTAATTGATAACATCCACTCAAAATTGTCCAATTGGAAGTGCCCCTTCATCAATATGGCTGGTCGAGCTACTTTGATTGCTAGTACTCTTAGTTCCATCCCCACTTATTCCATGCAATTCATAATTATTCCTCCAAAAACTATTCAATCAATCGACAAAATTCAGAGGGACTTCCTATGGGGTTCAACACCCACTACTAGAAAAATCCGCCTCATAAATTGAAATACTATCACTAGGGACAAAAATAATGGTGATTTAGGCCTCAAAAAATCTAATACCATGAATATAGTGTGCTTAGCAAGCCTTGTCTGGCATCTTCTACAATACTCTAGCAACCCTTGGTGACAACTAATTAGTGCAAAATATGCATAAACAAAGACCTTTAAGGGCACTTCCTTCATCTGGGCAGCTATCAAAAGGGGTTGGGATACTTGCAATAAAGGACTCCTTTGGCACCCTTCAAAAAACTCAAATCTAAACATTTGGTATAGCAAGTGGATCTATAACTCCGATCACCTTAGGTCTGTCATTTCAGGGCCCCTGACAAAATGTGACGAACACCAAACATTATCTAGCATTATTAGTGATGGGAAATGGAACCTTCAAAATATTTCCTTCAATTTTTCCAATAACATTAGTCAAAATATATATGCAACCCCCATCCCCTCAAATGATACTGCAAGGGACAGACTTAGTCGGTCGCTAAGTTCCAATGGCATCTTCACTGCCAAATCGTGCTACAAATTACTAGACAAGGAACTTACCCCTACCAAAAACTTCGATTGGATATGGAAACTAAAATGCCCTAGTAAATTAAAATTCCTTTTATGGAAATGCATGCACAATCGCCTCCCTTGTAGATCTTACCTAGCTCACCTAGGGATAAACATAGATGACACATGCATGAGCTGTAGAAATGACATTGAAAATATTAGACACATTTTCTTAACATGCCCAATAGCTTGCAAACTTTGGAAAGATTTGGGTATAAATCATAACAACTTCATTAACCCAGATAACTGGTTGGAAGATTTGAAGGATATATTCATTGTCCAAAATAAAAACTATATTAATTGGGTCACTCTTTTCCCATATGTTATCTGGAATCTTTGCATAAACAGAAACAACAACAGTTAAAACAACTTGCAACATAATATCAACGTCAATAACATACTACACCAAGCATGGGAATATTTATTCCTTACTGAAAGATACACGTCCATCTCCAAAAATATTAACGTGAATGTTAAATGGCATAAGCCACCTGGTAAGTAGTACAAACTTAACTGTGATGGAGCATTCTCAGGTTCCAATACTTTAGCAGGTTTAGGAGGGATTATCAGAGACTCCAAGGGTGACTGGATCGTAGGTTATCAAAAGGCTACTCGTGCAATATCTTCCACACATGCTGAGATCCTGGCCCTCCTTGAGAGGATCAAACTTTCCATTGAATGGAAATTAGATAAACTGGAGATTGAAACAGACTCCACATACGTGATTAACATTATCTCAAATAATGGAAATATTCTATCTAACTTAGTTCTTGAATGCAGATGGTTGTTGATGCAGTTGAAGCACCCAATCCTGAGGCATAACTTTAGGGAGGCCAATGGAGTAGCACACATGTTGGCCAGGGAAGCTGCAAAGAATACAAAACTTACGGAACTTTACTGTCATGCTCGTCCTCCCCTTTTTCTTGATCATGTAATGGAAAAGGATAAGCATAGTTTTTGTTATGTTGTTAAGAATCTTTCTATCTATTTTTGTAACAATCTAGCTACTGGGTAATAATAATGCCCTAAAGACAATCTTTACTATGTCCTGTAATATGCCTTTCGTTTAAGTTAATATAAATCTATCCTTTATGTTAAAAAAAAGAAGAAGCTGTATGTAGACTTTAAAAGGTATCTTGCTCTCAAACAGGCTCTATTTAATTTGGAAGAAAAGAAAAAAGTAATCTGTGAAAAAGTCTGATAATTCTTGAAATCCAATAACCGCACGAAGATAAATATAAAACTACAATAATAGCAAACTGTAACAAATATTCTGTTATCTTATCTTTTTCCTTAGAAAACCATTGCGAGCTAATTAATGAGGACTACCTTCGTATACAGAACATATGATTTTAACCAGTATTCTACCTAAGAAATATCAGACGATTTTCTTGAATTTATTCTTCCTGATCTCTTCCCATTCCTTAGTATTTGTATTCTTTGAACAGTCTCCATGAATGTTCTGCAAAAAAAATTATATTGATTTAGTAAATACTGGAAGTAATTTCAAATTATTTTATTTGTTCTTAAATAAAATAAATAAAAATAACAATTCCATATATGCTCGTTGTGAGCACAGCTAATGTCTAGTAGGTTATTTGGCGGTAAGTAAATCACCTAAAACATAGTATTATGATAGTCTTCTTAGGGTCCAAATGAATCGAAAGATAATATTATATGATTTATATAACCGACCTCAACTATATTTTCGTAAAAAATAATATATGAGAATAAAATAATTAAGAGAACAGAAAATATAAGTACATACTGCCATGGTACATCTCCTGCAAGCATCCAATCTCCTTCTCTATCTTGGTACAATAGTGTAAAGCGCGTACCATTTTCGTCGCAATTCTGATCTGCTGCATATAATAGAATGAAACTTATCGTTATTTGTAAAAGGAAAAAAAAAAGAGAGGACAATTTCATATTATATATTATATAGGAATAGTGAACTTACATATTGCAAACATTTGAATCAAGGTGTTAGTAAGGACTTGATAGGAATTATATAGCCTTAGATTAATTTTCCTTCCAATTGCTACTCCTTCCATTTTAACCTTCACATACATTGAGTTTCTTCGACCAATAATTACATCATTGTTAATCCCATGAATTTGCCTTTTTCTCCATGATTTAATTGGTGGCCACCCCACTACTTGGTTTTCTTCCTTGAATTCCCTGTATGAAATATAAAAAGAAATCTATTATTAGTAAAAATTTCTTATATATGTTGAGATTATCTTTGATGAATAAGGTGAAACCGTCTAAACATTAATGAACAAGAAAATCGTCGAAGTGTCGTGTGATTAAAGTCTGTTCTAGTCATTTTTAAGGATTTATATTCTAACATATATATGAAAATAGTTAACGTATATGTATACGTTATTTTCATACTATTATTGTATATATACTATCATGTAAAAATTTTATACTACTGTATTTTAACGTGTGGAGTAGATAACATGTCTTATTTACTATGTTACTGATCAAATTTTTTGTAGTAATTACATGTACATGACATGATAATGTACATTGTGTAACTTAGTAGGTAAAAATTATAGTTTTTGAAAAGTTAAAGGTAATTTTAAAGTTAAATTGAAAAATAGTATTTGAAATTTAAAATTATATTTGGACATGTATTTCATTTTAAAAATTACAGTTTTACGAGCGATTTCGAAATAACTTGAAAGGTTCTTGAAAAAAGAAAATGATGAACAAACGGTCCTTAAACTTACGGGTAACAAGCTTCAAAAGTTCTCCTCTTTCGGTGATCATCATCTTCTTCTTCTTCTTCATCATTTGGTTGGCCATTCCATATAAGCAAAGGCAACGTTTTACGTTCAAATTTGTCACTTTGATCACCATCATCAGAATTAGCTGCGGAAAAGTTAGGCTTGTGGTTGATATAAGTGATGTCATTCTTCATTTCTGAGAAGTTGTCATCAAAACTGTCGACGTTGCCATTTAGGTCTGAAGATTTGATGGGAAAATAAGAAGGAAGTGCAAGACCAAGCTCAAGTTCCATATCATAAAACTATATATTATAAACAAAAATAGCACACAACTAATTATAAACAACTCTGAAAAAAGTGTTATATATGCCAGAGACTATAAATTTATAAGTAAATGAAATGCTAGCTTCTTCTTAGTCCAGTACGTATGTTTGAAGATGTGTATATATATATATATATGCTTGAAATGAAAGAGAGGAGAGCAGAAGAAGAGATAAGTGTCGGTTGAGAAAGAGAAAGGAAAAAAAGATAAAGGGACAGCATTGAAGTTGGGTCGGCCAAAAGAGTAGCAGTGATATAAACAGGTCAGAAAAGGATGTTTTTGGCCCCTCACCAGTTTCCACCCCACCTTGTCCCACTTTTGTTCCCATTCTTATCATATATATATATATCACTGTCTCTAAAAATAGATCGGTACAGAAAGTATCTCACGTTCATGTATAATTAGAAAAATAGTTACACATCAAAAAATGTAATGACTGTTTTTAGGGATCGAACTCATGAAATATAGATCAGATCAAAATAATTTTACCTTGCTCCAGGATTCCCCTTCATCAAATAACAACTTCTCTAAATGTGATTTTCCGTATTACCACTACTAATTAATTAATCTGTGGCATAATTTTGCTTTGTCTTATTTTCAAAATTTTAATTTTACTTATGATAAATATACATATAATTATCTTTTAAACAATTTGATATATAAATGTTCTTTCACGTTAAACTTACTTGTGTACACAAGAAATATATGATGTGGTGGAGCCATATATAAAACTAAGGGTATCAAATGACAACACTTCGTTAGAAAATAGCATTGTATAGCTAGATAAAAAATTTTAATATATTTTTCATGTACTTAATTTTGTTATATTAACACCCTCGGTGAAAATCTAACTCCACCAATGATAATGATGTTGTTTGGGGTGGGGGAAGGGGAGAGTGAATGAGTTGCATGTGTACAAAAATACGTTCAGTATTTGATGATTCATTCTTACTTGTTATGTGTTAACTACTTCAACATCTTTAATATCACCGATAAGCTTAACGTTGATTATGAAAAACTTTAATTAATGGGACAAAAGCAAATGGCAACTCCTTCATTTTTAATTAGGTAGCAAACTCTAGTATATTGTTTACTTAAGGATTAACGAACTTTTGTAGTAAAGCGTTTATCGATATTAAATAAGGTAGGTGACGTAGAAAGAACAAAGAGAAGAGCTAGCGCAGTTGATTGTTGTTTTGTTTTAGGTTACATGATAGTGTAATTTTTTTCATATCCTACGGTATATAATATTACTGAATATGTATTAAAAAGAAGGGGCTAAAGGGACCTACAAGAAACTAGATGGGAGTAGTTTGAAAATAGGAGAAATTATAGAACTTGTAATTAGAGATAAAAGAGATCACACGGATCTCATTTTCTTTTATCATAACAGAAAAATAGAAATGATCTAGAAACTTCTTTCTCTTTTCTCTCATGTTCTCTCTTACTTTCTCTCCTTGATTTCATTGTTCCATTAATGAAGCTTCATTGCATGTTTACTGTTGTAGCTAGCTCAATCTAGCTCAGTTAACATGGTATCAGAGCCTCGATCTCAATGCTAGAGGTTAGATTCGAAAAAAGTGTGAAGAAAGCAGTGGAATTACTCTGAAATTGGGAGTTTTAAGTTTTTCGATTTAAGAAGACATGGCTAGAAATGAAGTGGCCTTGCTAGAGCACAATCATCCGTTGTTCCTTCAAGCTTCCGATGCTCCGGGCTTAGTTCTAGTTCCTATCAAACTCACAGGGCTGGAAAATTATGCCTTGTGGAGTAGGGCGATGAAGCTAGCGTTGAGAGGAAAAGGAAAGCTAGGGTTCGTGGACGGAACGTGTGCCAAAAACATGTATAGAGGAGAACTTGCTGAACAATGGGAGAAATGCAATGCAATCGTGTTATCGTGGATTCAAAGCACTGTTGCAGGTGAGTTAATGCCCGGTATTGTATTTGCTTCTAATGCTAAGAAGGTTTGGAATGATTTCAAGGAGAAATTTGATAGGTGAATCTTGACGAGAATATATCATCTTTGGACAGAAATAGCTAGCTTAAAACAGGGTATTGATTCTGTAACTAGTTACTACACAAAAATGAGTGACTTGTGGAATGAATTGGGGCTAATACATCCTCTGCTTGTGACTGTGAGGAATCTAGACCATCACTGGAACATTTAGCTAATCAGAGATTGTTATAATTTCTGACGGAATTGAATGAGACATATAGTAATGTAAGGAGAAATCTGTTGTTGAGGAGGCATGTTGCCACAGTAATGAGGCTTATGCAATAGTGACACAGGAGGAAATCCAGAGATTATTAGGAGTTACAGATACAAATAGGAATCCTTTAACTATGATGGCAGAAAGAGGTCAGGTCTTCAAGCCAAAAAAAATTGGCCTTATTTGTGAACACTGTGGTTATAAAGGATATTTGAAAGAAAAATGTTACAAGATCATCGGATGTCCAACAAATTTTAAAAGCAAGAAGAAGTTTTCGAGTGGAGGAACTAGACCTTATGTGAATGCTGCAAGTACTGAAGAGGAAGTAGGGTCTGAAAATCCATTCCAAACTCACGTGCTAACAGAAGAACAATACAAACAGTTGGTAGGCCTCTTGAACAAGCCAACAACGGGAGATTGCTCATCAAATATGGCAGGTTGCCTCTCTACTTTGTAGTCCATAAATAGAAGAATGGATAGTGGATTCAAGAGCCACACATCACATAACTCATAATACAAATTAAGCAATGTTAGGACAAGAACATATAGTGGTGTGCAATTACCAACAGGGGTTAGAGCAGAGATAAAACATGAAGGAAGCGCAGTGGTCTTAGGAAAAAAAAAGTGGAAAATGTTCTACATACCTGACTTTAAATTCGATCTATTGTCAATGTCAAAACTTACCAAGGAACTCAGACGTTCAGTCAACTTTTACCCTGATTTTTGCTTGTTTCAGGAGCTTTACAGTGGCAAGGTACTAGGGATTGGTAAAGAATCAGAAGACCTATACTTGCTAAAGGGGAAAGCTGTAGTATTGGAAGGAACAACCTTGATAGAAAAGTCAAATATCATACTATGGCACCACAGACTAGGGCATGCCTCTTTGAAGGCTATACAACACTTACCTACACTGCAAAATAAAGTCACTGACACTGACATTGAGGACTGTGACATATTTCCCCTAGCTAAATCATGCAAACTTTAGTTTCCTATTAGTAATACAAAGTCCACTAGCATTTTTCAGCTTGTGCATTTAGATATTTGGGGGCCTTACAAAATGCCCACATATGATAAAAACAATATTTTTCTACTATACATGGGTGTGTTTGATGAATTCTAAGTGTGAAGTTGTAATTGTACTAAAAAACTTCATCTCAATAGTAAAGAATCAATTTGCTGTATCTATGAAGTGTTTGAGGTCTGAGAATGGAAGTGAATTCTTTAATTCTAAATGCAATGAATTGCTTACTTCACTTGGAATTGTGCATCAGAGTAGTTGTGCCTATACTCAACAGAATGGAGTTTTGCAGAGAAAACATAGACATATCCTTGAAACGGCCAGAGCTTTAAAATTTCAAAGTGGAATGCCTATTAGATTCTGGGGTGAATGTGAGAGGACCGCAATATATCTAATATATAGGCTACCAACTCCTGTGTTAGAAGGAAAAAACTCCATATGAGATGCTTTAAAACAAACAAGCCAGTGTAGAACATCTGAAGATATTTGTTTGTTTGGGGGTATGCAAGTAGCTTGCCAAGGGGAGATAAGTTTGCTCCTAGAACAAAAAGAAATGTATTTCTTGGATATTCTGACACTAAAAAGGGATATAGAATCTATGACTTGGAAAATAGAACTTTCCTTGTCATTAGAGATTTTATTTTTAAAGAATACATATTTCCATTCAATTACCTTTCAGGAACTAAGAAGGATATGCTCACCCACATCACAGTTGAGAATCAACCACCCTTGCAGGATAATTTCCTTACTCAAAATCCAGTCTCATTACAGTAGGAATTGCCACCAATTGATCCTCCCATTTCTGAGACAGATCATGTTATCATGCATCCTCCAATTGACAATTCAACCACCAATGATAATGGCATTCAAGGGGAGTTACATGAAGTAGTTCCAGCCAGCTCACCTTCTGAGTTAGAAGGCACTGAGAATGCAGACCAATCTACACCAGCAACTTCTGAGCTTGATGCCATACAATCTGCAGAGCCTTCATCCATACATGTAAGACCACAAAGAACTCATGCACCTCCAGTTTGGATGAAAGACTATGCCACTGCCACTAATTCTTCCAAAGGTAGTAAGTATCCCATATCCTCTCATATTGCATATTCTCACCTTCACCAAACTACCAGTCATATCTAGGTGCTTTCTTTACTTTGACTAGACCAAAGACCTTCAAAAAAGCAGCTCAACAAAAGCAGTGGGTAGAGGCAATGCAACAGGAGATTTAGGCTCTTGAAGCCAACTCCACCTGCGCAGTAGTTGATTTGCCTCTTGGTAAGAGGCCAATTGGTTCAAAATGGGTATACAAGGTCAAGTATAAAGCCAATGGTAAAATGAAAAAGTTTAAAGTAAGACTAGTCGCAAAAGTCTATACTCAACAAGAAGGATTGGATTATCATGAGACTTTCTCTCCGGTGGCTAAAATAGTTACTGTGTGCACTGTTATTAGTGTAGCTGCTTCTAAGGGTTGTCATCTATTTCAAATGGATGTCAATAATACTTTCTTTCAGGGAGATCTGACTGAATAAGTGTACATGAAACTACCCTAGAGTTTTCAAAGGCAAGAGGAGTATAAGGTGTGTAGGCTTTTGAAATCCCTCTGTGTCCTAAAGCAGGCATCTTAACCACTGCCTTATTAGAAGCTGGTTATGCAAAAAGTTCCCCTGATCACTCTTTGTTTACCAAGAGATGTGCATAAGACATTGTAATCATCCTCAACTATGTAGATGATCTACTGATTGCAGGTAGCTCACAGTCATTGATAAATGAAGCAAATAACACCTTGCACAATTACTTTAAGGTCAAGGACCTGGGAGAGCTTAGATAATTTTTTGGGCACTGAAGTTATGAGATCACACAAAGGTGTTCTATTGAATCAGAGAAAATATGCATTGGAGTTAATTGATGATGCATGATTGAGAGGATGCAAGCCTGTTGCTACACCAATGGAGCTGAATCATAAGCTTACTACAGTACATTATGATAACCACTTTGGGAAAACAGATGATGCACAACTGGAAGAAATAGAAACTTATCAGAGGCTGTTTGGAAAATTGCTATACTTGACTATTACAAGACCTGATATATGCTTTGCAGTACATGTCTTAAGTCAATTATGCATCTTCCCAAAAGGTCTCATATGGATGCAACCCTAAGACTAGTTAGATACATCAAAGGAGCACCAGGTCTAGGGATATTACTAAGGAAAGGGGAGACCCAAGTGCTTACAGGCTTCTGTGACTTAAATTGGGCATCCTGTCCCAACACCAGAATGTCTGTGACAGGATATGCAATCAAGCTGGGAGATTCTCTATTGTCCTGGAAGTCAAAGAAACAACAGACTATCAGTAGAAGCTCAACAGAAGCAGAGTATATAAGTATGACAGCTGCAGTGGCAGGGATTATCTGGATGGTTGGTTTAATGGAGGAACTAGGAAACAAAGTGCAAACACCAGTAAGTTTGCACCGTGATAGCAAGGCAGTTATGCGAATAGTTGCAAATCCTATAATTCATGAAAAGACTAAACATATAGAGATAGACTGCTATTTTGTGAGGGAAAAACAAAAGAGCGGATTGATCACACCACAATACATTCATACAAAAATGTAACTGGTAGACCTTATGACTAAAGAGATGGGAACAACACAACATCAAACACTTCTGTCCAAGCTGTGAGTGTTGAATGTTTTTCACTCTCCAGCTTGAAGGTGACTATCAAAGAGAAGCGGCTAAAGGGACCTACAAGAAACTAGAAGGGATTAGTTTGTAAATAGGAGAAATTATGAACTTATAATTAGAGATAAAAGAAATCACACGGATCTCATTTTTTTCTATCATAACAGAAAAACATAAATGATCTAGAAACTTCTTTCTCTCTTCTCTCATGTTCTCTCTTACTTTCTCTACTTGATTTCACTGTTCCATTAATGAAGCTTCACTGCATGTATGAATTACTGTTGTAGCTAGCTCAATCTAGCTCAGTTAACAATATGTTGTTGTTTGTTGTTGATAGTATAATTTTTCTACGTATTGTCAATGTATTGAGATTAAGCTTTTAGTTTAAATATTATTACAAAATAGAAATTCTTCTTGTAGGTATCCAACTGAAGCGTGTAAAAGACAAGTTATGCACGTTTAATTAAAAAATACATGTGCGTGCACTTCATTTCTATGTACTCTATACATATACCTTAATTATTATTTTTGAATAACGATTAACAACTTACGCTTTCCTAGTGATATGTCCGACAATGCAACGTATAGTGAACCCTGATGTCTTATACTTTTGTGACATCCTAATTAAGAACTTTCATTTTACTATTTTTCTACAGTCTTCAGACTACAAATGGAATTTGTGATAAATACGTTTTTTCCCTTCTTCTTTTCTTTAGCTTTAAAAATACTGTACGAGTCCAGAGTACAAGGAAGTTTCATAAATGATCTCTATTTTATCCCACTGTCCTAGGGACGGAGCTACTGCCGGTCTAGGGTTCAACCGAATCCGTTAACTTTTGCTCAAACAATATATTTGTGTTAAAAAGTTATTAAATATGTATAAATATTAAATATAGAATCTCATCATTAGTACTTGAAGTCGTCATTCTAAACAGAACCTATAAAGCCAAAACCGGGGCAGATCTAGTGCAAATGTCACATGTTCTCCTGAATCCAATAACTTTTGCATAGACTCTGTATTTATACTAAAAAATTCATAAAATATATAAAAATATTAGCTTGAAACCTAATTTATTAGTCTAGTTATCACGTGAATTAACTTAAGATTATTGTAGGAACACATAAACTTAAAATTTTAAAACTCGCCTCGGAGTCAAATCATGACCCCGCCTCTAATTGTCCCACATTACCTTCTTTTATGAATACTTGATGGAGCTATTGAGCCAAACACGCAGTCCTTTGTTTACCGAGAAAAAGCAAAAGATTTTCCATTTGCAATCAATGGTAAATGGAACAATAAAGTAAAAGAAGGATGTATCCTTCAATCTTCTCCCCTTTTTTCATAGTAGGAAAATGACATCATTACTAATTAAAGGATTGGTTGCTAATTCAAGATTTAATGTGTTTGAACGTAACTTAAACGTGCTTTATCAAATAAAGTATTAAAGCAAAACATAAATTGTCTGGCATGAAAAAATGTTTGAATAAATCAGGTTATGACTTGTTTATGTCCCCTTTAATAAAGTTACTTTGATGGATTTACCAAACAACTGTGCCTAGTTCCTTAGCTTTGAACAAGAAAAAGCGTGGTCATTCTTCATTAGACTTAAATCAAATTAACTTAACTCACTTATATCAAGTTTTAAGCATCGACGACATAAAAAATTACTAATCACTTAAAATGCAAGTACGTGTAACCTTTTATTTTTATTATTTAGTGGTTCTGAAAAATTGCAAATTACTATTAAATATAACGTGTTAAAATATATTGATCGGTGTATTAACTTAAATCGTTAGCTTAAGGACAAAAGATCACTCAATTACCATGATGATAATGTTGTGAGGTTGTTATTTGACTTACGTTTCAACACGATCTCTCTAGTTACAGTCATTATATTGGAAGTAACATTATTATTACTACAATTTTTTCTAATTAATTAAACTTGGTTTCTGACATGTGTTTACGTGTCGAAGATGACAGTTGAAGAAAGTCATGATGCCAGCACTTACAACATTTAAAAATTCTCCAAAATCATGAGAAATATGGCAATAAAAACACATTAATTCTATTGGTTTTGTTGATTAATTTCTAAGCATACAACTGGATATTTTTAAAATCAGATTAAGTGTTGATTCCTTTTGTCGGATAATTGTTGAACATATCTACATGAAAAATAGGATGAGGTGAGAAGTACAGACCTCTAGACAACGCAACCAACAAGGATATTACAAAAGTTTGGTGAGTGTTATTTCGGGTCACTTGGTCTTTTTTATACATTAAAAAATAATATTAAAAGGTACTAAAATCTCTCATAAAATACACTGCTTAAATCTGCTAGGAGCAAGAACTTAGCTAGCGTTTCGCCATAAATTTTTAAATTTGTTTAAAAAAATATGATTTAGGTGAAGTTTGATTTGAAGATGAAAATATGTTTGGACATACGTTTTCAAAACATATTTCCCAATTTATTTTAGAAAAACATGTATAAAATTCCCAAGTTTTGAGAATTTGGCCCAAAATCAGCAATTGGGGTGATTTTGGGATTTGAAATTTTGCCAAAATATAGGTAAAATTTATGGCCAAACACGAATTTGCCAAATAAATCCCAAATTTATTTTGGTAAAACTCATGGCCAAACGGGTCCTTAAACTCCATTTCCTTGAGCGCCTCTAACTAGCAAGTTTTTTCATATTTGTGACCTTCAATTCATTTGCCAAAAAGTCTGCACACATATTTGCGTCTCTTCATATGTGGATAATATTGTTTGAGCCGAGGGTCTACTGAAAACAGTTTTTCTATCTCCACAAAGGTAGGATAAGGTCTGCGTACACATCATCCTCTTCAGACTTCACTATGAAAAATTATACTCGATATATTATTGCATATGTGGATAATATTCGTATGGTTGACTTTCAATAAGTATCTGCAATCTTCACTAAGGGGATGAATCTGTATGTTGTCTTCATTGATAAGCTTGACAGCAAACGGACAATCCGTTTCTACTATTTATACCTATGTCCTTCGCTAGTTGTCGCCCTTGTTTTATGCTCCATAATTTTGCGATTAGGCTGGAGCACGAGGTAACAAAATGATTAAAAGAAAATAGTTATTCATCCATATTATTCATTAAAAATAGATTGAATTCTGAAATTTTTAAGAACGGGTGGATATGGATAAGAACCATATTATCCACTTAAAAAATGGTTAACTAAATGGATAACTAATGTGTTTACATTTGTAAAGGCTCAAATTGGGGTTCCTCAAGTTTTGGGAGACTAGGAATTCTCGCATAAGTGATAATATTCAAGAAGCCATGGATAATATGAGTATCCATATTATCCGCCGGATAATTTATTTTTTTATCCGTCCCAAATACGGGTCGGATCGGATAATTTATCCGATTTTTAAATTACCCGTTTTCCATCCACTTATGTCCGACCTGCTCATATCTAACATGACCTGCCAGTTTGTCACCCCTAGGCTGGAGGGAGGTAGGTGGTAGCTTACCTGAATATCTCAGTAATCTACTATCCATGATCTCAAAAAGACCACCAAAAATAACATTCAGTCTTCCGTCTTCACACTGCCATCAATATTCAATTTAATCTTGCCTACGCAAGTAAAATGAGACTTAGCTTTCAAGAACTATACAGTTTCTGTCTAGCATTTTTTTTTTTTGTAATTCCTTCCCAATTTAGAAGGATCTACAATATTTTTATATTTTTTTTCTAACGTAATTCAAACTCAGGAGCTAACGATCGTGGGTGAAAGTGCTTTATCGATTGCACAAGCCTCACTTGTCTTCAGCCAAGCATTCAAGTGTAAACTAGAAATCCTCCTTGTGAAGTTCACGTGCTGTATCTGCATAGGTCGAGACAGCCAGTTCACAATTTGTACTTTCTGTGATTATTTATCCCATCAATATCTGTGGATCACTCGTGTGGTAGCTGAATCCTATTGAATTATGTGATCTCATCTAAAAGCAACATAAATTGTTAAATAAATATTTTTTTAATTAGTTGATTATATTATATTTTTAAATTTACCTTTTACTTGTAAGTCCGATTTTTTTTATGGGTCAAATGCGGGGTAAATTTCATCAATAATTATTCAAGTTAAGTTTTGTAACATAAAAACTACTCTTTTTTTTAATAACAGAAAACTCATTTTATTATAGCCTAATTAATAAAAAAATAATTCACCAAAATACAAATTTTGGCCCAAAAATGACTTGGCTATCCTAATTAATCCTCTAATTAATTTAGTAAAACGGATTAACAACTTTTAATTGAAATAAAAAATGCATATTTTGGCCAAAAAAACGACGTGATATTTTTGGTATTTTTAAGAGAGGCAAGAGTGTGAAGAAAAGAATCATGACTGAATATGTCATTACTGTGTGTTTAAAAGAAGTCTAGGGTTTCGTATCTCGAGGGATATTTTTAGAATTTTACGTTAAATCTACAATTTAAATGGCACAACTTGCGAGGTTTATAATCGACCAAATACATAATCAGGCACCGAAACTTGGCAGTAATTTCACGGACACTTAGAGTTAGCCTAGGGAGGTCACTAGTTCAGGAAATCCAACTAAATCTTAATAATCTTTACTTTCCAGTTTGATGAATAAATAGGAAATATGGTAATAAAAAATACATGTTCATTCATAAATACATTTATGAGCATAACACAACGGATTTTCTGGTTTTCCATTTTTAGGCAGCCTAAACATAAATCTAAAATACTCATTGATTCTGAAATGGATTAGCAAGGCAAAATCATGCTACTTTCAGAAATTTTATGATTTCTAGCAGAAAGATCAACCACAGGCAGTCTTATTAATTTTGAGACAGTGATTCTTATCAATTTAAAACAAATTGATCTCATGTTTCTAAAGGCTTAAAATTCACACATGTATACATTGATTTTTCGCAGATTTATAAGATACAAAATAGACTGAAGATAATCTACTGCTTTATGTCGAAACTCTAACTGAATTTTGAGACAACCATTTTTCGAGATCCAGCGAAGTGTTTTTTTTACAGATTTCGCATGCTTTCTTTTCCTAATGTCGTTTTCAGAATATATAGAATGTAAATTCAAATTTTAGGAAAAACATGAATAAAATTGAAATTAAGTGTACAGTCCAGTCCTTATTACAACTAAAAGTATATACAAAAAAAGCTATAATTACGCTATTACACTGTTCTTAATTAAATATACAAATTCTAATAATAAGAAAGATAAAAAGAACAAGATTAGCTGTTGCTCATGTGAAAGCTAGCAACTTTCATGCTTTTAGGATCTGTATTCCTCAGCTTTTAGTCCCAACTGGACCATACAGAACTCATATGCACTGTAAAATAATGAGTCTGATCATTACAGAGATCATATTCAATTCTTTACATGCTGCTCCCATAGTGACATAAGATCTAAGTCGTCCAAACCAACATATATAAGCATCTTATGGGGGTGAATTTGACCATTTAAAGGGTCAGATTCACTACCCTTTAATGCTAGCTAATGACTATATTATGACTTCAGGGATATAGAATTAGTCATAAAAGCCTCTAAGAGATAATTCTACTGTTATAATCACACATAGATGAACAACCAGATTTTAACAAGCAATTACTGATTCAACAGAAAGAAAGGCAACATGTTTTATGTATTTTTTCTTAGATTGAATCTGACTATAAGGGAGAGTCAGATTCAAACCCAGATATACAAACTTGCTTGACATTTTTAACAACCATACCAATACTTCAACCAGTATTCATTTGAACACTTTGACTATTCTTGGATTTTTAGAGAATGAATCAGAACATACAAGGGTTCAGATTCTTTACTCTACAGCCCTTTTTGACTACATGTTGTATACCCTTTAAAGGGTGAATTCCAGCCATCTACACTACTGTTTTGTGCAGTATTATGGGGTGAATTTGACCATTGATGGGTCAAATTCATCCACCATAGTGCTAATGCTAACCTATCTAGAGACTTGCTTGTTGAATATCTTTATTAACCAAAGAGACTCAATTGAAAGGATACTTTCTGCATACTTACACAGAGAACCTAACCATAAAGAAGGTCAGGTTCTACACCATAGTGCAACCTGTTTTTGGAAAGTAGAACCACGATTATCAACTACATTTATATACCTTTAGCCTGAAATAAACCGAATATTCCAGCAAAGAAACACCAACAACAAAACAGTACCTATCACACTCACAGAATCATTATCATGCCAATAAGCATCTATGAAGTCACATTTACACAAAGCAGAAGAAACAACCTCATTCATCAAGAGCAGCTAGTTTAAGCAGTGAGTAGAAGAAGAAGATTCTAGTCCAACATTTTATTGAGAACAGGTGAGTTAATACATACCTTTTTAAGAGTAAAACAGCAAAAGGGACTTGACCAAATAAAGGTCAAGTATGGACAATAATCAACAAAAGAAAGCGGATTCAGCAACAGCAAACAACAACCCAAAGAAAATCCAGTAGCCCAGCAGAAATTAACCCAGAATTCTTGGATATGAGTGTTTAAGGTTCCCAAAATCAGAATCCAAAGGAAAGAACAGAAGCTGAAAACTAAGCCCTATTCTTATGAACTTGATTCCAAAATAAATCAGATTTCTTTTTGCTTCTCCATTAATACTTTTTTTTAAATTTTTGTTTATGAATGGACAATACTCTGATTTTTCTGTGCTTTTAAAATGCTTTCAGCAGCTCAGAGAGAGTAAAAAGTAAGGTCCAGAATCTGTACAAAGAGGGTCTATTTATAGGAGGCTTAAGGATGGGATATGCCTTTGCATATTCCTCATCCAAAAGGCTGAAATAGTACATAGGGCAGCTGTCAACCTTATCTTCGGGACAACTGCCCCTCTTCTAGAACCTTCCTCTTTAGAAAATACCCTTTTACCCTTAAAAAATCTGATTTCCTAATTTACATTACCTAATATACCCCTTGAAGTCCCTATATTTACCATTAGGTAACCAAGGTAACTTACTTGGGTTATTATTAACTCTAGTTAATTATCCTTAGTCAGTCTCCTTAGTTAAACTAGGACTGATAAATATTATTAGCTAGATCTTAGTTTAATTGGCTTAATTAAGACTAATCTTGATTTTTATACTTAGGTTAGTTGAATCAACTTAATTAATCGATTGAAACTTAGTTGATTAAAAGACCTATTCTGAAAATCAATAGCTAGTTAAGTTAATTTGCTCGAACAATTTTATTAAGCTTATCTAGCAAATATAGTTAATTATCTTAACTGAGTGAATAACTTTAACCTTAAGTGAAGTTGCAAATCGACTAACTTGATTCTAAGTATCAAGCATAATCAACTCCTAATCAATTCATAATGACTTGGTGAATTAATTCTAGGTGACTAACTAAGGTTGGATTAAGATTAGCAGCTAACCAAGTCAAGTTTTAGGTTAGTTAACTTAATTAATTACCATTTTAGATACACCTGACATGTACACAGTTGGGATTGGGGAAGCAGTCAGGTGACAGGGTCCAAACAGAACAAAATCGCATTTTGAACAAGTAATCAAACAAAGTCTACAAAAGAGTAAATTAAAATCCATGACTAACAATCAGCTTCAGGGAACAAGCAGAATCCTAATAAAGACTCGAATTCAGGGCATCAATATCAAATTAAAAAAGCAGTACGTACACAGAACTCAAGATAATCGATTTAGACCTAAAATGATTGTTACATAATCAACACATGTATTCAAACGTTTAACTACTCGGGCAGAACAAACAAATACTAAACGAGAGCAACAACATATTAACGAGAAGCATGGACGAATACAAAGACGTATTAATCAAAGAACACACATGGTAAACGTGGCACACACATATTCTGATTTTCTTTGAAAAATTAAAGGGGAGAAGCTAAAAAGGAGGGGGGGTGGGTACCAGTGAGGGGATTTTGGACAGATTCCGGTGACTTGCCGGAACTTGGCCGGTCTCGGACGAGCTTGGAAATGGTCCAAACCCACATGAATCGATAGCTCTCATCAAAAGTTATCGACTCATGCCGGTGTGAACCATTGAAGGCCTTGGAATCGACTCGTAGAGGAAGTTAGGCCTTTTGGGTTTTCAGATTTGAGATTAATCAAAACTGGGCGATTTTTTGGGGAAACTGATGGTGGGATGGGGTTAAGGGGGAGGAGAATGTTGTAGGGTGAGAGTTTGGGGTCTATTGGTGGAGATCCGCCACCAGTAGGCTATTTCCGAGCGGCGGAATCCAGGGGCGACTAGGGTTTTGTTATACAGAAGAGAGAGACGAAGGGGATGGGGGTGTTCTCTGAGGGAGGGTAACACTTTGCATTTGGGGGGTATGGGGTAGCTTTAGGACATATTTATAGTGGGGTGTGAGAGGGGTTCCCAGCCGTTCGATCTACTTGATCAACAACTTGAATTTGTTCTTTTAGACGAAACGGGGTCGTTTGGATGCAGATGGGGCTGGCCGGGTTTAATTGGTTGGGCCTGAGTAAATGGGGCATAGAGAGGAAGGATTGGGCTTGGGTCATCTGGCCCAATCCGGTTTTTATAACTTTAGGCTTAAGTAAACTTAATTAATCCAATTAAAACCAACCTAATTAAATTCACAAGATGTAACAAGCAAATTTGTCCTTATCTTGTCTAATTATAGATTAATTAGGAATAAAACAATTAATTCAATACTCCTAATTAAATCTATAGTTTTGTCAGATAAAAAATGATTAATTTTAGCAATTAGTTATCAAAACTACATTACCTCAAATAGTCATCATTTGTTTGTTACTTAATTCAATTATCTATAAATAAATTCATAATTCTTTGAGAATAACGATGCACCTAATTATGCAATTTAAAATAATTTTAAAAGACGAATTATAAATATGAGATGCAAAATAATTCACAATTAACACTAAAATTCAAACAAATTTGTAAAATTAATTTATTTATTGAGTCTTGTAGTGGTATATGGTAGGTGAAAAATCACGTGCTCACAGCTGCCCCTCTTTGCTCGAAAACACGAAGAGTTTTCGGGCAAAGACAAAGTGAGCAGTCATGAACGACTTTACCCGTTCGCACACTCCATTGTGAAGCAATTTCGAAAAGTTTGACCGAACCCTGCTTCAATGGTTGCCTACATATCATTGGCTATAAAGGAATCATGTCAGTGTATTCTGGAAGTTTTGGTAGCTGGGACTACCGGGAAGCTGTGATTTCATTGTTGTTGCTGCTACTTACTGCTTGCTGAGCTCCTTATTACACCAAAATAAAAAATGAGAAAGACTAAACTAAACCTATCAACTACGAGTTACAAGATTCCTATCTATGATTCTTCTGAAGCTTGATCTTGAGTCTTGGCTGCTTCTTTATACAGACTCCGATCTGAATCTTGACGCTTGTTGGTTATAGGTGCTGGTTCAATCTTCTTCAGCTTTTCGGATCAAGAATGGACATGCATAGCTTGTGACTTCAATCTGTCTCGAGCAGTCCACCTCTTTTCCGCTTATGTACTTTGGGGTTCAACTCTTTTCTTTTCTTCTTTTCTTTTATTCTGAATTGAGACGTCTTCTTTTGGTCGTCTCGAATCCATTTTCCTAAATTGTAATCTGCGCAAAATATAAAACAAACAAACGAAATTTTCTGCCCTAGTTTTCACCAGGAAAATTCCGCGAGTTATTGTAATAAAATTTATGCTACTTTATTATTGAAAGCGATGAAAAGCTGGGAGCAGTGCACCCGGAGTTATTGTAGACTAGGGAGTGGATACCCTATGTCTCAAAGCAAGATCAACTAGGGGTTGGAGACCCTATGTTGTAAAATAAAATTAACTAGGGATTGTATACCCTATGTTGGAAAAGAAATCAATTAGGGAATGTATACCCTTAATTGGAAAAGAAATCATCAATTAGGGGATGTATACCCTAAATTGGAAAAGAAAAACATCAGTTAGGGAATGTATACCCTTAACTGGAAAAGGAAAACATCAATTAGGGAATGTATACCCTTAATTGGAAAAGCAAAAACATCAGTTAGGGAACGTATACCCTTAACTGGAAAAGCAAAACATAAGTTAGGGAATGTATACCCTTAACTGGAAGAGCAAAACATCAGTTAGGGAATGTATACCCTTAACTGGAAGAGCAAAACATCAGTTAGGGAATGTATACCCTTAACTGGAAGAGCAAAGCATCAGTTAGGGAATGTATACTCTTAACTGGAAAAAAAGAACATCAATTAGGGAATATATACCCTTAATTGGAAAAGCAAATATCAGTTAGGGAATGTGTACCCTTAACTGGAAAAGAAGAACATCAATTAGGGAATGTATACCCTTAATTGGAAAACAAAACATTAGTTAGGGAATGTATACCCTTAACTAGAAAAGCAAAACATCAATTAGGGAATGTATAACCTTAATTGGAAAAGCAAATATCAGTTAGGGAATGTATACCCTAAACTGGAAAAGAAGAACATCAATTAGGGAATGTATACCCTTAATTGGAAAAACAAAACATCAGTTAGAGAATGTATACCCTTAACTGGAAAAGAAGAACATCAGTTAGGGAATGTATACCCTTAATTGGAAAAGAAAAACATCAGTTAGGGAATGTATACCCTTAATTGGAAAAGAAAAACATCAGTTAGGGAATGTATACCCTTAACTGGAAGAGAAAAGCATCAGTTAGGGAATGTATACCCTTAACTGGAAAAGGAAAATATCAATTAGGGAATATATACCCTTAATTGGAAAAGAAAAGCATCAGTTAGGGAATGTATACCCTTAACTGGAAAAGAAAAATATCAATTAGGGAATGTATACCCTTAATTGGAAAAAAAATAAAAGCATCAGTTGAATGTATACCCTTAGCTGGAAAAGGAAGCATCAATTAGGGAATGTATACCCTTAATTGGCATCGACTAGGGAGCGTGTACACCCATGTCGGGAAAAGGTGTAGTTGGGGATTGGAGGCCTCATACTACTTTGAGTCATTTTCAACTTCAATTCTTCTTTTTTTTTTTTCTTTTCTTTCTTTCTTCTTCTTTTTATTTTTTTTATTTTTATGCATGCGGAAAAAGTTTTTTTTTTTTTGAGGAAATTTTCCTTTCTTTGGAGTCAATGCTGCAGAGCTCCTTCTAGCTCTTGCGCAATTCCTTTTGATTGCACCTGCTTTTTGCATGGTTGCTTTTGCACCTGTTTCCTATTTTCAAACAAAGAACAATTTGTTAGTTTGAAACGGTGGTTGGTTTTTCGGCCTTGATTTTCAACTGCTTGATCTCAGTTCTTTTGATGAAGATCTCAACCACTTGCTTGCTTGCTTGGGATTTGGTTTCATCTCTAATCCCGGGGACCTTGGCTTTCCAGATTTCGTGTGGTGATCGGTCACGTGGGACCCAACACTTCAAATTTATTCTGNTTCCAATTTTACTTCGCCTTTATCGGCCTTCCATTTCTGGTCTTTCCCCCGTCTTTAATTTAAAGCACCTGGAGCGCTTTGGCTTTTCCGACTTTGCCGAGAGGATTAGCCACATGGGGATTAACCTTTCACTTCAATTGCCTTCATAGGCATTTTGATTTGATCTTTTCCTTTCAAGAGTTGTGTTTACAGCATCGTCCATTGTGGCCAGTCGGGATCGACTTGATGCCCCTGGTGAGGCTTGGTGCCCCTTGTATGTTGGCTCGCGTCAAATAAGAACCCTGCAAATCAATTTTTCCATCCTTTCTTTGTCTTATTTCAGGAATAGAGTTAGACCGAAAGGGATTGAGAAACAATAAATGACAGAATGGATAATGAGTTTAAACGAAAGGTATCCCTTTCGGGGAAATGAAGGAAGGACTTATCTAGAGTGCATGCGGACTTCAATGAACATGACATGCCTTTTGGACTGGATGCCTGATCCGTGTAAATCGTACGACTCTCAGAAATTCATCACAACTATCACCTCGAGATTGAGAAACCTTGCCCCGGACTGTGTCCATGTCAGTGACCCATTATCCTTTTCGATCAGCGGTGCCCTTTTCGGGTTTTCACTAACTAACCTCTCTTATTTCTCTTCTCATCATCGCCTTGTAGTGCTGTTTGCGAGTTTTCAATAACAAGACTCTCTCTTTTTTAATTTCTCTGCTTACCGTCGCCTCACGGTGCCCGTGTGGGTCTTCACCGATAAGACTCTCTCATTTTATTTCTCTCATTTGCTTGCACCAGATCCGACGTTGTATCCTCCAACTTTAAACATGTTTGCCGATTGATCAGAAGGACTTGAACAGGGTTTTGGTGAAAAAGAATTTTTATTGAATTACAACTTTGGAACCTCTCCGACGAAATTATCGCCAAACATATTATAACATCTGCCCCAGCTTAAACTCTTGGGTAAATGTGGAATTTTATTTTGGTGTGACTGAACCCCAGGGAGAGGCTGCCTACGTATCTTTTCGGAATCAAGTCGAACGTAGTTCAGGGAAACATTTTTGTTTTTGTTTTGTTTTTTTTTCTCTTTTTTTTAATTCTTCTTTTCTTTCATTTTTTTGTCTCTTTCTGTTGCTCTTTTCTTTTTCAACAACATTTTCAGGTTCCAAAGAGGGTAATCAACGGAAGGTAACCGGCTCAAAGGGTTTGCAAAAGGGTTAATGGTGTTTGGGTAGCGAGAATGAAAGCCTTCGTCACTTCAATCGGAGAACTTTTAACATTATATGGATGATCAAACGTAGTACCTTTTGACTTCATCTGCATTAACAGCCATTTCAGGGTCATTTCCTTCGATGTCTCCCAGGTATAACGCTCCCTTTAGTAGCAATTTCCTTACGATGTATGGACCTTTTCAATTCGGGGCAAATTTTCCTTTCGCCTCTTCGTGGTGTGGGAGGATACGTCTTAAGACAAGTTTCCCCACTTCGAAGTTCCTAGGTCACACTTTCGTGTTGTAAGCGCGGGCCATCCTTTGTTGGTACAACTGTCTGTGGCACACTGCGACCATCTTTTTCTCATCAATCAGAGTTAATTGTTCCAGTCGGGTTTTGACCCATTCATCATCCTCAATTTCTGCTTCAACAATAATTCGAAGGGAAGGAATTTCAACTTCTGCGGGTATTACGGCTTCAGTGCCATAAACCAATAGGTAAGGAGTAGCCCCAATCGACGTGCGTACGGTCGTGCGATATCCTAACAATGCGAAAGGCAACTTCTCGTGCCATTGCTCGGATGTTTGAATCATTTTCCTGAGAATTTTCTTGATGTTTTTGTTTGCTGCTTCAACGGCGCCATTGGCTTTGGGCCGGTAAGGGGTGGAGTTGCGGTGTGTGATTTGAAACTATTCACACACCTCCCTCATCAAGTTAGTGTTCAGATTCGCAACATTGTCGGTAATGATAGTTTTTGGGATACAAAAATGACAGATGATATTAGAATGCACGAAATCCACCACCGCTTTCTTAGTGACAGCTTTGAACGTGACTGCCTCGACCCATTTTCTGAAATAGTCGATAGCAACCAAGATGAATCTGTGCCCGTTTGAGGCCCTTGGCTCGATTGTCCCGATGACATCCATTCCCCAGGCAACAAACGGCCAGGGTGATGACATAGGATTCAACTCTGATGGTGGTTCATGGATTAAGTCGCCATGTATTTGACACTTATGGCACTTCTGGACGAAATCGAAACAATCTTTCTCCATGGTCATCCAATAATATCCAGCCCGCAAGATTTTCTTTGCGAGGACGTACCCATTCATGTGGGGACTGCATACTCCTGAATGCACCTCACTCATAATCCTTTCAACTTCTTTGGCGTCTACGCATCTTAATAGATTTAGATCGGGAGTCCTTTTATACAGTACTTCCCCACTTAGGAAGAAACTGCTGGCGAGCCTTCAGATGGTTCTCTTCTGGTCTCCGTTGGCCTGCTCTGGATATTCTTTTGTCTTCAAAAATATTTTAATATCATGATACCATGGTTGGATGTCGGGTTCTACTTCGACCATGTTGCAATAACCATGTTTTTCCTTGATTTGGATCTCCAATGGGTCTATGTGAACATTACCCGGATATGGAAGCATTGCAGCTAGGGTGGCCAGCGCATCGGCTAACTCATTGTGGCACCGAGGAATATATCTGAACTCGACGGCTTTGAATCGCTTGCTAAGATCCTCCACATGCTGTCTGTAGGGAAGGGGTTTAACATCTCGAGTTTCCCACTCTCCCTGAGCCTGCTTAATGATCAAATCGGAGTCCNTACATCCATGTCAATGGCCATGTTCATGCCCATTATACAAGCTTCATATTCAGCAGTATTGTTTGTGAAGAAGAAACGGAGGTGGGCCGTGGCAGGGTAGTGTTGTCCTGTGGGCGAAATCAAGATTGCCCCTATCCCAATACCTTTTGCATTGGCTGCTCTGTCGAAGAGCATTTTCCAGGTGAGCGCCTTCCGAGGTTACTTCGACGAAATTGACTTCCTCATCCGGAAAATAAGTACTCAAAGGTTGGTATTCATCATCAACCAGATTCTCAACTAGGTGATCGGCCAATTCTTGGGCTTTCATTGTTGTGCGAGTGACATAGACAATGTCGAATTCTGTGAGCAAGATTTGCCATTTTGCTAATCTCCCGGTGGGCATTGGCTTTTGGAATATGTACTTCAAAGGATCCAGCCTCGTGATGAGGTAGGTGGTATAAGCCAACAAATAATGCCGGAGCTTCTGAACAACCCAAGTTAGAGCATAACAAGTCCTTTCTAACTGAGAATACTTGGCCTCGTAGCTTGTGAACTTCTTGCTTAAGTAATATATGGCTTGCTCTTTCTTCCCGGCTGCGTCATGCTGCCCGAGAACACACCCAAAGGAATTTTCTAGCACTGTCAGGTATAGGAACAAAGGTCTCCCCGGTTCTTGTGGGACTAACACTGGAGGATTCGACATATATTCTTTAATCTTGTCGAAAGCGTCCTGGCATTCGTCTGTCCATTTGATGGCTGCATCTTTTTTCAACAGCTTGAATATAGGCTCGCATGTGGATGTCAACTGAGCGATGAACCTGATGATGTAATTCAACCTACCCAGCAGACTCATGACCTCCTTCTTGGTTCTTGGGGGTGGGAGATCCCGAATAGATTTTATCTTTGTCGGGTCCAGCTCGATGCCCCGTCGACTGACTATAAATCCCAGTAATTTTTCGGATGGAACTCCGAAAGAGCACTTGGCTGGGTTTAATTTCAAATCATATTTGCGCAGGCGTTCGAAGAATTTCCTCAAATGCTGCACATGGTCACTTTGGGTCCTGTATTTAATGATCACATCATCCACGTACACCTCAATCTCCTGATGCTTCATGTCGTGGAATATGGCGGTCATGGCCCTCATATAAGTTGCCCCAGCGTTCTTTAAACCAAATGGCATGACCTGGTAACAATATATTCCCCAGGGTATAGTGAATGCTGTCTTTTCTGCATCCTCTTCATCCATCAACACCTGGTGATATCCGGCATAGCAATCGACAAAAGACTGTACCTCATGTTTCGCTCAATTGTCAACTAGGGTATGTATGTTTGGCAGTGGAAAATTGTCTTTGGGACTCGCTTTATTCAGATCTTGGTAGTTGACACATACTCGGACCTTTCCGTCCTTCTTAGGCACCAGAACCACATTGGCCAGCCAGGTGGTGTATTGGACCACTCGGATTACTCCAGCCTTTAGTTGTTTAGCGACCTCTTCTTTGATTTTGTCAATCATGTCTGTTTTAAATTTCCTCTGCTTTTGTTGGACAGGTGGATAACCGGGGTAGGTTGGCAATTTGTGTACCACCAAGTCCACACTTAGTCCGGGCATGTCTTCGTAGGACCAAGCAAACACGTCTTTGAATTCAAATAGGAGTTGAATCAAGGCGTCCCTAGTCCTTTCACCCGTGTGGACACTTATCATGGTTTCTCGAATCTCCTCTGCATTGCCCAAGTTAACAAGTTCTGTTTCGTTTAAGTTTGGCTTAGGCTAATTCTCGAATTGTACTAATTCTCGATTTATTTCCCTAAAAGCCTCTTCTTCGTCATATTCCGGTTCTTGATTCATTATTTCGAGGTTAGACGACATATTAAGATCAAAGCATGATGTCCGCAAGCATGTCATGTTTTTTTAAGCTGCATTATTAGGACTGAAAAAATAAGAAAAGAAATAAAAATCAGAAAGAATAATGGACGATAAAATTTTGATTTCATTTCGTTGAATTTGAACATAGGAGGGTTTACATTGGAATTCAAAAGGCAAGAAATTGAAAACACTTGAGTTACACCCTGAAATAACTCATAGTGCAGAAAAGATGGCAAAAGCTGAACTATCGGGACTCCCGCCTGACGGGAAATGGAGTAGCCTTCCAATTTTGCAACTTGGCGTCAAGCCCCATATACTGCACTTCAGCAGTGCCTTCTCCTGGTTGGACCATATGAGCCTCATACAACATCTGTCTTATTGCTCCGCAGATTTTTTCGACCGTGAAAGCCTCTTCCTCTTCCTCTTCCTCCACGTATTTTGGCTTGACGAATGATTCGGTGATGTGTGGGATCGGCTGAGGCAATACCCAACCATTTTTCTTACGTTGGTCAGCCCATTGTTCATCGTCGGGAGTAACTTGAAACCCTATGCCGAAGAACTTTTTATTGGTAGGCAAGGTGATAGGTTCTTGAATGCCTTGGAAGGACACCCGAGCCCTTTTCCAAGTGTGTACCCATGTTTAATCATGTCGTTAGCGACCATAATTGATGCGTTTGATAGGAAGGGTTGAGGGAACGAGGTTCTTTCGTCATGTTGGTCCGCAACCACAATCTCGAAAGCCTGGTAGACTATGTGCTCATTTCCTTCTCTTGCTTCCAGGCATGGGACTGATGGGTCCCTATAAATAGATTGCTCGTCCTCTCCATGGACCATAATTTCCTGGTCTTCATGCTTGAACTTAACCATCTGGTGGAGAGTGGATGGTACTGCCCCTGCTGCATGGATCCAAGGTCTTCCCAAGAGATAATTATAGGAAGTGTCCATATCCATGACTTGGAATGTCACTTCAAAATCTACAGGATCGATTGTCAAGACTAAATCAATCTCCCCGATCGTGTCTCTCTTGATACCATCGAATGCATAGAGGCACACATTGTTGGGCCTAATTCTCTCAGTACAGATCTCCATTCTTTGTAGGGTCGAGAGAGGGCAAATATCAACCCCAGATCCGCCATTCATCATAACTCTTTTCACATAGTAACCTTCACATTTAACAGTTAGGTGGAGAGCTTTGTTGTGGACAGCCCCTTCTGGGGGCAAGTCATTCTTGCTAAATGAGATCCGATTGATTTCAAAAAATCGTTCTGCCATTCTTTCCATTTGCTCAACTGTGGTCTCGACCGGAACATATGCTTCATTAAGTGTTTTGATCAGGATTTTCTGATGCTTGTTCGAACTTATCAGCAAGGATAGAAGTGAGACCTGAGTGGGGGACTTTCTGAGCTGCTCAATTACAGCGTATTCAGAGGTTTTCATATTTTTGAAAATTTCTTCTGCCTCTCTGGCACTGATCGGCTTCTTAGGCGGAAAGCGTTTCTGCTTGCTTTTGTTCAGTTCTTCCAGGTTGAGGTATTTCTCTGATGAGTTTATCTCACTTGTTTCCCCAGTAATTTCTTTTCCTTTGTATGTCACCAACGTCTTGTTGTAATTCCAGGGGACAATAGTAGTATTCTTTATGGGAATCTGTGACGCGTGACTAATAACCACGGGCTCATTCAACCTTGGTGAAATTATTTTCCCCCGCGCCACATACGTCCCCTTTGGCACGTACATTTTTTGGTTGTTCATTGTTGCTTTGTTGAATTGTAACCTTTTGGGAGGACTTAACATACTTTGTTCCTTATTGGGTGCTTTGGGGACGTAAAGAACATCGTCTTTAGAGGGTCCCATATTTATCTTGGCTTCAGCCTTCCTCGTGACCTGGGGGATGAGGTTACTCTTCTTCATTTCTTTGACTGGTTTGGGTGCCTCCTTGGGAATTCTTTCCACATATGTGATGGCGATGATGGCCTTTAGAGCTGGATCAAAATCCTGGTCCTCACAAATCATGCCGATAACGGGCCCATTATTGTGAGTGGGCAATGGATTGTTCGTCACATTGGGAGATTTTTTGTCCCTTAACACCACTTTCTTTTGTTCTATAAGGTTTTCCACGACTCTTTTGAGGGTCCAACACTCCTCTGTGTCATGACTTTCTACTCTGGAATGGTAGGCACAATTGGTTCCCGGCTTGTATGATGCTGATGCTGGGTTTTGCCTGGTCGGAGGTACGGGCTGTAGAAGCCCCATCTGGACTAATTTTGGGAAGAGGCTTGAATACGGCTCACCGATAGGAGTGAAGTTGAGTCTCCTCGGTGGTTCACGGGGGTAGGTTTTGTACGGATAGTTGTTTTGGGGAGGGCATGGATTATATGGAGCTGGGGGAAAATGGTTATTTCTCGGGGGTGGAGCTCTATTCTGGTTGTATTGTTGTTGCAGCCAGGGATGCGACTGAGCGTTCATTACTGCATAGGGAAAAAGGGGCGTAGCATAAGCTGCGTCTTAGTGAGGATAGTAATGTTGGGAATCTTTGGGAAATGGACGTGGGTATTGTCGAGACTTGCTGACATCGGAAACCATCATGTCCCCTTCTTCTTTCTTCTTTCTGTTGGCTGCACTCCCGGATCCGCTTTGGATGGCCTGAGAGGTTGCTCTTATGGCAGATTGGCTCAGGATACGACCGTTTTTTAGACCATTCTCCACCATTTCTCCAATTTTGATTGCTTTCGCAAATGGTTTTCCCATGGCGGACATCATATTTTGGAAGTAATCAGCTTCCTGTGCTTGTAGAAAGACACTGACTATTTCAACCTCATCCATCGGAGGTTTGACCCTGGAGGCCTGCTCGTGCCATTTAATGGCGTATTCTCTGAAACTTTCTGAGGATTTCTTTTTAAGATTGGATAGAGAGTTTCTATCTAGAGCGATATCCACGTTGTATTGGAATTGTCGAACAAAGTCCCGTGCCAGGTCATCCCATATGTGCCAACGGGATAGATCCTGGTCCACGTACCATTCCGATGCAATCCCTGTCAAGCTTTCTCCGAAGTATGCCATGAGAAGTTCCTCTTTTCCACCTGCTCCCGAAGTTGGTTATAGTACCTTTTTAGATGATCTATGAGGTCCCCATGTCCGTCATATTTTTCGAACTTGGGGTTTTTAAACCCAAGAGGCAGGTGGACTTGCGAGAACATGCACAAGTCTGCATAGGAGACGCTTTTCTGCCCGCTCAACCCCTGTATATTCTTGAGGCTCTGCTCAATACTCTTCATTTTTCGAGCCATTTCTTCATGCTCGGGGCTTTTCTTATCTTGTCCCAAAGTGACCTCATACTGAGGTTGTTGGGGGTATGCATTGGGAGTAACATGAGTGGTATCCAGATGGACGAATGGTGTTTGGAATGTGAATGCTGGCGGCTCGAAACTTGGCCTAGAGATACTCGGTGGATCCGTAGCAGAGATTGGTGGCGCGGTGAAGATGTTAGAAGACACACCAGAAAACAGGGCCTGGGGGCGAACCTCAAAAGGCCTTCCGGCAAAGTGAGCCGACATAGTTGGATATCCAAACGGCGTGGTTGGGTAACTTATGGGGATGTTGGATGTCCCACCTGTCCTGGGAATTATCTCTGGGAAACCTGGGATGGTACTGGGTGGTTCCCTACCATTGGACCATGCGTCCCACATTTCCAGCATGCGGCAACGCAGAGTCATGTTCTCTTCAGCTGTTGCTGACTCAGATGTTGGGATGGCTGGATTCAGGTCTTCCACGGAAGAGTTGACAATTGATAAGTGACTTTCGGATGCCATTTCTATGCTCCCTTTTGATCTAGTGAAGTAAGTATGGGAAGCCAGGTTACCACCAAACCAACCACCTAAAAATACCTTTTTAAGATTGAAACAGCAAAACGTTAGGTTGAAGCATTTATCTCATAAGGAATCATACGTTTGGGGTATGCAATGCATCTAGGAAATTAAATGCTTTCTATATGTTTTGCAACAGTTGTGTATTTCATCCCGACTTTATTTCTTGGTTTTGAACTTTCCCGCTTTTTATCATTCTTGTCCTTATTTCCGCTCTTTTATTCCTTACTCGCTTTCCTTTCTTAAGGTTATGATCGAATCCTATGTGGATTGCCTACGTATCACACGCTGCATGAATCAGATCATCACGTAATTCATGGATAAATAAACATTTTTCTAAAACTTTGATTCATTAAAAATACTTCCGATTACAAAATTTTTAGCCCACTTTTGGAAATTTACAAAACAGGCTCAACACATAATTTTCTTGGAAATGTAAAAGCTACAGTGGACTTAGACCGGACTGTAACAAAATACAGACTCGAGAAAATATCAAGAGTACATCAGTGCTTCCAATGCTCCAGGAACTTGTGGGGCATCGTTCGGCCTTGCCACGGGCCTGCGTACCAAATCTTGCTGGAGGCGGCATAGGTCATCCATTATCTTGTGGAGGAAGAACATTACCGCCGAGAAAAAGGTGGTCCGTGTCATATCTTCACATTCCTGGCATTTGGTGACAATGTAATCGGCTATATCTCGGACCCTTTGCCTGATGACACCTTTTTCCTGAAGTAGCCGCCCGATCTGCTGGGATCTTGCCTCTAACACCTGGGCGTCTTTGTGACTCTGCTCTTGCCATTGTTTCAATTCGTCTTCCAACTGAGCTATCATGGCATAGCACTGTTCCCTTTCTTCTTTTAATCTTTTGAATTTCTTGGCCGTTTCATTTTCAAAGGTGGCCATCCTTTCTTTTAAACCCACAACTTCTTGGTCATGCTTTCTTCTCATTTTTTGCACAAATTCTGCTCTTTCTTCTGCATTTTTTGCCAATTTTGCTCGCACTTGGGTCAAATCCTCTTCAGCTCTGTCCAGGTCATCACCATAGCTACACAACTTTTGCATGAGGCTGGTGATGAGTCTTTCGTCGGCTCTGCTTCTCTCAGGGTTTTCAATGGCTATCCTCATTTCCTGGATTTGAGACCGGAGGGCCTCATTTTCTTTGTTCAACCAGTTTTTTTCCCCTTCGGATGCAGCAGTTTGTAAAGTGTTTTCAAATTTGAGCTCCCTGATCTGGGCCTCCAGTTTACTTATTGTAGCCCGGTAGTTGTTTTCCTTCTCTAACAGAACCCAGTGTTCTTGCGCCTGCTCAGTAAAATGCTGTACGTGAGGTCTTTTCAGAGATCGCTCTGGGTCTTGGTGCTCTCTTCCTCTTATGCCATACCAAGAAGTGTAGGCGGGCTCCACTTCCCCCTTGGATAAATTTCTCTCTCAAGTCTGAGGTTCTAAAAATCTGCACTCGTTCCAGATTTGACGGACCCTGCCTTCAGGAAATGCAGCTCTCAGACATAACTCAATGGCTTGTTGGCTTAAATCCTCGTCATGTGGAACACCCTGTTGTCTTTCCAACTGCCATAAGACCCGGTGCGGAGCATATGGCTGAATGCTTCACAGAACCATTAACAAAAGATAGAAAACCTCAGCAGACATATTGATAACCTCGCCGACATGGAGCCACCCGAATGTCCACTCGATTTGGTCGGCAGTCAATGAACTCAAGTATGAGTGCCAGGCCTCTGTGCCCTCAAGAAATTTGTGGCCCTCTACCCGAGTACCATGTTCTTCGATGCAATTCAAACCGGTTAAGCTGTAGTTCATGTAGCCTGGTCGGTGACAGAGGTGCTCGATCAACCAAATTTGCAGTAGTAGATTGCACCCTTCAAAGAATTTTCCTCCAGACTGGCAAATCGTCAAGGGCCGGTAAATCTCAGCTAAAACTTATGGTATAAAGGTTCCATTGGACTTTTTTATCATGAAATCCGCCATCCCTACCAGTCCGATATCTATGAGTCCGTCACTCCTCGGGCAAATTAAAGTGCCCAGGAATGCTACCACGAACGCTAGCCCCCGGTGGGCTTCCCATTTAGCATGGTCTTTGTGAGTTACGCCAGTGTTGTCAGCTTCATAGCCCCGGGGATTTCCATATCGTTTGTACAGAAAATAGAAAGTGCAGAACCCTTCGGATAGGTGTGGGTCTTGGACGTCCCGACTAATATTTGAAAGATCCAAGAACTTATGTGGAGTTACCGCCCTGGGTGCCACCGGGTACCGACTTCTAAGATTGTCATTGAGACCAGCATACCCCGCTATTTCCTCTAGCGTGGGTGTCAACTCAAAGTCTGAAAAGTGGAACACGTTGTGGGCGGGATCCCAAAATGATACTAGAGCTTCGACGATGTCCAGCCTTGGCTTGATTTTTAGAAGATCAGTAAGTCCGCCTAAAGCTTTGACAACAGACTTTCTACTAACTTCCCCTAAGTCGTTCCACCACATATGGTGTCCTAAAGGGATTTCCTCGATGGCCCTGAAGGGAATGTTTTCAACTGTGTTCATAAAGCACATTCGTTTTGATTAAAAACCACAAAAAATTTGACCGAATGAAAAAGTGTTATTTTTGCAAAGGGTTTTGTAATAAAGAAAATGGACCATCTTTGTGAATACGACTCTTCAATACTTCGGGTAGGAAGTTTTTAAGTCTTTGTTTACAAATTGGGTCAAAATTTAAAATTAAACCACAAGCGGCTACTTTTGCAAAAATAGCCTTCCGGTGCCCCGCTTGGGCAATCTGGCTATTTATGCAAGAATGGCGTCACCTAATTTTATTTAGGACTATATCTTTTGATTTTGAAAAAATAAAATTAGACCCGATGAGGGTTGCCTACGTATCCCACACCTGTGAGAATCAAACAAGGCGTAGTTCGGGAAAATCTTGATTAAAAAAAAAATACATCTACTTACTTTGTTTTTAGAAAATTTTTGGCAGAGTTTTGGGATATGGGGATTTTCAAAACAAGGTAAATTTTCTATTCTACCTCACTCTTGGTTTTTCTGTTTATTTTTGGCCAGTCAATACACAAGCCGAAACAAATAAATGCATACGTAGCATGTCAGATGCATTAGGATAGTCTTTTATTTTGGGTACACCTGTCCTAGACGGACCCAACCCCTGTGTTGAGTCCCCTAAGTCAAATGCACGAGATGCAAATAAGCGTTCCTACTATGGATCCGGCATGAGGCTATGTTATACTAAGTTTGAATCCTGGGGTTTTGTTCTAGACCAGGCTTACCTGAGCGGACAGCTCGAGCCGAGGTCGGGGCAGCATACCGGGAATACAGAAGCTTCACCGGCTTTGCAACTTGTCCGTACCTCTTTCTAAAATTTGGATGACTCTAACAGAAAAGAAGTCACACGAAGTGCACACTTCCCAGATGATTTAGAAGACTCAGAGAGAAGAAGGGTTTCAACACAGTTTATATGCAATTCAGATAAATATCAGAGCGGTAAATATGGCAATTAGCATGTCAGGTTTAAACACGTAAAATCAGATAAGGAAAGCCAAAATATAATAGTTATATAAGCTCGAATTCTTGAACCCTGAACCAGAGATTCTGGGTTCGATCCCCAGCAGAGTCGCCAGAGCTGTCACACCTCCTTTTTCCACCCCCGGATTAATGAAGGGGTAATAGGGGAGTTTTTCCACTTTAAAGTGACACTATTCGATTTTGGGATTTATCTATTATTTCAGAGTCGCCACCCAGATTTTTGACGATGTTCCGGGACACCGTTTTGTTTTTAAAATCCCAAACCGAGGAAAATTTGACTCTGTTTTAATTTTGTCTGCGACCAGAAATCCGAGTAAGGAATTCGGTTAACCCGGGAGAAGGTGTTAGGTATTCCCGAGTTCCATAGTTCTAGCACGGTCGCTTAACTATTAATATTTTGCCCAAGTTATCTAATTATTTACGTATTTTAAAACCTATTGTGCTTTTTAGCCTTTTTCATTTTTTAGCCGCTTTTATGGATTTATCTTGAAACAAGCCACGATGGCGTGCACTTGTTTGTTTTTGGACACATTATAACTGCGCCACATGAAATGCACCCGCAATTATAACATGTGATTTTTATTATAATTTGAAGTTGAAGACAAGGACATGAGTTGTCGCACCCGAGTGTAGATTACATAGTCAAGACTATGGTCATGACAGTTTTAAAGTGCCTATTTGAGGCGATGTTTGATTATTCTTTATGTTTTCTATTTGAAAGAGCATTTTAGTTTTAAAATCAATTAGGACGTTTATGGATTTATCTTGGACAAGTTACGATAGCGTACACTTGTTGTTTTTTAACACATGGCAATCACGTCACATGAAATGCACCCGTGGTTGCTATATGCGTTTTATTAGTTGTTTGGAGTGAGGGTCGGGGGCATGAGTTGCCACTCCGAGTGTAGTTTATGGTAATTTGAGATAATAGTTGATTCTTTTCCAAATTTCAACCTAAAGATGTATTTTTCAACCTAAAGGATATGTTGAAGATTGTTTAAGCTTAAATTCTAAAGGACACAAATCTTGGGCTATGGCCATATTTAGCCCAAGTTATCATTTAACTCTTTTGGCCAATCCTAATTGTGGCTAATAAATAGGGAGGTCACTAGTTCAGGAAACCCAACCAAGTCTTAATAATCTTTACTTTCCAGTTTGATGAATAAATAGGAAATATGGTAATAAAAAATACATGTTCATTCATACATACACTTATGACCATAACACAACAGATTTTTTGGTTTTCCATTTTTAGGCAGCCTAAACATAAATCTAAAATACTCATTAATTCTGAAATGGATTGGTAAGGAAAAATCATGCTACTTTCAGAACTTTTATGATTTCTAGCAGGAAGATCGAACCACAGGCAGTCTTATTAATTTTGAGACAGTGATTCTTATCAATTTAAAACAAACTGATCTCATGTTTCTAAAGGCTTAAAATTCACACATGTATACATTGATTTTTTGCAGATTTATAAGATACAAAATAGACTGAAGATAATCTACTGCTTTATGTCGAAACTCTAACTGAATTTTGAGACAACCATTTTTCGAGATCCAGCGAAGTGTTTTTTACAGATTTCACATGCTTTCTTTGCCTAATGTCGTTTTCAGAATATATAGAATGTAAATTCGAATTTTAGGAAAAACATGAATAAAACTGAAATTAAGTGTACAGTCCAGTCCTTATTACAACTAAAAGTATATACAAAAAAAACTGTAATTACTCTATTTCACTGTTCTTAATTAAATATACAAATTCTAATTATAAGAAAGATAAAAAGAACAAGATTAGCTGCTGCTCATGTGAAAGACAGCAACTTTCATGCTTTTAGGATCTGTATTCCTCAGCTTTTAGTCCCAACTGGACCATACAGAACTCATATGCACTGTAAAAGAATGAGTCTGATCATTACAGAGATCAGATTCGACTCTTTACATGCTGCTCCCGTAGTGACATAAGATCTAAGTCGTCCAAACCAACATATATAAGCATCTTATGGGGGTGAATTTGACCATATAAAGGGTTAGATTCACTACCCTTTAATGTTAGCTAATGACTCTATTATGACTTCAGGGATATATAATTAATCACAGAAGCCTCTAAGAGATAATTCTACTGTTATAATCACACATAGATGAACAACCAGATTTTAACAAGCAATTGCTGATTCAACAGAAAGAAAGGCAATATATTTTATGTATTTTTTCTTAGATTGAATCTGACTATAAGGGAGAGTCTGATTCAAACCCAGAGATATAAACTTGCTTGACATTTCTAACAACCATACCAATACTTCAACCAGTATTCATTTGAACACTTTGACTATTCTTGACTTTTTAGAGAATGAATCAGACCATACAAGGGTTCAGATTCTTTACTTTACAGCCCTTCTTGACTATATGCTGTATACCCTTTAAAAGGTGAATTCCAGCAATCTACACTACTGTTTTATGCACTATTATGGGGTGAATTTGACCATTGATGGGTGAAATTCATCCACCCTAGTGCTAATGCTAACCTATCTAGAGACTTTCTTGTTGAATATCTTTATTAACCAAAGAGACTCAATTGAAAGTATATTTTCTTCATACTTACAGAGAGAACCTAACCATAGAGAAGGTCAGGTTCTACACCATAGTGCAGCCTTTTTTTGGAAAGTAGAACCACAATTATCAACTACATTTATATACCTTTATCCTGAAACAAATAAAATATTTCAGCAAAGAAATACCAACAACAAAACATTACCTATCACACTCATAGAATCATTATCATGCCAATAAGCATCTATGCAGTCACATTTACACAAAGCAGAAGAAACAACCTCATTCATCAAGAGCAGCTAGTTTAAGCAGTGAGTAGTAGAAGAAGATTCCAGTCCAGCATTTTATTGAGAACATGTGAGTTAATACATACCTTTTTAAGAGTAAAACAGCAAAAGGGACTTGACCAAATAACGGTCAAGTATGGACAATAATCAACAAAAGAAAGCGGATTCAGCAGCAGCAAACAACAACACAAAGAAAACCCAGTAGCCCATCAGAAATTAACCTAAAATTCTTGGATATGAGTGTTTAAAGTTCCCAAAATCAGAATCCAAAGGAAAGAACAGAAGCTGAAAACTAAGCCCTATTCTTATGAACTTGATTCCAAAATAAATCAAATTTCTTTTTGCTTCTCCACTAATACTTTTTTTTTTTGAAATTTTCGTTTATGAATGGACAATACTCTGATTTTTCTGTGCTTTTAAAATGCTTTCAGCAGCTCAGAGAGAGTAAAAAGTAAGGTCCAGAATATGTACAAAGAGGGTCTATTTATAGGAGGCTTAAGGATGGGATATGCCTTTGCATATTCCTCATCCAAAAGGCTGAAATAGTACATAGGTCAGCTGTCAACCTTATCTTTGGGATAACTGCCTCTCTTCTAGAACCTTCCTCTTTAGAAAATACCCTTTTACCCTTAAAAAATCTGCTTTCCTAATCTACATTACCTAATATACCACTTGAAGTCCCTATATTTACCATTAGGTAACCAAGGTAACTTACTTGGGTTATTATTAACTCTAGTTAATTATCCTTAGTCAGGTTCTTTAGTTAAACTAGGACTGATAAGTATTATTAGCTAGATCTTAGTTTAATTGGCTTAATAAAGACTAATCTTGATTTTTATACTTAGGTTAGTTGAATCAACTTAATTAATCGATTGAAACTTAGTTGATTAAAAGACCTATTCTGAAAATCAGTAGCTAGTTAAGTTAATTTTCTCGAACAATTTTATTAAGCTTATCTAGCAAATATAGTTAATTATCTTAACTGAGTGATTAACTTTAACCTTAAGTGAAGTCGCAAATTAGCTAACTTGCTTCTAAGTATCAAGCATAATCAACTCCTAATCAATTCATAATGACTTGGTGAATTAATTCTAGGTGACTAACTAGGGTTGGATTAAGATTAGCAGCTAACCAAGTCAAGTTTTAGGTTAGTTAACTTAATTGATCACCATTTTAGATACACGTGACATGTACACAGTTGGGATTGGGGCAGCAGTCAGGTGACAGGGCCCAAACAGAACAAAATCGCATTTTGAACAAGTAATCAAATGAAGTCTATAAAACAGTAAATTAAAAGCCATGGCTAAAAATCAGCTTCAGGGAACAAGCAGAATCCTAATCGAGACTTGAATTCAGGGCATCAATATCAAATTAAAAAAGCAGTACGTACACAGAACTCAAGATAATTGATTTAGACCTAAAATGGTTGTTACATAATCAACACATGTATTCAAATGTTTAACTAATCGGGCAGAACAAACAAATACTAAACGAGAGAAACAACATATTAACGAGAAGCATGGACGAAAACAAAGACGTATTAATCAAAGAACACAGATGGTAAACGTGACACACACATATTCTGATTTTCTTTGAAAAATTAAAGGGGAGAAGCTAAAAAGGGGGATGGGGGAGGGTACTAGTGAGGGGATTTTGGACGGATTCCGGCGACTTGCCGGAACTTGGCCAGTCTCGGACGAGCTTGGAAATTGTCCAACCCCACATGAATCGATAGCTCTCATCAAAAGCTATCGAATCATGCCGGTGTGAACCATTGGAGGCCTTGGAATCGACTCGTAGAGGAAGTTAGGCCTTTTGGGTTTTCAGATTTGAGATTAATCAAAACTGGGCGGTTTTTTGGGGAAACTGATTGTGGGATTGGGTTAAGGGGGAGGAGAAGGTTGTAGGGTGAGAGTTGGGGTTGATTGGTGGAGATCCGCCGCCGGTAGGCTATTTCCGGACGGCGGAATCCTAGGGCGCTTAGGGTTTTGTTATACAGAAGAGAGAGACGGAAGGGATGGGGGTGTTCTCTGAGGGAGGGTGATACTTTGCATTAGGGGGTATGGGATAGCTTTAGGACATATTTATAGTGGGGTGTGAGAGGGGTTCCCAGCCGTTCGATCTATCTTGATCACGACTGGGATTTGTTCTTTTAGACGAAACGGGGTCGTTTGGACGCGGATGGGGCTGGCCGGGTTTAATTGGTTGGGCCTGAGTAAATGGGGCGTAGAGAGGAAGGTTTGGGCTTGGGTCATCTGGCCCAATCCGTTTTTTAGAACATTAGGCTTAATTAAACTTAATTAATCTAATTAAAACCAACCTAATTAAATTCACAAGACGTAACAAGCAAATTTGTCTTTATCTTGTCTAATTGTAGATTAATTAGGAATAAAATAATTAATTCAATACTCCTAATTAAATCTATAGTTTTGTCAGATAAAAAATGATTAATTTTAGTAATTAGTTATCAAAACTACATTACCTCAAATAATCATCATTTGTTTGTTACTTAATTCAATTATTTATAAATAAATTCATAATTCTTTGTGAATAACGATGCACCTAATTATGCAATTTAAAATAATTTTAAAAGATAAATTATAAATATGCGATGCAAAACAATTCACAATTAACACTAAAATTCAAACAAATGTGTAAAATTAATTTATTTATTAAATCTTGTAGAGATATACGGTAGGTAAAAAATCACGTGCTCACAATAGTCATTTTTCATTTTATCATCACTAACGCCCTTGTCCAAAATCCCACCATAACTTCTCCTCCAACCACCATAATTTCACACTGCCATAACAACAAAAAGTAAATAAAGTTGCAGAAAAAAACCAACTCATTCTCATAATGTCCTACACTCTTACCTATCAACTTCTACTAAAGAATCCAACTCATATTTTGTCAGTTACTATATGTTTTCATTAAACATAAGCACTATTAGTTAGATCATATGCCGATGTCGGTCAAATTAATTATAGCGAGTATTTAACATACTGAAATTTAATTATATTCAATAAACTAAAGAATTTGACTGTAAATTAACTTGACTTTAGTGGGGATGAACATATCATATGATGAAGCCATGGATCCCATTGTTGCCCAAATGAGTTGTTATCATCAAAAGAAGTCAAATGTCTCCCAAGACTTAATCTTTTGGGGTCAGTTTTGATTACTGATGTCCCTATTTTTCTATCAAAAGTGCGCTAAGATATTAACTAAATATTAAAATTAAGCCTTTTCTTTTTTGTTTTGTTTTAAACTCAAAGACCATAGAAAAAAAATTATATACTTAAAAACTCCCAAAAATTATTAATGACAACTATCTCCACTTTTTAATTTCTTGTCCACAACACGGTACAGCTATCAGTAAAATGCGCCAAATTTGCTACCCTTGTAGGGACGGACCTTAGCCAGCCTTAAAAAATCCCACGATCTGCTGACCCTTTTTGGCAAACCAAACTATATTAGTTGTGTGGCTAAAACGAGTAAAATTTTCTTAGTTAATTCTTATTGGGTCCCTCTCATTAAGGTACATGGCACTTATAATGGAATAAGTTCTTTGTGCAATGAACATGCATGCGTGCCCCATTGATTTGCAAGTGAATATTATCACGGATTTAAAATTTAGAGTTTATGCACCATTCCATATACATAACATTTTAAAAAAGATTATTACAAATTGGAGGTTGGAGAGACGAAAAAGAAAGAAGGGGAAAAGTAGACAATGACGAACCACACATATTTCTTGGAGTAATAAAATTTATAAGAATAGCACTACCAGATTATAAGTTCAGTCCCTCTTCTTATTGTAGCAAGCATTCGTCTTTTTTCAAGTTCTGTCATATCTTTTCATGAACAATGGTCCCATGAGTTTCAAAAGTTTAATAGAATACCCTTAATAGTAAGAAAGAAAGCATCAAATGCTCTCGTCGATCCCTTCCAAAAGGACCCCATGCATATATCCTAGCAATTATATATTATCATCAAAGTAACAACTTCTCGTTGGCATATGGACTAAGACCATCCTATTTGGTTCAAAGTATCTATCATCTCAAGTCTTATTCCCTCACAGATACTAATATATTGGTCCAACGTACCATTAATAAATGATGGATTCTTTGTCTCTCAGAGTTCATGTTCAATTTCCATAGGCTTCAAACACGGGGTTTGTGTGGGAGCTTTCAACATTTAGCTAAAGTCCATTCTGTGTTGAGTGTTCTCATATCGGGTGGGTTAAGTGTGTTTGGTCTCTTTATAGGGAAATTCATGCGGTGTAGTCTGTCCCAAAATAATAGTCGATTAATGTATATTTTTTTATATATTAACGTATAATACATATATAATATACATATTTTACACAAGCCAATGTATATTTTTACTACACAGTAGTCGGTTCCTGAACAATAGCCGATAAATATATTATTTGTATATTAATGTATATTATACATATAAATATACATTGATAATCAATGTATATTTTTGTGTATTTGATTAGCGGTTGTAATTATTTTGGATCAACCGAACCAGATGAGTTAAACGCGCATCTTTAAATGTAGTTTCAAGAATTCTTTTTTTTTTCTTTTTTCCTTTAGTTGTAGCATTTTAACTTTAGAACTTAAGAAATATATCCCGTTCAAACTAGAAATATTATCGTATAAGGTTTTCCTGTATTTGAAATGAGCTCACTGAAGACTCTAATAGTGCAGTCCTAAGGAATCGAAGATGAAGAAAAATTCCTGAACAGATGTGCACTCAAGCGTGAGAATTAGAATTGAAAGAATACAGAGATTGGAATTATTAGTCGAAAGTGATTCTTACAAAAAATGCATACTCCTCTGATTCTGTTACACAAATATTTAACTTCCTCTAATTGTAACTAACTTCCTAACCACCTTTCAGCTGCCTAACGACTTTGATAGAAAAGACTAAAGTGTCCCTAGTTTAACTATGTAAATGTCTAAGATGCCACTATTATATCTTTACAATAATATGCCTATAACAAATTTTCCCCTGCTGAAAAGTCCTTGACCTCAAGGACTAAATTGAGGGAACTGCTGCTGAAGCACATGAAGGTCTAACCAAGTACTATCTTCTGGGGAGCAGTTGAACCATTTCACAAGGGCTTGAATGACTGGTCGTTCATGTTTCGAAATGACCCTTTTTTCTAGGACAGCTTCAGGTTCCAACACAATGTGGCCATGAGTGGATAAGGTAACTGGCAAGTCCGAGATAGCAGGAGTAGTGCCCACATGCTTTTTAAATTGGGATACATGGAAAGTGTGATAGATCTTGGCATTGGGAGGAAGAGCCAGCTGATAAGTAACCTGTCCAATCTTCGTGACTTTGAATGGTCCAAAGTACTTGGGATTCAATTTATGATAGGAGTGCCCCTTCATGGACATCTGCTTATAAGGTTGCAACTTGACCAATAACATATCTCCTTCCTCAAAGCTTCTGGGGGTCCTCTTCTTGTCAGCTTGTGCTTTCATCCGGTATTGAGCCAATTGGAGATGGTCTTTCAATAGCCTTACAGTTGCTTCCCTAGCCTGCAAACTCTTGTCCACCTGTTCTACCATTGAGCTATGAGCTATATAAGGTAAATGCAATGGTGTTTTTTGGCCATATAGAACCTCAAATGGGGTCATCTTGATGGCAGTGTGTTAATTGGTGTTATACCACCACTCAGCAAGCGCCAATCAGGTTCCCCACTCTTTGGGCCTATCATTGCACATGCATCTTAAGTAGCTCTCAAGACATTTATTGACAACCTCTGTTTGCCCATCAGATTGACGGTGGTGGGTAGTATAATGGTGTAATTGAACTCCTTGAACATCAAATAAGGCTTGCCAAAATTTGCTAAGGAAATTAAAATCTCTGCCACTCACTATTATTTGTGGCAGGCCATAAAGTCTGTAAATGTTACCCAAGAGGTCCTGAGCCACTGTGGAAGTAGTGTAGGGGTGCACTAGTCCAATGAAGTGAGCATACTTGCTCAATCGATCGACTACTACCAGGATCACAAACTTGTTGTGAGATTTGGGAAGGCCTTCAATAAAATCCAAACTGATTTCTTGCTAGACTTTGTCAGGAATGGGAAGGGGTCGCAGTAATCCAGGGGATCTGATGTTTTCTCCTTTACATTTCTGTCATATCTCACAGTTCTTTACAAATTTGTGAACGCCTTGCTTTATTTTTCTCCAGTAATATAAATGGTTGACTCTAACTAGGGTGGCAGCCATGCCAAAGTGGCCTCCCACAGCAGAACTATGTAGGAATTATAAGATCTCTTATCTTAGGGAAGGGTCTGTGCCTACCACAATCTTACCCTTCCTATATAAAACTCCATCTTGTAGCATGTATGTAGGATTTGAAAGGGGGTCTGTTTGTAGTTGAGCCAGTATTTTTTGTAGTTGAGGATCTCCTATGTATGATTTCTGTACTTTCAAAAGAAATGTGGAAGTAACAGTAGAAATTGTATGCAACTGGATATCAGTTGTAGGGCACCTAGACAGTGCATCAACCACCAGGTTTTCCTTCCCTTTCTTATAAATAATGGTGTAATCATACCCCATAAGTTTGGCTAGCCACATCTGTTGACTAGGTGTAGAAATTCTCTGTTCCAGTAGATATTTAAGATTATGATGGTCTGTTTTGATAGTGAAATGTCTATCTATCAATAGGGCCTCCATTTATCAATTGCAGCCACAATGGCCATCATCTCGTTCTCATATACTGACAGTTATTGGTGTTTAGCATTCAAAGCCTTGGTCATGTAGGCCGGTGGATGGTCAGCTTGCATCAAAACAGCTCCAATTCCCACTCCACATGCATCATCTTCAATAATAAACTCTAAGGAAAAGTTTGGTAAAGCCAGGACAAATGTGGAACTCATGGCTTGTTTCAAGCAGTCAAATGCTCTAGTTGCTGCTTCAGACCATGCAAACTTATCCTTCTTCAGTAGTTTAGTCAGAGGTCTAGCAATGACCCTCCCTTCACGAACCTCCTGTAGTAACCAGTCAGACCTAAAAATCCCATCCTTTAATGATTTTGGAATAGGCCAGTTCACTATTGCTTTCACTATTGCTTTCACCATGTCAGGATCTGCAGTCACCACTGATTGAGTGATAATATGACCTAAGTAATCGACCTCAATTTTCCCAAATAAGCACTTACTTCTTTTAACAAACAAGCTATGTTTCTGCAATACTTCAAAAGCTTGTTTTAAGTGTACTAAATGTTCCGTCCAAGATGGACTGTAAATGAGAATATCGTCAAAATAACTAGTATGAACTTCCTCAAATAAGGCTAAAATATAGGATTCATCAAACTTTGGAAGGTGGATGGGGAATTTGTTAGTCCAAATGGCATTACTACAAATTCATAATGACCATTGTGAGACCTAAAAGCTATCTTCTCGATATCATTCTCAGCTATCCTCATTTGATGATAATCTGATCTCAAATCCAGTTTTGAAAAATATTTTGACCTCCCTAACTCATCCAATAACTTCTCTATCACAAGTATAGGGAATTTATCTTTCACAGTACAATCATTTAGTTTTCTATAGTCGATGTAAAGTCTCCAAGAACCATCTTTTTTTAATCATAATAATATGAGAAGAGAATGGCTTACACTTGGTCGAATGACCCCATATTCCAACATTTCCTTAATCATCTTCTCAATCTCATCTTTTTGACTAGCAGGATATCTATACGGCCTCACATTGATAGGTGATGTGCCCTCCTTCAGTATGATTTTGCGGTCATGACTCCTATGAGGTGGCAGGCTGGCAGGCACTTCAAAAAGCACTGCATATTGGTCAAGAATCTTCTGTAAATCTTCAGGGGAATGATCTTCTTGTGAGGTCTGTAAACTTAAACTCTCTATTGGTTGAATGAAAGACACTGTCATCGAATTAATCTGGCGGGTTTTGCTTATTACTTTCTGCATTTTGACATCTGCTAACACCTTGAACGATCCAAATTGCTTGCCCCTTAATGCTACCTTCCTTCCATCTATTTGGAACTCCATTTTAAGTTGTTTGAAGTTCCACCTTATGTCTCCTAATGTGATTAGCCATTGTATCCCCAAAACTACACTAGTGCCTCCTAGAGGAATCACCAACACATCAACTTTAAATTCCACACCCTGCATATTTCATGTCACTCCACAAGTCATGACAGAGCTGTGCACTTTGCTCCCATCAACTACAACTACAACAAAAGAAGGAATAGATTATAGCTTGCATCCCAATTTCTTAGCAATTGCCAAATCCATGAAATTATGGGTAGAACCAGAATCGATTAGAACATGCACCATTTTGCCCTTCGCAACTCCCTCTACTCTCATAGTTCTGTAATCACTTGTATCATCAAGTGCATGTACTGATACTTGTGGTTGCAAGGCTGATTCTTCAGAATTTTCATGATCCACTCCTCCATCTTCCCACGCCTCTTCTTCTACACCTTCCGCTTCATCCAGCTCTAGTATGAACAATTGTTTCCTCCTATTACATTTGTGATTAGGAGTATACTTTTTATTACCCCAATAACACAAGCCTTGTGCCCTCTTTTCATCCATTTCCACAGGTGGTAATCTCCTAGTTCTTGGAATAACATAATTGTTATCAAACTTGGTATTTCTTCCACCCCCATACATTTTCATACTACCCCTCCTTGATGAGAACTATAACCTTTAGTATTTGCAGTCCAAGAACTATGAGGAGTAGGAAGTAATGCTCTTGAACTCCTCTCCAATGCCTGAGTTGACCATGTTGTAGCTTCAATGATTGTTCTACTAACCTAGCTTGGCTATAAGCCTTCATCAAGGTTCGAGGACCCAACATCATCACTTGAACTTCAATTTCTGGTTCCAGATTAGCCAAGAATATGCTGATAAAGTGTTCCTCTGTTAACTCTACTTGATTCAAAAACTCATCGAACTTATCCAAAAGCTCTTGAACACCCCCATTTTGTTTGAAAGCTACCAACTCTGCCATAGGATCTGCATGTTCAATGTCCCCAAATCGAAGGAACACGACCCTCACATAGTCATCCCAATTGGGAAATCTTCCTATTCTTGGTTTCATATACATCTTATGCCACTGTAAGGCCTTACCCTCCATAATAATGGAAGTTGTTTGGACCTTATTTTCATCTGCAATTCCTTCATAATCAAATAATTGCTTGACCTTGTATAACCCCCCATTAATATCCTCCCCATTAAATCTAGGAAAGTCAAATCACTGATATCTACCATTGTGATTAGGGTTATTACCTTGTGAATGATTTCCACCATTTTTCGTCGTCTCTTGGGCTATCTAGGTCGCCGGAGCTCCATTGTTGGCCGACATCACCATTAACATTTGTATGATTTCCCCCAACGCGTCCCCTTGCATGCGCACTTGTTCGCGCAGTTCGTCCATTTCACGCCTCATTTCTTCATTTTTGGTGTTTGCCTTTGGAATGTTTTTGATCGAAATTCGCCTCTCTCTGATACCAATGAAATGAGCTCACTGAAGAACTCTAACAGTGTAGTCTTAAAGAATCAAAGATGAAGAACAATTCCTGAACAAATGTGCACTCAAGTGTGAAAATTAGAATTGAAAGAATAGAGAGATTGAAATTATTAGTCGAAAGTGATTTTCACAAAAAATGCATACTCCTCTGATTCTGTTACACAGTATTTAACTTCCTCTAATTGTAACTAACTTCCTAACAACCTTTCAACTTCCTAACGACTTTGATAGAAAAGACTAAAGTGCCCCTAGTTTAACTATGTAAATGTTTAAGATTCCACTATTATATATTTACTATAATATGCCTATAATAGTATTACATGTTGCATTTTGAGTTTTCAGATTGACGGGATGAAAGTTGTTATTGGTCAAAAGTGTTTTCCATCACGGGGTCATAACTATGGAAATTCGCAAGAACACCATGGACAATGCATCTTAGATAGTGTCAAAGCCAGGAATAATTCTAGTTATAAGGGATTCAAAAGCGAAAACAAAAGCGCAAATGCGAACCTTATTGCTTTGGATTTTAGTTCAAAACTACTAGGGCATGAAGTAGTTCAAGAGGCAGAGAGAGAGTGGTTAGGGTTATTAGTATGGCGCAGATACAATAGGTGACGTATTCATTCTCTAGGCCGTAGACAAACAAGCAACTTATTATTATTATTATTATTATTATTATTATTATTATTATTATTATTATTATTATTCTTATTATTATTCTTATTATTATTCTTATTATTATTATTATTATTATTGTTATTATTATTATTGTTATTGTTACTATTATTATTGTTATTATTATTGTTATTATTATTATTATTATTATTATTATTATTATTATTATTATTATCATCTTGCAGTCCTTTTAAAGTGGTCGATTAAACGGCTTATAATTCCAGAGCTTTTGTTTATAATTTTTAGTTTTTTTTTTTCGTTTTAGTGTTTTTTCTCGACAATCTATGTAATCTTCTTTTTAAATTCTTAATGAGAAATTCAATATTGATTTGCTGAACCATTTAGTTTAGTTGATAAACCATGATCATATATATCCTTTTTTTCGTTTTCTTTCTTGAACTGGATGCACATTTTATCATAATTTCTTACTAAGTTTCAATTTATAACAATTTATGACATTCAAATATTGTAATGTGTGGTCTAGTCACCCTTTATTTCTGTAATAAATATGTGTTGTGTCAGATAATTTGTCTATTTTTTCTTATTCGTTTTGACTCGTTCATATCCGACCCGATCCACATGTTTGTCACCCCTAAACGTGAGTATTAGTTAGATTATATGCCGGTATCGGTCAAATTGTACTGAGCATTTACAAATTTTTAACATACTCAAATTTATATTCAATAAACTAAAGAATTTGACTGTAATTAGTGGGGATGAACATATCATATGATGAATTCATGGATCCATTGTTGCCCAAATGAGTTGTTATCATCAGAAGAAGTCAAATGTCTCCCATGACTTGATCTTTTGGGGTCAGTTTTGATTACTGATGTCCCTATTTTTCTATCAAAAGTGCGCTAAGATATTAACTAAATATTAAAATTAAGCTTTTTTTTTTGTGGTTTTAAACTCGAAGACCATAGAAAAAATTATACTTAAAACTCCCAAAAATTATTCATGACAACAATCTCCACTCCTTTATTTTTTTTTCCACAACATGGTACAGCTGTCAGTAAAATGCCATATTTGATATTCTTGTAGGGACAGATCTTAGCCTGAGTTGAGAAAATCCCACAATCAGCTGACCCTTTTTTGGCAAACCAAACTACTAATTGTGGAGTCTGGAACCAAAATGTGGTTCTTTTTTATTTAAACGATTGAAATGTGTAGAAAAAAAAAGATAGTGACCAAACTACATATAAAGTCTTTTATTATCACGCTATATCTGAATTTGAAAAGACAGGAGGTATAACGCCTTTTATTACAATGCTATACATATTTTGTGGGTCCACCAATAATTCTTCTTCGCTTAACTGACATAACAATAATTCAAATGGGTATAGCGCCCTTATTTAAGGCGCTATACCTCAAAAAATTCGACCCCCCGGGTTGGGCATTGTCTTATTTAAAGACGTTAAGGATTTTGTAAAAATCCATTCAGAAATATTCTCGAGTCTTGTGAAATTTTTATTCGTTAAGTTGTTTTGTATTTTGTCATAATGTCTGAAGAGCAAAGAATCAGGGTTTCATTATATTGGGAGGGAGGAGGGTGAGGTTGTGGTGGCGAATAACTCAGTAAGCTATAACTTATCTCCACAGTGTCATGTTAAGTTTCCACTTACAATGGAGTACGATAGATTGATATCGTTGTTATGTAATAAAATGAGTGTGAGCAAACGTTCGATGAACCTTGAAGTAATCGGAAGATATCCGTATTCTGTCACTCTGCAAGGGGTTGCTTGTTATGCTGAGTTTAACATCGAGGATGATGAAACTCCGGAGATTTTTTGAGGACTCGGATGAATACCGGATATTTCTTATGATAAAAATGTTGGAAATGTATGTGAAGGTTGAAGACGTTCGCAATAATAAGGTTGCGCAAAATAGGAATATCCCTCCGTCATCGGGTGGTTATTTTGGAGCAGTTTTAGCCGAACATGTTCCGGCTGAAAGAGTTTGGCCTGATTAACTTATCTCCACGGGCGAATGAGAAGCGAGGAAATAATTTCTCTACTTTACATGATCCACAAGACGAGTGGTAAACTTTAATTTTTCTCTGTGTTACGATGTTTATTTTTGCTGTATTGAATTTGTATTAACACTCATATATTCCACAGGGGGTACCGGCAAGATATGAATTTTACAAGTTATAAACCAACGCTAGTTGGAATATGCATAGTTCTAGTGTGTTGGATCATGGTAGTCTATCGGGGAGTCATAACCAACTGGATAATGTCCATCATGGGATGTCAACACATTACGATTTGTAAGTAAAGTGATATAGCTATATGTAAAGTATTTATCAATTTGAGTAACTCATTATTTTGTTGGTTGTGCAGTGAAACTGAGCAACTTCAACATCCTGTCCTAACTCAATTGCCCGAAGACGACATATTTAATCGGGATCTGGTAGATGCACAAAGTCAGGAAGAGAACAGTGATTATGAAAACAATGCCGACGAGTCAGGAGATGGCACACCCTTCCCTGATGAGAGTGATGATGACGAGGAAGAGAATGTTGGACCTGATTTGATGAGGGAGCATGCTCCACCCCCGTTAGACCAAGAGTGTACGAGTCCCACATACTATTTCATTCAAGAGAGATTCCCTACCTTGTTCATTTGTCAAGTATGCCGGATGTGGATGCCCTCACAAGGGATACTGACAAAATTTGGACAACAATGTGGGATGAGTCTAGACCAACAGTGCTGTCAAAGGGCATGCTTTTTCCCGATAAAGCACGCCTAAGCAGGGCGGTGGAAATATACAACTAAAAGAGTGTCGTGAGATAAAGATATGGGAATCAACTCCGGATGTATACAAGGTTGTTTGCCGTAGACGATTTACGGGTTGTAATTAGATGCTGCGTGCGAAGAAGAAGAAAACAAATATGTGGGTTGTGGGTAAATACATTGGCACCCACAACTGTGAAATGGACACATTAAGTGGAAATCACTTCAACTTGGATATTGACTTGATTTCTCTTGTCTTGATTCCACACATTAAAGCGTCCATAAGGTACAAGATCAAAGGGTTTATTACATCCGTCCACCAGGAATATGGGTGCACCATTACCAAAAGAAAGGCATTTCTCGGGCGCAAACGTGCGTTTGAAATTGTTTATGGTAACTGGGATGAGTCATTTTCATCTCTACCCAGGTACATGCCCGCATTGCAACACTTAAATCCCGGGACTGTTGTTGAATGGAAGCTTGATCGGAGTCCGGAAATACCAGAATATATATTTTCAGATACATGTTCTGGGCATTTAAACCAGCAATTGATGATTTTGTGCATTGCCGGCCGATAATACCCATAGACGACACTCATATCTATGGAAAGTATGATATTAAGCTGTTGATCGTCGTTGCAGTAGATGCTAATGGAAGTATATTTCCCTTAGCTTTTGCTATTTGTGCCAATGAAAGCCAAGAAATGTGGACACTATTTTTGAACCACTTGAAAGAGCATGTTGTCAAACAACATTCAGGTATTTGTCTAATATCATATCAGCATGGTGGTATTATAAGTTCTATAGAGAATTTGCCTGCATAGCAAGAACCATATGCCTACCACCGTTACTGTGTGAGGCACCTGAAGGCCAATTTCTAGAAGGCACATCCCACATCCCAGTAAGGATTTGCATGATTTAATGTGGATGGCTGTAACAGAATACCAAAAGTGTAAATTCAGAAGGCGCATAGAATCTATCAGGTAGGAAGACGAGAGAGCCTATCGTTGGTTGATGCGACATCAGCCTGACAAGTGGACTTCTCATGCAGATGGTGGCTAAATATTGGGAGTTCTGATTACAAATGTGTCAGAGTCTTTCAACGGGTTATTAAAGTCTGCACGAGGATTGCCTGTCTCTGCCATGGTGCGGATGTCATTCAAGTAGATGGCAGAGAGGTTTGTTGAAATGGCTAGAGCTGCATCATTATTGATGGAAAGAGGTGTTGAATTTATTCGACTACCAATGAAAAGATTTGAGAAATACAGGCGGTGAGCATATTGGCATTCATATTTACAGTATTTCCACGAGCGAAATATTTTTGAAGTTCGCACCGCTATCCATCAAAATCGGGGGAATAATATACACACCATAAATGAATCCAGAAGGTTACGCTCTTGTGAGAAATGGTCCATCTACCACATTCCGTGCTCACATGCCATCAAGTGTGATGTTTTAGATGTCAATACCACACAAGAAGATATGTTAATGTGTGAGGTATCCAATTTTCGAGTGCTATCTCTCTAGAACAACCTGGTTTTTCTTGGTGTTCCAACTTCTACTGTTGCGGAATAATAAAAGCAGTAAAGTAAAAACACAAAGATTTTTACGTGGAAAACACCTGGCTCAAAAGGTGAAAAAACCACGACCTACTCCTCAGTAGGATTTGCTCAAACTCTTCACTAAAACTCTGAGCCAAACGGACTTACAAAATAAAATCTTTTGTAATCCTAGGACTAACTCTAATCCCTTCGTAGTAACTAGCCTCTAGCTAATTTCTACAAGCTTCAAGTTAACTCTAACTTGAACAATATGTACCTATTACAATTGCTTCTATGAAAGCTGAAAAGATAATATATTAAATCGCCTACTACAACCAACTAGACTCAATAACAAACAGATGGATATGGTTCTTCTAGCTGTTCTGTAGCCTTTGTATCGCACAGTAATTTGCTTGCAAGATATCTGGGAATTTTGCTTTCAATTCTTTATAAATTTCTGCTTTTGTGTGTTAGTGATTCAAGCAAAAATACTTCAATTATTTATAGAGTCAGTTGTTGAGTTTGTCGTTCCGTTCTGGTACAACTCTTCCTGGGAGAAAAAGTTCGTATTAAACTCAACTTCCTTCCTTCGTTACTGTCCTTGCTCAATTTGCAACCTTTTCGCATTAGGAGACACTCTCTTTGTTCATTGATACTTCACAATCGCATTCATCTACTATGCATATACGGTTCATGTGCCAACGCGTCAGGTCAATTATGTGTTCTCTGATGGACCTAGTTCAACTGGCAGACATTTGTCAATCTTCAAAACTATGCAGTGACTTGGGTCAACAAATTCCCCTTTTTTTGATGATGACAAACTCTGTGCTTCTCCCTGTATACACTTCAAAGACTTTGTATGTTTTTTAAGCATTTATCATAGAGAAACCAGGTTCATTATTAGGTTATAAATATCAGTTGAAATATAAAATCACATGTCTTCCCCCTTTTGGCATCATCGAAAAGTTTGCAAAATGATAAACTTACCAGAGTTGTTAACAATTACTAATGGCCATTGAGGCAACTGCAGGTGCAAACATGATTAATTATCATAAGAAATCAATAAATGTAATCTATCTAAGAAATTGAGACAAGTCAATAACAAAACAACAAAAATTCATTGATTAGGAATGAACACCAAACACCATACAGAAAATCAAAAAACAGCCATAACCATGAGCAAGACAGAATAAAAAAAAATAGAAACACGTTCCGAACTGGGCACTGAAAGGGGGTTTAGGTAGCTCTGGACAGCTTAAGGATGAGAAGGTGCAGAGGAGGTTGTGGTCTTGGTTTATAGAAGATATAGCATCTGGTTAAGAACACCCTCGTTCTTTTCCTTGTCTTTTGCTAATGCAGCCCTGAGAGCATCTCACTCAGCTTCAACCTCAATCAAACGAGATTTCAAACGAAGGATCTCCATATCCTTGATCTCGCTTTCCTGCACCAGAGTTCTGACTTTGCTGTTGACAGGCTGCTTCCTAGATGAACCAGGTTCATATGCAGGAACATTGACAGTATAATCGCAATTCAGCAAAGTATCCTTCCCAAAATAGTCCTTGGCAGTAGCCATCTCAGCCTTTTTCACAGGAACATCAAAATGAGCAAGCACAACTGTCAGAATAAAGCCATATGGGATTGCATGTGCTTTTGTTCCATTCACAACTCTATCCAAGAGTTGGATGATGAAGGCTGGCCAATTGATCTGCTTTCCCCTATACAAACACTCCATCAAGGTCAGATCCATATAGTTGGCTATGTGCCTTCGTTCTTGTCTTGGCAGCAAGAACTTGATGGCAAACTCGAAGAACAACTTGTGCTCTGGCTTCATTTCACTTTTGTAGACTGGACTGGGTTCAGTTTCACTTTCATTATCACTGAAGAATCTGGTAATGTTGATTGCTACATCCAAACTAGGCCATCTTTTCCTAGTGTAGTCTTCGTAGCCCTCAGCAGGAATGTGCAGAATTTCTCCCAGATCTTTAGCATCAAAGGAGACTTGAATTTCTTTGACTGTGGTAGTGACCCTGCCATCCTTGACCACTGCATTACCCATGAACTCCACCAGTTCAGCTCTAGCCAACCTTCCTTCCATGTGAAGGACCATGTTCTTCCACCCCTGAACATCCAGTGTGTCCAGCAGGTATCGCATCCCAAGTTCCTCGAGATCCTTCAACAACTTTCCCTTCAGAATTGTTCTTTTGCCAAACAAGGTGATTCTGTCAGTCACCTCACCAACTTCTCCCTCATATTCTCCACTCCACTCTTTATCATCATCTTTCTCAACGACCTTCATTTTTCTTGCCTTGGACCTAGTCCTTTTAACAATTATTGTAGGCGTGGCAGACACTGTAGCTGACTTCTTTGAAGAAGCCTTAGCCCTTTTTGATTTTGGTGCCTCAACCACAACAGGAGCAGTCTGCTCCTTATGATGGACCAGGTAAATCGTATCCTCTTCAACCATAATAGTCTCCACAGGCTCTCATACTTTTGCCTTTCCCTTTGCAGCTTTCTTTTCTTGCTCTATAGTAAAGGCCTCTCAAACATTTCTTCTTCCTCTCTCATAGCACTACGTGTAGCACGCACCTTAGGAACATGAGCATCAACAACTACAAAAGCTTTCCTCTTCTTAGAAGGAAATGTGTTAGTAACCTTCTTGGACTTCTGAGTCCTCCTTTCCTTGGGGTTATAAGACTCCCCCAGTTTCCTTAGCCTGTCAGCCAACGTCTCGTCCCCAGATGAAATAGGTTCATCTGCTCCTTTCTTCAAGCTTGCTAAACCTGCCGCTGCTTTCTCGACTACACTTCCCCCTAACTCCGTGACATCTTCTCCAACCTTCTCAGGAATGGGACCACAAATAGACAATGTGGTACCATCCTCCCCAAATCCCTCTCTCTCTCAAGAAATTTACCTTTTCCCAATTTTCTTTTCCTACTCGGCACTTTAACATCAACTACCGACCCAACCAGAACAAACCTGTTCTCAGCATTAACAGATTCAGAAATAACATCAAGATTACCTTGTTTAGAATTTGATGAACCAGGTGCTTCATCCTCGTTGGCTGATTTAAAAGATTCACTTGATGATTCAGAATTATTATCCTTTTCAGCCTGCAGAATTTCCTCCAAGAATCTTGCACGGGAGCCAGAAGCCACTGATTTTCTGGCAAGACCTTCACACGACAACCACGGGGGGCTGGGTTAGGGTTAGATGTGGGTTTGGGAACATGAGGGTTTTCAGGGGTTGAGGTTCTTTTTGGTGATTGAGAACTGTATACAGATGGAGAATTTGAATCTGATTCATAAAGCCCTCCATCATAATCACGATTTGGCGATGAAGAAGAAGAAGCAGGTGGTGGTGAAGACATGATTACGAGTGTTGTTAGGAAGAAAAGAAAAGTGATCAGTTTTGGGTAGAAGAATTGTGATCTTGATTCGACTTATTAGATTATTAAGAAGGGAGGTAATGATGGCCTTTTATAAGTTGTGGCTATTAATTATAAATGGGCAGAATTTTTATTCAAGTGGGAGTCTAATAGTTGTAGGAGTGTCATTAATTAGACAGTTAAGAGTTCCCTACCTCTAGGCTAATTGAGTACTGATGGGACTTCTTGGAACGGGTTCATTTAGGGATTAGTACAAAGAATTTGAAATGAACCAAATATAGATAGAATCCTGATCATGTGTGACTGTAATTAGTTCAATAATTGTATGGGGATGAGCACATACCTTGTCAGTCAGATAAACCAGCAGAGATGAACCAGGTTCATCGTGTTAAAGTCCTTAATTTACCTCAATTTACAAAGATAGAGAAACATCATTAGCAACCAGGGAATCATATTAATACATGGCAAGAGAGTATGAGAGTAAAATCATGATGCTGAGAAATGATTAGTCTGGTTGATTATCTATGTTAGTGTTTCTAGCCAAAAAAAAAATTTCCATTTTTTTTCAATTTTTGTTTTTCAATCAGGTGATTTTAATCATCCCTAATTCAAGCATGTTTCTCTCAAAATTCTCCCTACTCAGTGCTTTAGTAAAGATACCTGCAATTTGTTGATCAGTAGCACAAAATTCAATTGAGATCATTTCTTTTTCATAGTTATCCTTTAGGAAATGGTGTCTAACATCTATGTGCTTAGTTCTTTTATGATGAACCGGGTTTTTTGTTATACTGATGGCACTAGTGTTTTCACAGAAAATAGGAATGCATCCCACATCTATACCAAAGTCCATGAGTTGTTGCTTGATCCATAGAAACTGAGTACAGCAAGAGGCTGCAGCCACATATTCAGCCTCAGCAGTAGACAAAGCTACTGAATTTTGTTTCTTGGTGGCCCAACACACAAGGGAGGAGCCCAAAAAGGGAGCCATACCTGAAGTAATCTTCCTGTCAACCAGGAAACCTGCATAATCAGCATCAACATATCTTACAAGGTCTAAATTACTACCTTTAGGATACCAAAGGCACAAATCAGTGGTGCCTTTCAAATATCTCAAAATTCTCTTCATTGCAATGAGGTGGGACTCCTTTGGATTTGCCTGAAACATAGCACACAGTCCCACGCTGAACACAATATCAGGTCTGCTGGAAGTGAGATATAATAGAGACCCAATCATCCCTCTGTATAGCTTCTTATCAACAGCCAGGTTCATCCACATCCAATTTTGTAGTTGTGGCTATGAGAGTGTCTATTTCCTTTGAGTCTTCCATTTTAAACTTCTTGAGCAATTCTTTCACATACTTTTGTTAGTGGATCATTGTTCCATTTGAGTTTTTCTTGATTTGCAAGCCTAAGAAGAAGTTTAGCTCACCCATCATACTCATCTCAAACTCACTTCCCATAAGCATATCAAATTCCTCGCTCAATTTTTCAGAAGTCGCCCCAAATATAATATCATCCACGTATATTTGCACAACCAGGAGATCCTTACCCTTTTCCTTTAAGAACAAGGTACTGTCAATTTTGCCTCGTTTGTACCCATGTTTTAATTTTGATAATCGTTCGTATCATGCTCTTGGTGCTTGTTGAGACCATATAGAGCCTTGTCGAGTTTGTATATGTTGTCAGGTGACTCCTTACTTTCAAAACCTGGAGCTGCTTGACAAATACATCTTCCTTCAGATAGCCATTGAGAAAGGCACTCTTAACATACATCTGATGAAAAGTGAATTCCATGTGTGCAGCAAATGCCATAAGAAGTATGATTGCCTCCAGTCTTGCCACAGGGGCAAAGATCTCATCATAGTCAATTCCCTCTTCTTGACTATACCTTTGAACAACTAATCTTGCCTTATTTCTTGTAACAGTTCCATCCTCATCGAGCTTGTTCCTGAAGACCCACTTGGTGCCAATCACTGATCTGTCTAGTGGCCTGGGTACCAAGTGCCATACTTGACTTCTTTCAAACTGATTCATCTATTCTTTCATGGCATTTATCCAATCAGCGTCTTGTAGGGCTTCCCCAATGTTCTTTGGTTCAATCATGGATAGAAAGGCATCAAACGCATACAGATTTTTCAAGGATGATCTTGTTTTGATTCCGGATGTCAAATCTGTTATGATGTTCTCAAGAGGGTGAGAACTCTGATATTTGTGTGGTTTGAGTACCAGTTGTTCATTCCTAAACAATTCCATGGTGTCTTGTTGCTGTGGATCAGGATTAGGGCCAGGTTGCATATGTTAAATTCCCCTTATCGTGTTGCTTGGGGTAGNACATAGTTCTTTTATTATACACTTTATAAGCTTTGCTATGTGATGAATATCCCAAGAATACTCCCTCATCACTTCTGGGGTCAAATTTTCCTAGGGAATCTTTGCCATTATTATGCACAGAACACTTGCATCCAAAAGTCCTAAGGTGGGATATGTTGGGCTTTCTACCTTTTAAGTAATTCATAGAGAGTTTTCTCTACCAGAGCTCTGGTCATGCATCTATTGATTATGTAACAAGCAAAGTTTATTACTTCAGCCCAGAAGCTGTGAGGTAGTTTGCTAGATAGAAGCATGGTTCTTGCCAT
>ML402609.1:0-52910 GCA_005239525.1 Nicotiana knightiana | reverse complement strand
TCATGAAGTAAACTTTTTCAACTTACGTATTTTTCTGAGACCCATGAACAGAAGATGTAATAAAAAGACACATGGAAATTCAAGAACATAGGCTCCTCTAATACTTCTATGAATATAATCATTTATAAAAGTTGTGCATTTGGTCTTTTCGTTTGTGTCGTATAGATCATGCCAAAAGGAAAGAAGGGATAACCTTAACATACCTGAGCCGATTATCTCGACAATCCCTTTAACACACGTCAATTGAGACAAACCACGTAACGACGGGTCGAAGTAGGGAAAGATCCGTATGCTATTCTTGAGAAAGATTGTACTGTACTCCCTTAGAATCGCGACTTCACGCTACTGTAGTTTCATATGAATTTTTGAGATCCATTATTTTACTTAGCAAATCTTAGCATCGTACTTTAATAAAATTAGAAGATCTCTCAAAGTTATGAGATCCATTTGTTACCTTATGTCTAGATTCAAGCATCATCTTTTTTTTCTTTTTTCTTGAGAAGTCTTTTACTAAGTGAGTCAAAAATTCTTAAAGGTATTCCCGAGAATTACGAAATGAGCTTTCTTGCAGGAATATTGGGAAATGAGCCAAAGAATAAAAATCAACTAAAAAAGGAGTCAAAATTGGACAAGGACCAAAACAGAGAAAATTGCTTACAGTGTGGACCGCACAATACTTTGTGCGGCCGCAAACAATGAAGAAGCCCTATCAAATTAAGATTCAGAGTATGTGGACCGCATAATTGTGGTGTGGCCGCAGAAGAGAAGTTCAGAGAATTGGAAATTTGGGCAACTGAAGATATGCATACCACACCATTATTGTGCGGCCGCAAGACTATAAGCGCGGTCACACTCACTATTATGCGGCCCACAGACATTCAGAATTAGAGAATCAGAGAGTCTTGAAATGAAGCTGTGCGGACCGCACAATTATTGTACGATCGCAGAAGCCAAAGTGCGGCCGCAGAAGAAGGTACAGTCCCAACCCAATCTCAAGTGTGTGGACATACTAAAAAATGTGCGGTCCGCACAAATAGATGAAGTGCGGCCGTATCTCACTTTTATGCGACCGCATAACAAGAATCTGTCAAGCCAAGTCTCATTGTGCGGACCACACACATAATTATGCGGCCGCATAACCTCCGCAGGGGCAATCTTGTCAGATATTTTCAGCTTAGTATAAATAGATTTTTTTGTCATTTTTAGGTTAAGTTTTGTTTTAGGAGAGCACCTGAGCCGTTTTCTTTACTTTTTTTGAGTAATTTTGTACTAGATTAGCTTCCAAACAGTAGATTTTCTTTTTATAATTAATTATTATGCATTCTATCTTAATTTCTTCTTTTATTTCGTCATTTTCTATGAGTAGCTAAACCCTTAGCTAGGGTTGTGACCCAACTCTAGTATGGATACTTAATGGGTTATTGATTTAGGGCTTGTCAATATTGGGTATGTGTTATTTAGCCTTGTTATTTCTTAAATCCTTGAATTAATTGTTGCAAACATTGATTCATGCCTATTTGACCCAGTCTCCACTTGATAAAGAGAGACTAAGTCTAGGAAAACTTGGCTAACTAGGAATTGAGGTGAACCCAAGAAATTGATTGTAACGACCCGACCGGTCGTTTTGCATTATCAGACCCCGTTCCCCTAAATGAAACTTCCCATAGTGGCATTTTGTGATTTATGACTTGCGGGGATTGGTGGTCCGGGATTCAGAGGTGTTTTGAGTGCAATAAGAACAATTGGTTCCTTAAGGTTGGCCTTTAAGGCCAAGTTTGACTTCGGTCAACATTTTGGGTAAGCGACCCCGGAATCGAGTTTTGTCGGCTCCGGTAGCTTTGTGTGGTGATTAAGGACTTAGGCGTATGTTCGGATTGGGTTTCTGATGACCCGGGGGCATTTCGGCGCCCAATATTGAAACAAGAAATTCCTTAAATCCATATTTTGGTTTGGGATGCATTTTTGTGTTTTCGAGGTCCGAACAGAATTCTGGGATCGGGAATAGTTCCGTATAGTCATTTATGACTTGTCTATAAAATTTGAAGTCATTCCAAGTAGTATAGGCCCATTCGGCGCGATGGGGTGAATTCTAGAATTTCTTAAGTTCTTAATTTGATTCAAGAGGTTTTGGAGAGTGATTTTGAGTTTTAGCGATGTTATGAGTGATCCATAGGCTCGAGCAAGTCCATGTAATGATTTGGGACTTGTGGGTATATTTTTACGGGGGCTCGGGCGGGCCCAGGTGCCTCCCGGACCCCGCATGAGGCCAAAAACCAGCAAAAATCACTGCAGGTGCACAACAACTAGTGTGACCGCTGGTGCGGAGTTGTGCTCGCTGGTGCGAGTCTGCTGGTGCGAACTTCCCCTTCGCAGGAGCGACCCCCATCGCAGGCGCGACCAATCTTCCGCAGGAGGGGGACGGCTGGTGCGACTCCCGACTCCGCAGGTGCGAACCGAGGGTCCCAGGCCCTTTTCTGCAGGGGCGACCAATTTCTCGCGGGTGCGAGACCGCACCTGCGGTCCCAAGGTCGCCGGTGGGGAACCCCTGTAGGCAACCTCATTTAAATGCCCAAAATTACGGGATTTCTTCACTTTTCAACCATTTCACCTCTATTAGAGAGTTCTAGGAGCTTCAAGAACCTACTCTAGACCCAAATTCGGTAGAGGTAAGTAAATTTTTTTCATTTATCTAGTTTCATACATGAATTAACAAGGAAAATCAACTACTAATTCTTGGAAAAACCTAGGTTTTGGGGTTGTAAATGGGATTTTTGGAAAGTTAGTGAATTACCGCTTTTGAGACCATGAATTCTTGTATAAATCATATAATTTCGCTCCTTAGGCTTCGGGTAATCTCTTCCTCCAAGAATTTTCGAAATCCGAACGCGTGGGCCCAGGGTCGAAATTTCAAGAATGTTATATTTTAGGAATTCTTGCTAATTCTTCTTCTTGAACCTTAAATTGATTCAATTACATCATGTTTGGCTAGTTGTGGGCCGTTAGGAGTAGTTTCAGAGTTTCAAACGCATATTTTGATCCGATCGTTGGTCCGAGGAGTGCTTTTATCGAGGTGAGAGGAGATTGGTAAGAGGGAAACTGTCCCTCTAGGTAACCTTGATTGCTATGTGATCTTGTTTGGGGGCTATGTACGCACCAAGTGATGAGAGTCCGTACGTAGTGGCTATTACTGCTTCGTCCGGGTAGTTAGGACACATCATGTTCATTATTTTTCCCTGTTGTAGCCTAAATATGACTTGTATTCTTGTGTGATTGGTATTGCTGTATTTGAACATGTGATACTTGGCTTGATTTAAGTGTGATAAGAATAATCATGGGATGGGATCGGGCCGTACGCCACGAAAGAGTGATGATTGACTATATTGTGTGATCGGGCCGTACGCCATGGTAGAGTGATGATTGATTATATTGTGGGATCGGGCCATACGCCAAGGTAGAGTGATGAGAGAGTATATTATGGGATCGGGCCGTACGCCACAAAAAGATTGAGACTACAGGATGGGATCGGACCGTACGCCACGGTGAGATTGAGACTACAGGATGGGATCGGGCCGTACGCCACAACGAGATTGAGACTAAAGGATGGGATCGGGACGTGGGCCACATCGAGATTGAGACTACAGGATGGGATCGGTCCGTACGCCACAGCGAGATTGAGACTACAGGATGGGATCGGGCCGTACACCACGGCGAGGATTACAGGATGGGATCGGGCCGTACGCCATGGCGGATACTAACATTTGGTGGATTTTGGATTGTTATTTGATGTCTAATATCGATGTACTTGGTTATTTGTCTTACATGCCTACTGTTTTCCTTACATCTTGCTTACTTTATTACTGTTAGACCTTAGTGAGTATCGAGTCGACTTCTCGTCACTACTTCTTCGAGATTAGGCGGGATACTCACTGGGTACATATTTATGTATGTACTCATGCTGCACTTTCTTTTCTTCTGTACTTGACTGTACTGGTCCGGAGGTTGGTACGTCTGATTATCAGTCCAGTGCTAGATACTGACCAGTGTTGGTTATACTTTCACAGTGAGCTGCTCTTCCTGGCGATTCCTGGCAGCACCCTGGAGTTTCCTTTTGTTAGTTTCCCCGTCTATTTCATTCAGACTATGGGATTGTATATATATATATATATATATATATATATATATATATATATATATATATGTATTCTGATAGTTGCCCGTGATACTCGTGACACTAGTTCCTGGAACACACATGCGTACATTTTGGGCTTTTGGATTGCATTTTCATACATATGCTTATCTTATGACTCACGCATCAGATGCCTTATTTTCATGTCACCGGCTAATATCATGTAAATAAATGTTTAAAACTGGTAAAAGTTGGATTAATTAATCACATGGGAAGGGTAACACTTAGTAGAATTCATGTTGGCTAGCCTAACCCTGTTGTTGGGCGCCATCACGACCCGTGTGGGAAATTGGGTCGTGACATTGATAGCCCCAATTAAAGAGTTGAACCTAGAAATAGTAAGACCCTACTAGAGCATATATCACTTGCTTTGTGAAATACCCATTTGGACTTGAGAAAGCCAAATCGAGCAAAGTCACTCAAACTATCGAGAGGTATAGAGTGAGTAATTGAGTGTGATTGCTATAATGTATCCCGATCATCCAAACATGCCCTAAAGCAACCCGTTAGGTAACCAACTAGGCGGAAGTAGAAACCCTAGATTCTTTTATCAATTGAAAAAACAATCAAAACCAAAAATATTGTCTCTTAGTTTTTATAATTGCAATAAGTAGATCAAAGTAGAAGTGGTAACAACAAACAAGAATGTGGAAGTGTAATTTAGGACATATCATACAATTACACTAAATATATACCTAATCACAATTCTAACTCCATGTGGATTCGATCCCGACCTACGTTAGGTTTTATTACTGCATCGACCACCTCACTACCTATTTTTGGTGTGAGTTTGGGCGAGATCAATTTTTGGCGCTGTTTCCTGGGAGTTAAACGGGTTTTTCTATGCTTTGTCTTTCTTTCCTTCTGAGTGACTAATTTTCTTTGAACTGCTTATAAGTACGAGAATGGCTCTCAAAAATGAGCCCTTTGAGAATTTTCCATTGCGGGAGGAAGTGAATGATAACCAAGGAGATAAGATTCATCCCGAACCTCAAGTAAACAGGAGAGGCCGACCGCCTCATGATAATATTCCCGTCCCTCCCCCACCTCCACCAAGAGCTGCAACGCACCGGGTGTTGCCGAACGAGGGTTATGCTAGTGCTATAGTCCCACCTCGTATTAGGGCGGGCAACTTCCAAATCACCAATGTGATGCTTACACTACTTGAGCAACGGGGTTTCTTCACCGGGGCTCCAAGCCAAAATGCTTAGAAGCATATCAAGGGGTTTTATGATACTTGTTGGGGGAGCAAGCAAACAAATGTTTCTGAGGATGCATTGCGTTTGAGGCTATTTCCCTTTTCTCTACGTAGAAAGGCATTTGACTGGTTATAGAGATTACCCAATCATTCCATTCATACTTGGATGAGTTAGCTGTAAAGTTCATTGCCAAATTCTTCTCTCCGGGGCACATGGCTACACTACGGGATGAAATTCTAGTTTTCAAGAAAGAACCAAATGAGCCATTGCACTTGATTTTGGAAAGATATCATACCATAGTTAAAGAGTGCCCAAATAATGATATGACCGAGGCCATGATCAAGCAAACCTTCTACAGGGGAATCAACACAACAAATCAATGTGTGGTAAATCAACTCGCCGGCGAGAACTTCATGAACACGCCTTATGCCGAAGCTTGTGAAATTTTGGATGAGATGGCGGATACTTCATCGGCGTGGAAAAGTAGGGCCAATGTTCCTCAACGTGACCCAAATTCCATTCACCTACACAGGGAGCTACATGATCATGGGCAAGCCATTGCTGAGTTGACAACCACAATGAACCAATTGGCCAAGGCTCAGCTTCAATAAGTTCAAGGGCTGAAACAAGTGAATGCTATGGAAGGTGTGAATATGATGATGAACAAGAGACGACAAAGAGTTCAACAAGTAAAAAACCGTCCGGAATAATTTGAGCAAGATTATAGTGGATATGACCAAGGTGATAAGTATAATGAGCAAGAAGAAGAAGTGCAATATGTCAACAATTATAAAGGTCAAAGAAATAATGCTCAAGGACAAAATCAACAACAATGGAGATCACAAGGAAATCAAGGAAATTGGAACAACCAAAGACACCAAGGCAATTGGAGTGGTGTCAACAACAATCAAGGCAATTGGGGAAACAACCATAATCAAGGCAATTGGATTCATCAAGGTAATCAAGATAATTGGGGAGGAAATAATCAAGGTAATTGGGGTGGAAACAATCAAAGAAATTGGGGAGGAAACAATACCAAGTGGGTTGGACCAATAATAATCAATGGAATCGGGGGTCGGGCTTTCAAAGGCCCCCGATGTATCAATAACCAAGAACCCGCCTCAATATCTGTCACAAGGTTCTAGTTCTTCCAATAATGAAATGGGACAGATTGAAAATATGTTCAAGCAAATGATGGAGAAAAATGCCGACTCCGATGCTCAATTAGCCTCCCAAAACACTTATATCCGCAATTTGGAGGTTCAACTTGGCCAAATATTTTAAGCTTTAAACACTCGCCCTAAGGGGTCACTACCTAGTGATACAGTGGTGAACCCGAAGGGTGGGAACAATACAGGACATGCAATGGCCATAACCACACGGAGTGGAAAAAGTTGGGAGGCAAGTGCCTCAATCCAAAGAAGAGTTGTGGATGATGATGTGTTGGTTAAAGAATATGACATGCCAAGAAATGAGGTTCAATATAATGAAGAGGTGAGAATTTACATTGAGGAAAGTGTGGAGGAGACACAAGAAGAAGTGAACCCGTCTAGGGAACACATGATTGACATACATGAACCGGTTGTGCAAAAGGCCAAAGCACCATTGCCAAGGCCTCCTCCTCCATACCATCAAAGACTTGCAAGCAAAACAGTAAGAACCAATTCAAGAAATTTATTGATATGATAAAGAGTTTGTCCATAAATGTGCCATTGGTTGAAGCCTTAAAACAAATGTCAGGATATGCAAAGTTCATGAAGGATTTGGTAACAAAGAAGAGATCAATGAATTGTGAAACAATCAAAATGATACATCAAGTGAGTGCTATTATGCACTCAATGGCTCAGAAATTAGAAGAACCCGACGCCTTCACAATCCCTTGCACTATTGGGAGCGCCGATTTTGCCAAAGCATTATGTGAGGGGGCAAGTTTCAACTTGATGCCCTTTTTTGTGTTCAAGACTTTGGGAATTGGGAAACAAAGACCCACATCGATGAGGCTACAAATGGAGGATTGGACTATGAAGAGGCATTGGGTATAATTGATGATGTGTTAGTTCGGGTCGACAAGTTCATCCTTCCAGCGGACTTTGTGATCCTTGATTGTGAGGTTGACTATGAGGTACCTATTATCTTGGGTAGATATTTCCTTGCTATGGGGAAGGCTCTAGTTGATGTGGAAGCCGGTGAGCGCACCTTCCGGGTGGGTGATGATAAAGTGGTTTTCCATGTGTGTAAATCAATGAGGCAACCAAATAGCAACAAAGTTTATTCATTCATGGATCTAGTGACCGAAGTAATTGTTGATGACATAAGTGCCGTGGTGAATGTTGAAGATACCTTGGAAGTTGTGTTGATCAATCATGATAATGATGAGAAGGAAGGCTTTGTAGAATGTCTCAATGCTTTGCAAGGAATGGGGTCATATACTTATGAGCGAAAATTGTCCTTATATCTTGAGAACCGAAAGACTCCTCCAACAAAGCCCTCAATCGAGGAGCCTCCCACTTTAGAGATAAAGCCTTTGCCTTCACATCTCAAGTATGAGTTTCTTGTCCTTTGTACCACTTTACCTGTTATTCTTTCCTCTTGCTTGACTAATGTGAAGGTAGATTCTACTTTGGCGATACTCCAAAAGAGGAAGAAAGCTATAGGTTGGACATTGGTGGATATTTGGGGTATAAGCCCCGCCTTTTCCATGCACAAGATTATTTTGGAGGAAGATGTCAAACCCTCCATGAAACATCAAAGAATATTAAATGAAGCAATTCAAGAGGTAGTGAAGAAGGAGATCATCAAATGGTTGGATGCCGAGGTTGTTTACTCCATTTTTGATAGCTCGTGGACATCTCCAGTGCAATGTGTCCCAAAGAAAGGGGGCGTGACTGTGATAACAAATGACAAAAATGAATTGATCCCCACAAGAACTGTCACTGGGTGGAGAGTGTGTATGGACTATAGGAAGCTCAACAAATTCACTCGGAAAGATCATTTTCCGCTTCCATTTCTTGATCAAATGTTGGATAGGTTGGCCAAGCGTGCTTTTTATTGCTTCCTTGATGGATACTCTGGCTACAATCAGATTCTTATTGTTCCTGAGGACCAAGAGAAGAGCACTTTCACTTGTACCTATGTACTTTCTCATTATCGCGGATGACATTTGGGTTATGCAATGCACCGACGACCTTTCAATGGTGTATGGTGTCTATCTTCACCGATTTGGTGGAGGACTTTCTTGAGGTTTTCATGAATGATTTTTCCGTGGTGGGGAATTCTTTTGAAGAGTGCTTGGACAAATTGGACAAGGTATTGTCCAGATGTGGGGAAACTAACTTGGTTTTGAATTGGGAGAAATGTCACTTCATGGTCGAGGAACGCATTGTCCTCGGTCACAAGATTTCAAAGCATGGTATTGAGGTTGATAAAGTCAAACTGGAAGTGATATCCAAACTCCCTCCCCTACATCCGTGAAGGGAGTGAGGAGTTTTTTGGGTCATTCGGGGTTCTATCACCGACTCATCAAGGATTTCTCTAAGGTGGTAAACCCATTGCGCAAACTTTTGGAGAAGGATTCCAAGTTCCATTTCAATGAAGATTGTATGAAGGCATTCGAATTGCTCAAGTATAAGTTGACTACTACTATTATCACCGCACCGAATTGTAGCTTACCTTTTGAGCTCATGTGTGATGCAAGAGATGTGGCGGTTGGAGCGGTATTGGGGCAGCGTATCAACAAGACCTTCCATCCGGTCTACTATGCTAGTAAGACCATGAACGATGCCCAAGTCAAGTACACAGTGACCAAAAAAGAGCTCCTTGCTATTGTCTTTGCTATGGAGAAGTTCCGCCCGTAATTGATGGGTACAAAGGTAATTGTTCACACCGACCATGCGTCACTTTGTTATTTGATGAGCAAGAAAGATTATACGGCAAGATTGATGAGGTGGGTACTTCTTTTACAAGAGTTTGATCTATAGATTCAAGACCGCAAGGGAAGTGAAAACCAAGTGGCGGACCACTTGTGTCGGTTGGAGGAGGAAGGGAGACCACATTATAGCCTTGAGATAAATGATTCATTTTCAGATGAACAACTCCTGTTCATTTCTATGACCGGGATTCCATGGTTTGCTGACTTAGCCAATTATCTTGTGAGTGGCATTGTACCGAATGATTTCTCTTCAAACCAAAGAAAGAAGCTCAAACGGGATTGCCTTGACTATTATTGGGATGAGCCCTATCTCTTCCGGATTTGTATCGATGGTGTGATCCGACGATGTGTACCGGAGGAATAACAAATGGGAATTCTTGAGGCTTACCACTCTTCGCCATATGGTGGTCACCATGGTGGAGAAAGAAAGACTACAAAGGTGTTAAGTTGCGGATTCTATTGGACTACTATTTACAAGGACGCTAGCGATCTCGTCAAGCATTGGGATGAATGTCAAAGGGCCGGTGGGATTTTCAAGAAAAATGAGATGCCCCTCACCATCATCTTGGAGATTGACATTTTTGATGTGTGGGGAATTGATTTCATGGGTCCGTTCGTGAGATCTTGTGGGAACACTTATATATTGGTAGCTGTGGATTACGTGTCAAAGTGGGTTGAAGCCGTGGCTTTTCCCAACAATGAAGCTCGGAGTGTGGTAGCATTTTTGAAAAAGAACATCTTCACAAGGTTTGGTACACGAAGGGCCGTTATGAGTGATGGGGGATTGCACTTTTGCAACAAAGCTTTTGATACTTTACTCTCAAACTATAGTGTCACTCACAAAGTGTCGACCCCCCTATCATCCTCAAGAAAGTGGACAGGTTGAAGTCTCTAACCGGGAGATCAAGAGCATTTTGTCAAAGAGCGTGAATGCCAACCGGATGGATTGGTCAAAGAAACTTGATGATGCTCTTTGGGCTTATAGGACATCTTACAAAACACCAATTGGTATGTCTCTGTATCGGTTAGTGTTCGGAAAGACAACCTACCGGTGGAACTTGAGCACAAGTCTATGTGGGCATTGAAGAAGCTTAATCTTGAGTGGGATGTCGCAGCCAACTTAAGGGTGGCATAATTGAATGAGCTTGATGAGTTCCAGTTCCATGCATATTCAAGTTCATCCTTGTATAAGGACAAGATGAAATACCTCCATGAAAAGTATATCCGGAATAAAGAATTCAAAGAAGGCGATCTTGTGCTATTGTTCAATTCTCGGCTGCGGATGTTTCCGTGAAAGTTGAAATCCAAGTGGAGTGGCCCATTTGAAGTTGTGCATGTAACACCCTTTGGTGCACTAGACTTGAAGAACAAAAATTATGAATGTTTAGATTCAATGGTCACCGGCTGAAACATTATCTTGGCAAGGTTAATGATGGCCACATTGTGGTGTTGCTTCATTTCAAGTGATTGATATTAACTTGCGTCGTGCCACGACGTTAAATCAGGCGCTTCTTGGGAGCCAACCCGTGTTTATTTTCAATTTTTATTTTTTTTCTTCCTTTTTGATAGGTTTTGTATTAGCTAACTAGTTTTGAAGTGTATGCAGGAATAGGTGTGTATTTCAGGGGCTGTGCAAGAAAAATTGGCTAAGTGTCACAAAAGTGCGGACCGCACCAAAATTATGCAAACTGCACATCACTCTGCGGCCGCATAATTCTGTGTACGGTCGCACAACTAGAAGACCAAAAGTGCATGCTCTCTGCAATTTGTCCTGTCAAATTTTATTGACAAGTTGCGGCCGCACACAAAATTGTGCGGTCTGCACAAACTCTGTGGCCGCACTCACTTTTGTGCGGAACGCAACACTTCTTCAAAGGTACATGTAAAGAGTGCGGACCACACTCAAAATTGTGCGTCCGCACTCAGGTAAAATTCGTGCTTGAAATGTGCGGACCACACCCACAATTATGCGGTCCGCACTGCTGAATGATCAAAGAACCCAGTAGTCTGAACCTGGGGCTATGCAGCCACACTTAAAATTGTGCAATCCACACTTTTGGGTGTGCGGCCGCAATGTGAAATTTAGCGGTCCGTACTCGGCTATTTGCGGCCGCACTCACTTTTGTAAGGTCCACACTGCCTCTTCTGAGTCTGCTTTACTGCAACTATCAAGCATGCATCTGTATACATTATGAGCTTCAATTCTAACTTATTTCTATTTCTATATGTTGCAGACAATGGTTAGATCCCGTGGTCGAGGAGATATATCAAAGGGGAGAGGTGAATCCTCTCGAGGCAAGGTAAAGGAACTCAACCTATAGGGGTACAATCAAAACCCATTTCTGAGAAGCTAACCACCGGTAGAGGGAGATCCACAGAGCCTTCAGAATCCAGCTCTTATGAACCTTCAAGGGAAGCCTCCGAGGGTCACTCTATGGAGGTCCAACCTGAACCCCAGTCCCATACACCACAACCCACTGGGCGCTATCAATTGCGCAATGAGCCTACAAACAGTTCTTCTGCTGATTTTGACGTAGAAATCCAGGGTTGCGAGCCCTCCTCTTTACCTACTCCTCCAGCACTTATCAATATAGATGATGAATATGATGTCCCGAATGATGGGAGAGGAGGTGACATTCGAGTGGGCAGCCTTGAGAGGTCAAGGAGAAGAGAGATGTGGTAAGACAGATTCGTCAGCTTGACTGCCTTCAACAGGTTTAGAGAGTGGTGGCCCCAGAGATCGCTCACACTTGAGCGACAATTCTTGATGAAGGATTTGGATATTCACAATCCAAATGTACTTAGATAGTTCCGGGAGCGGAAGGGATGGTGATGGTTTACCCAAAGTGTCCTCGATGCAAATGAGCACTTGGTTAAAGAATTTTATGCCAATGTGTCTCACATAAAGAAGGGTACCAAGATAACAAAGGTGCGAAATCTGCAATCCGATTCGACTCGTGTTCTTTGAACTCATATGTGGGATTTGAAGAATTGGAGGTAATCCAATACTTGGAAAATCATTCTTTGGATGATGCAGCTCGCCCATGGTTGGCAGAGATTTTGGCTGCTCGAGGACCACCACCTTCACGGCTCATAGCAGGGGTCCCCATAATCCGGGTCACCCTAAATTTTGAAGCCAAAGGGTGGCAGACATTCGTATGCAGTCGTATTGATCCGTGCTTAAATGAGAACAACCTCCCACTTCCCTGAGTAGTCTTGGTGGCTTCGATTATGGCTAGGTATCCAATCAATGTGGGTGCCATCATGTCTACCAACATCACATCAGTTATCCAGAAAGATGAGATATCATACCCATATTCGAACTTCCTCACAGAGTATTTCAATGATAAAAAGGTGGAACCGAGGCAGTATGACACAAAAGTAAAGGCCAAGAGCCTTTATCATGGTACCACTTATAGGTTGCTGACAACACGAAGTTCAAGGGTAAGGAAACTACCTCTGGTGGCCAGTCTGAGGGGCCAGTCTGAGGAGCCAACGGTAGTAGTTACTGATTCAGCTATTGAGCCTTCCGCAGATGCCATGCCTTCTACAACAACCATGCCACCACCTTCTTCTTCTAGACCATCAGCTCCATTATCAATGCCAGCTTCATCCACTTATCTACAGACTGCGCTGTGAGTCTCCTAGACATTGGCGAGTCTCAACAATTGGATGCAGGTAGCTACTTCAAAGCTGTCTGACATATCCAATGCTGTTGTAGCATAGTCCTCTGCCCCACCAGCACCACAGGTACCTCCGTAGGTGGAGGAAACATTGAATAAGATTCCGGTCAACCAGAAGACCATTATGGAGACTCTGGTGGTGCATGGGGAGGTCATTGAGTAGTTGGGAAAGCAAGCAAAGAAGATGCGGAAGTTTCATGCGAAGAAGTCAGTGGAGAAGTTGAGAAAAGAGATTGCCAAGATTGCATTTTCCGGAGATCTTCCATTGGACCTGCTTTTGGAGCCAGCAGTCCCAACAACACAGGCAGCACCTGCAGTACCCGAGGCATCAGAGGTAGCAACCGGCCAGTCTGATTAGCCGGATGCTACTGCCCACACTGCTAAGGAGATGGTCCAAATGCTCAACAACCCAGTTCTCCCTCAGCCAGGTGATGATGAGATACATCTAGAGGAGACCGAGGGTGCTGTGGATGCCATGAAAACTAAGAACACATAGGGAGTTCTCTTAACTCTCTACCCTTTGATGTTCTTATTTTTGTTAAGCATTGGGGGCCATGTTTATATTCATTCGGGGGATGGTCTATTTTGATTGATTGACATTGATATTGGCCTGTAATAACTCTTATACTATTTTTCTTTTATCTTTATTTCTCTTTGGTATGTATATATTCTTCCCTTTCGTTTGATGTATATATTTAGCTACCCTTATGTATATATTCATTTTACTTCGGTTTGTATATTCATTTATCTTACTTTTCGTAGTTTATTTCATAGCTTCTTTAGTTTGTCTTTCTTAGTAGTATAACTTCTTATTTACTTTAGTAGTTTCTTTTGGATTTTTTAGCTTCCTTTTACATTTGAGTGATCAACAAGCCTTTGGTTTTTTAATGCCACGGTTCTTTCCAATGGTGGATTTTGTGTGAACCGGGTGGCTCTTCCCAAAGATGGATGGCGTGACAACCTTCTTAAGGGATTGAGTCCGTTTTCTTTTCTTGTTTAGGCAAAAAAAAAATGAATAAAAGGGTCTCAAGCATGCTTCACTTGGTACCAACACATTTACCTACGACCTTATGGTTAAAAACAAGTTTTTGTAAAGAAATAGCTCTAGTTAGTGACCTTGTGAATCTTGTGTTGACTTAGGCAATCATCAGGTGGTTTAGTTGAACCATTATCGATTTGCAATCTTGAATGCGGTTGTTGTGGGACCTCTACTCTTTTCTATTTAACAATCCGGTTGTGTGAGAGGTGAGGTATTTTGTTACAAGTCCAAGTACCCGTGCGAATGGTCTAGAACTTGCCTCGAATGTGTTTCTAGGCGAAGTTCTAAGTTAGCTTAGCTTGGGAAGTGATTGTAGGCCCTCCTTGGCCCATTTTGAAACCTTCGGCCCACCAATGATATCATCCTTAGTAAAACCTTTTGAGCCTAAAACCTTTCTATTCAGTAACCACATTACAATCCTTTAACCATTTTATAGTGACTCCCTCTTGGCCTCTGACTTTTGTTTAGCACTAATGTGATTCAAATGGCAAAAACATAAGTATGGGGGAGAGACGGGGAGTTTAAATATGGTTTCAAGGAACAAAAAGACAAAAAAAATGAATAAGAGGAAAATGTAAAGAAAAAGAAACGTAGAACAAAGAAAAACACAAAAAGAAAGTGAATAATGTGAAAGGGTTGAAAAGATGCAAAAGAAAGAAAAAGTGCAAAGCATGGAGAAAGCAAATAAGGAGATTGTGAATAGCATGAAAATAAAGGGTGATGTCAAGTCTCTCTAATCTCCCTAAGGGAAAATAAAATGACTCAAAGAGTCAGCAAAGTATGAGCCAACAAGAAAATATGAAGTGCTAAAGGAAAGATGAACCGATTCCAATCCTATATCACCCTCCTTAATCCAAAGGCCTTCATTACATGCCGTAAAAGCTCTACGTGATTTCAAGCCGAGAAAGCTTACATTAGTGATGATCTACATGAGGGGAAAGCATATGGTACTTAGAGCCGGTCTTGTGACATTCTTTTGAGAGTGATGGGCGAGTCTTCCTCGAGTCATTGTTCTGAATTCTTCATTCGTAAGTGAGATGAGCTTCCGGAGAGTATAGGAGGAGGAGTTTCAGATCCACAGTGACTTGCACAAAAGTGCGAGCTTTCTTGATAAACAAATTCAACCCTTGATGCTTAAGCGTTACATTAGATCCATATGAGCTTCAACGTTAAATCATAGGCTTGTTAATGATTCATGAGTGTGTGGGTAGTTGTTGGTCCCACGTGATTTGTGTTTAACTCATCTTAGGCCAGCTGAAACATCCATTTTTCTAATAGAGGTTAATTTCTTGAGGACAAGGAAAAGCTTAAGTTTGGGGGAGTTGATAAGTAGGAATTTTGACCGCTTATTTACTCTCTTTTACTTGCGTTTTAGCTCAAAAATGCTTAAAGGTATTCCCGAGAATTAACGAAATGAGCTTTCTTGCAGGAATATTGGGAAACGAGCCAAAGAATAAAAATCAACTCAAAAAGGAGTCAAAATTGGACAAGGACCAAAACAGGGCAAAAATATTTACAGTGCGGACTGCACAATACTGTGTGCGGCCGCAAACAATGAAAAAGCCCGGTCAGATTAAGCTTTAGAGTATGCGGACCGCATAATTGTGGCGCGGCCGCAGAAGAGAGATTCAGAGAGTTGAAAATTTGGGCAACTGAAGATATGCGGACCGCAAGACTATAAGTGCGGTCGCACTCACTATTATGTGGCCGCAAATAATCAAAATCAGAGAGTCTTGAAATGAAATTGTGCGGACTGCACGATTATTGTGCGGCTGCAGAAGCCAAAGTGCGTCCAAACTCACAAATGTGTGGTCTGCAGAAGAAGGTCCAGTCCCAGCCCAATCTCAAGTGTGCGGCCACACTCACAAATGTGCGGTCCGTATAAATAGATGAAGTGCGGGAGCATCCCACTCTTATGCGACCGCAGAACTAGAACCTGTCAAGCCAAGTCTCATTGTGCGGACCACACATATAATTGTGAGGCCGCATAACCTCCGCAAGGGCAATTTTGTCAGATATTTTTAGCTTAGTATAAATAGAACTTTTTGTCGTTTTTAGATTAAGTTTTGTTTTGGGAGAACATCTGAGCTGTTTCTTTACTTTTTTGAGTAATTTTGTACTAGATTATCTTCGAAATATTATAATATCTTTTCATAATTAATTATTATGCATTCTATCTTAATTTCTTCATTTTCTATGAGTAGCTAAACGCTTAGCTAGGGTTGTGACCCAACCCTAGTATGGGTACTTAATGGGTTATTGATTTAGGGCTTGTTCAAGATTGGGTATGTGTTATTTAGCCTTGTTCTTGCTTAAATCCTAGAATTAATGGTTGCAAACATTGATTCATGTCTATTTGACCTAGTCTCTACTTGAGAAAGAGGGACTAAGTCTAGGAAAACTTGGCTAACTAGGAATTGGGGTGAACTCAAGAAATTGGTAGCCCCAATTAAAGGGTTGAACCTATAAATAGCAAGACCCTACTAGAGCATATATCACTTGCTTTGTGAAATACCCATTTGGACTTGAGAAAGCCAAATCGGGCAAAGTCACTCAAACTACCGAGAGGTATAGAGTGAGTAATTGAGTGTGATTGCTATAATGTATCCCGATCATCCAAACATGCCTTAAAGCTCTTATCAATTGAAAAAACAATTGCAATCCTAGATTCTTTTATCAATTGAAAAAACAATCAAAATAAAAAATATTGTCTCTTAGTTTTTATAATTGCAATTAGTAGATCAAAGTAGAAGTAGTAACAACAAACAAGAATGTGGAAGTGTAATTTAGGACATATCATACAATTAAACTAATATATACCTAATCTCGATTCTAACTCCCTGTGGATTCGATCCCGACCTACGTTGAGTTTTATTATTGCGTCGACCGCCTCACTACCTATTTGTGGTGTGAGTTTGGGCGAGATCATGGGCCCCAATTCTTTGTAATGACTAAGATACTAAATTCTTAGATGTGCCACCTTGCAATGTGACTAACGAGTCACTTAGTTGATCTTGTGTTGCTGCCACGTTGGGGGTTAAATCCTTATCCAACAATTATCCACTTAATTCCTTAATTAGTTTGTTAATCTCCAATTAATCAATAATTACCTAATTATTCACATAATTAGGAATTATCTCAAATTACTTAAAATACTACTCACTTTTAACACACTTTGTATACCTTACTACTATGGTCATGTGGTACCTTGTATGGTACTAGTCCATAAATACCAGGTATTATAACTCGGACCGTATTTTATACCAAAATGTCAAATTTCGACGAAACTCATTTTATTCGATTCACTTACCCTTTCACCTTCATGAATTTACTTACCACTTGTTTTGAAATAACATAAATGCCTATAATCTCAAAATAATCCATTTCCCGTGCTTGAGCCGATTAACTTACGATGAAACATACGAAAATTCGGGATGTAACATCTCATTTTCGAGCTTATATCAATTTACTTATGGCATACTTTCACGTTGAAAATATGGGGTGTAACATCATTTCCCCCTTTGGAACATTCGTCCTTGAATGTTGACTGATGCGCTTATCATTTTCATATCCTATGTCTTCCGAATACTTTAGTAATCTCCTTGCCATCTAGGAAACTATTCTGTGAATAAATCCAAAGGCCATGACATTCCCCCTTTTAGGACTCTTTCTTATTCCATGATTTGTGGTCGGAATCCTTCCAATCTCGTAACTGTTGCTACCTTCTATCATGTAGCCTGTACGACTCTAACCTTGTAAGTGTGCCTATGCGGCTCTTCTCTCCTTTTTTTATCCAGCTTTTAGCCAATCTCTAGGCCTCACTTTGTAAACATATACAAAGCTTGATAAGATTTCCCTCTGGGCATATATGGGTATATTGAAGTTCTTCGCTCGGTACTTTGTTGAACTTACGAATATTTCTATATCTTATTTCATAGATCCGGTTCCCATTCATATGACTTTACTACATCTAGGAAGATCATACTATATCATAACTCTTACTTTGATTTACTGTTATTGAGGTCTGCTACTAATCTCCAGGTTACTTTCATTGATTATCCTATATGTATAAATCTAAGTCCTTTAATGCTTCCTCATTACTTATTCATCTTAAGAATGACGACCTTATCTCATCTGATACTTTACAACTTTTATCCATCCATTGTTGATTCACCTCCATATTGATCTGTCATCTACCACTAATAACTTGACCTTCTAGGTAATACTGCCGCTAGGGACCATGTCTCATCTAGGAACATCTAAAATGATTAGACTGATCCACCCTTGGGCGATACTGTACTTACATAACCGTATTCCATAGCGTTCCAATGTGATTCACCTTACGTTGGTATTTTAATCCCGTATAATTCATGAAATCCTCTTCAAATCATTACTCAATTGAAGGCCTAAACATCATCCCTTATCTATTACAATTACACCCTTATTCTACTACTAGGGCAACATTCCATCTCTTCTAAATGCTACTAGTCTTAGACTCCTTTGAGTTCATTCAGGTTATACTTAGCTTTCTAGAACTTAGAGAAACCATTTGCTCTCTTGTTTTCATGGGCTTAATCCCGAGTACTTATCCATTCTCGTCACCTTCTCACTTGCCTTTCCTTATCCTTACTAATGTTTTCCTAAAACCTTGTCGCTCTACCATACTTTAGCTCGCAACCTATACATATCCATTTATACTACTCGCAACCTCACTTAAACCTACTTGCACCGTAGATTTCCTTATGTTATTCTAGAACATCAAGCAAGACATCACATCGTTTCTAACTCTTCTTCACTCTCTTAACTAGGCCTCTCGATACTTAGAAACCATAGGTTAGAAGATATGCCACAGATGATGCCGCTATCATTCCTGGATACTGAATCCCCACACTTCTAGACTTCTATCCAAAGTATGGACTATTCATAACCTTCTGTATTTGAGTATCTCGTACGTTGTTCACCTTCACCTTACTTACCTTAAAATCTCTCATCACATCTTCTAACTCTTTTGTGACCTCCCTTCCACACAGGTATAATTCACATCCACAACTTGAAGCTCTATTATAATGCTTGCACCTTTGGTGCACACACAATCTGGTGGGAGCTTCATACTGACTTCTCATGAGGCTGGTATTCTTCTAACTGACTTTATCGTAGAGCCTTTAAAGAATATGGCTACTATACTACCTCTCTTGTACCTCTGATATTAACAGTGATTCTGCTATGTTCTCAATCATGATTTCTATAATTTTTTGGGTCCAATAATCAGACTCCTGATTTACTTCGTTGATATAACTGTTTGGTTTCCTCTTCCTTCTGATCAGTCTTTATGTATGCTTAAGCTATATTCTGATATGTGGCTTATGGTATTAGTTATTACTTTAGCCTTTCATGGACTCTATGAAATATCCGTGATACCATCATCTAACAATTCAATCCTTTGTCTATGACATGGATTCAATTCTTTCTTTTAACTTATACTGGAGTCTTTTACGGCTATATGATTGTCAACATACATGCTGCATGGATAATACTCTGAAATATTGAGTCCATTTATAACGTAACTAGCTCTGGATCATTGATCGAATAATTCCTTTTGTTCCTTCTGAGCTTCCTTTAAACATAAGCTATTACTTTTCCTGGTCTTTTTGCGCCCTTGTTGCGTGCATACTTAGCTTATCTTAGTGCCCACACATATTGGAATTTCATACAACCCATATGATCATGAATATCACCTTTTGATTCTTCTTCCCATCCATTAGCCACGATAGTTGCCACATTCTTATGGAGTGCATACGATGTTGTTGTGAGGCTATTGTTACAAGACCATTTCCTCTTTCGGTCAGTGTGCTTAGTTTGAAGCCTTCTTCCTTATTTCCTTAGCTAGTCTTTCATTGTAATACTTAGGGAGGACCCTCTGACTCTTGTAAAACTGCAAGCTTATTACATCGCATACTCAACAGAATTTTTGATGTCCTTCCGCGCCTATAATTATCCGTAGTTACTTACCTCCATGCCCTTGTGCTTGTAAGGTTTCTTCCGAACTGATATTTTGACTATCTTCCCAGTAGCATTCTCTTTTATTTTTGCAACACTCATACGGTACCTTTAACTACCCCAACTCCTATCTGAATATATCTCCAGTATTATAATGTCATAACTGCGAGGATTAATTCACTATAATGGGTTTCACTATGTTTATTTTGCACGATCTGTTGATTTGTTTGTATCCTCTTGTCTAGCCATAACTAGGATCTTCCCGAATCAACTACTAACTATTGTTTGGCCCATTCTCGTATCAATATTCTGCGTAATCTTTCTTGGGTTATTTCCTTTGTCTTAACTTACCTCTCGCAGTGGCTCCATATTTATCAATAACATCCCGGGAAGGAACCCTTACTTCCTCTCCTTGACGTCGTGCTTTCATAATGTTCTGGAATCATAGCATATCTGTAGGATTTGGATAAGTGCAATCTCACTCCTTTCTCATTTTTATCGCATTATTCCTTTACTGTTCCATAATTACTAGAACTACTTAATTTTGTCTTAATGCCACATCACTCCATATCCCCCCTTTAGGGGAGTACTAAGATTTAGAGCTACAACGATCTACCTATAGATGTCTTACCTCTTTATCTTTGTCGTCTTTTCACATCATTGATGATCCTTACTTGCCTTGCGGTAATCCTTCTGCACCAAGGATAGCAAAATTCCTTACCCACGAGGGTGACACTTAGTGTAACTGGCACACATAGTCCCTTAAGCTTAACTTTGCTCACATTGGTTGCTTTAGGGAAACGTCTTCCTGAATGACCTTTAAAGATTATTCTTCTAACGTCCATTCTATTATTGCCAGAATGCAATCTTTGAAATTCTCATGATGCTAACTATTATCAAATCACTCAGTCGCTAATTCATGTTTAGTTTCTCTTGTTCACCAACCCATACTGATTTCCATTACTCTGAGGTCTAACTTTTCTTTCTGGTAATCACGTTAGAGTCACAAACTTATTTCTCGAAATGAAGATATGACTTTATGGACTATACTTTGTTGTCTCAAGGCCTTTCACCTCTCATCTTTTCCTTCCCTTGGCTATAGACTCTGTAATACTATCATCACTTTCATTTTTTTTTCTACCGTTGTCATCCATGTATCACATCCTACTCATAGTGCTTCAGTAACTCTCTTCTTATTTCCCTGCTAACATTTACGCCTATCATTTTATTCTGAAACTCCAACAAGACATTCTTTTTCTTTTAGCTCCCTTGCTCCATCCCTTGGCTCTTAGGGTTGCCTAACAATCTCGCTCTATTAGGGACATGAGCCATAATAAGGTAATATTTATCCCTTCCAGGATTCCAGTGCCTGTCTTTGAACATTCTAGTATTCATATCTAGCTGTACTATTCTAGAGTGCACCATCTAGGTGTCTCACAAGGAGATCTATTAGCACATTTGCAATATCCTTCAGAAATGTCAACTAATGCAAACAATCCATCCATCACTTTGGGTTACTCTAACACCAGCGGGATCCTGATATCCCGTCCTTCTCTTAAACCATACCTGTTAGCTCCTATAGGGCATAACTGAGATGGGTGTGACTAATTATACATACCTTTGTTACAATTGAAGGTAACTCAAAATACTTATATTTCTCTGCTTGAATTGTAAATACTGTTAATCTTCATTAACTGGGTACCTCGTACCCTTCTTCACCTTGCTTCTTTTACTTGCTGAAACGTGTGTCCACCTTCCGATTCTCTTATTCCTTTTTACCGTAAAAGTGGATAGACAGTCTTGCCTTAGGTATCCTAATCAAGAAACTTACACATCTTAGTACACACATGATCTGGTGAATACCTCATATTTATCCATCATAAGCATGATGCAAAAATCGAGTTCATCTGACTCAACTCTTCCACATCTATATCTCTTACCAACCACCTTTCTGGATGTAGGTATCGTCTTATTATGAATAATATAGAGTTTAGGAAATTGAGTTTTTACAACTGAGCTCTACCACACGATCTAGAGTAAGAAGAAAGAGTGACAGTCTTATATGCCTGTAGCCTCCTGCTTATAAGTGTGGTGCACGATACACCCATAAAAAAGACTCTACTAGACATGTCTTGTATACTCCTTAGGACATAACTGCTCTGATACCACTTTCCTCACGACCCAAACCGATGGGCCGCGACGGGCACCCGATGCCTTACTCAATCGAGTACCAACATAACATATCTTTCTTATCGTACTATCATTGGTAACTGGGCCAACATGGGCACAACTCATAATGTATAACTATAAGTAGAAAAACACTGTATCAATGAACCATCTTTCTTAAAACATGAATACATATGGGCCATCAAGGCCTCCGACATGCCGTACAAAACAAATCTCTGTCTATAAAGCCTCTAAGAGTATTTGACATCAAATGGGACAGGGTACTGGCCTACCCGTAAGTTGTAGCAAAATTCTGACACGATGACTCAGACTCGGCTGCACTCCGAATGAGGTAGAGTCTTATCGATCCTTCGCCGAATGTTAACCTCGTCTACTATAAGGGACCAAACTGATTGTTTATACCTGCAGGCATGAATGCAGCGTCCCCAACAAAAGGACGTCAGTACGAATAATGTACCGAGTATGTAAGGCACATAAGTTTTTCTCAAAGAAACGACATACGAACAGGGAACGAACATGGTCACTTTGGTAATTATAAGTTTATTTAGGGGTAACTTGGTAATTAAGTCAACACACGTATTACATTGTGTAAATATGTGTAGTGCAATTTTACTGTGCAATTTTACATGACTCCTCCAGTTTTTCTCCAATTTCTTCCCAGTGCAGTCTAGAAATTTCTATTGCCTTTGATTTTCATCTGATTTTGCACAAATATTTCTAGCAGCGCTTCAAAAGACTGGATTTTCTAAGATGTTTGGCGTTTAGAGATCTAATAGAGGCGCGGTTCCATGTTTTTTTAGAGATTTAGCTCTGTCAATTCATCTTCCATCGATGTTCGTCGTTTTACTACCGACTTCTAAAAAAGTTACCAGATTTTCTTATAACTATTCTATAAATTCCTGTGGCTTTGGCTCTTCTTGTAACTGATTCTGCGCATGCACCTGAAGAAAATGGGCTAGAGAGAAAGTAAGTCTCCCTCTGAACAACTATTTTTCTCTGTCTCTTACCCATCTTATGATACACATATTGGCTGATTAGTTTTTGAAAATTAGTTGCCTAGATTTTGGCGGGAAAATTAGTTGTGCTATGTTACACAAGTAGCGTGTTTGCATTTCCCTTTTCTGTTATTTTCAGAATTTTAGCTTCATTACAAATACTATAAATAGGAGATACATCAAAAATGTAAAAGTCATATTGATATGAATTGAGCTTCCTTGTTCTCCCCTGTTTCTTCTATAAAATTCTGCTTCTTTTCTCTTCTCTTCTTCTATTTTTATTCATTTTGCTACTTCTTCTCTCATTTCATTGAAGTGATACCTCAATTTGGTATCATCTTATGCATTTGTTTTGTTTGCTATTCTTTTTGGCCTTGGAGTTTGGTTTCATTTCAAATTTTCTATATTTTGGTTCTTAGTTTTTATCTGTTATTTCTTGATAGGCATGTAAACTTTTGATTCTATTTTTTAAATATTAATACAATCGTCATACTGCCTTTGGCATTCTCTTTGTATTTTTGCTTAATTTTTGTTTTTATTACATCATGTGCAAGTTTGGTTTTTTGATTTATATATGGCCTTTACTTTATGTTCACGTTTCTTAGTGATTTTTATAGATGCATATGGTTGATTGTTTGAATTCTTCTTGGAAGTACACTGAAATTACAATCAATAAGAGGAAATAGTGATGGAAAGGGAAGAACTTTGATGCAACAAAGATGTTTGACGATATGCCTCAAGTATTGTTTAAAGAAAAAATAGTGATGGAATGGAAGAACTTCGATGCAACAAAGATTTTTTACGATATGCCTCAAGTAGTATTTAATTTTTTTTGTTTTAGTCCTTTATTCTTAGGTGTCCTATAACGTAGAGATCTATCACCAAGCCTAAAGATCCAAAATTATTCAATAGGAGAATGTGCGTCAATAGTTAAATGAATACTTGTACGAAATGCATTTAGTTTTCTTATATATTTATTACAGTTTGATGTTTATATAAATAACACAGGAAAAATCAGATACACTCCAAACTGATTTGGAGCTCTTCGTTGGTGGCTGCCATTTTGCTAATTGGTATGTATTGATGATTGAATTAGCTCAACATCAATTACTCTTTTGATCAAGTTTAAAAACCTCTCAAAGGTTGCATTATATCTATGATGCCTTATCTGTTAATTTTTTTTATTACAATAATTAATTAAACGTGTAATCTTGTGGTTGTGCATGTGTTAGGTGTAAGAAATATGTCGATATTTCAAGAATTAAAATTTCAACAATACCCTAAAATTAGTCAAGGAAAATTTTATTGATGGTAATGCACAGTGAGATACCCATTTCTTTTATGTATTTTTTATAAGGATTTCTTAAGCATTTTTTTGTTTAGTTGGATACTAACTTCTATTAGATGTCGAGTTGTTTCCTGGTGACTTAGTGTTATTACTTACTTATTACAAATGTGGAACTCTGACAGTTAGGTAGAATTATTTTTCCATCCCGAAAATTGCCAGACCTTTCTATGTAATTCAAGTAGATCTTCTCTATGTTCCATATTTAAGCTTTCACATTCATATATTTTCATTATTTCTGTAAGTGGTAATGATAAATAAATTTATTGTACCTTCTTCTATGATGAATTCATCAAGATTCATTCACCACTTCGGCACTTCAACATGTCTCGTGAAAAGACATTGCAGTTCAAGGTGAGAGCCACTTTTCTTTATTCATCTTATTTCTTTTCATCTTTCTTGTAAAGACCTGACCAGTTGTTTTATTTTATAGAACCCCATGCTCCTAGATAAGACTATCCGTACTTGCTTTTACTGGTTTATGACTTGCGGGGATGGTTGGTTCGAGATTTGGAAGAGTTTGGGTTGGAATTGGAACACTTAGTTCCTTAAGGTTGGCCTTAAAGGTCAAGTTTGACTTCGGTCAACATTTTTAGTGAACGACCTCATAATCGGGATTTGAAGGTTCCAATAGGTGCGTATGATGATTTCGAACATGGGTGTATTTTCGGAATGAGTTTTGGATGACCCGGGGGCGTTTCGACGCCAAATAGTGAAATAAGATTCTTGAAGTTCTATAATCGAGGTTTGGAGCATTTTTTGAGAATATCGAGGTCCAAATGGAATTTCGAGACCGGGAATAGTTCCGTAGTGTCATTTATGACTTGCTCGCAAAATTTGGTGTCATTCCGAGTAGTATAAGTACGTTTCAGTATGTTGGAAGTGAATTCAAGAACTTAAAGTTCATATGTTGAGTTTAGTTGGTTTTGGGGTACGATTCTTAGATTTAATGTTGTTTCGGGCATTTCGTAGGTTCGATCGAGTCTGTTTTATGATTTAAAAATTGTTGGTATATTCAAACGGGGCCTCGGGGGCCCTGGATGCCATTCGGATGTCGCGCAAGGCGAGTCCCAGCTCAAGTGAACTGCTGGTGCACCAGTTCTGGTGCGACCGTACCTGCAGTTGGCCATCCACATGTATGAGATCGCAGAAGCGGTCCAAGCCTCGCAGGTGCGGTCCTTAAACGGATGCCAAAATCTGCAGGTGCGGTTCCCCCTTCGTAGGTACGATGCCTTGCAGCCTCCCTCTTTTCCACAGATGCGGATGATTTTCCCAAGAAGCAAGACTGCAAGTGCGATCCACACGCCGCAGGTGCGTAAATCCCTGAAGGCAGTGGCCTTTATTTGATACGAGAGTTTGTCATTTTTAACTTACTTCACTCAACTCTTGTGCGATTTGGGAGCTGCAAAAGGGGAGTTTTTCACCTAGCTTTGTGAGGTAAGTAATTCCTACATCATGTGAGTTTAATAAATAGTTATGGGTAGATTTCAACATGTAAATTAGTGAAAATTATAGGTTTGGAGTAAAACCTAGGGTTTTGATAAAAATAAGATTTAACCACGAAATTTGTGATGGAATATAGTAAAAATCATATATTATTGATCCTTAGGTTATGGGTAACAACTTTCTTCAAGAATTTCCGAAAGCCGAGCATGTGGGCCCGGGGATGAATTTTAGGAACTTACAAATAGTCTTGGGTAAACACTTAGGCGGAATTATGAAGTTTTGAGCATAGATTGACTAGTTTATGTAATGTTTGACTAGTTTCGAGTTCTTGGGCGTCACATTTGGAGGTTTGAGCGCATTCTTGAATCAGGAAGTAGGCTTGATACGAGGTAAGTCTCCTTTCTAACCTCGTAAGAGGGAACTTTCCCCCTAGGTGCAATGATTGATCATGTGAATAATTGTGGGGGACTACGTCCGTACTAGGTGATGAGAGTCCGTGCGTAGTGACTATTCTTTCCATGTTCGGGTAGTTTAGGCTTACAGCATGCCTTGTGAACTTTGTTAATTGATTTATGTGCGCTATCATCATTGAGTGAAAGTTTATATCAATATCTTAAGAATTTAAAGGTTTCAGGTAAGTCATAAATTTGAAAAAGAAATGAATTTAGAAGATTGTGTTATGTTTATATGAAACCGCTTTGCAATTATATTCTGCGAGCGGATGATTTATTCCACCACTCTCATGGGAGCGGGCATTCACCTCAGCAAGTTAGTAGATGCATCTATGGTTCGCGTCGTTCGACCCTCCAGCAGTGCACATTTATTTTTCTGTTAGATCGGGTCGTACGTCCTCAGCATATTATGCGCATACTAATTGCTTGGTATTTTCCTGCGATTGTTAAACCGTTAAAATCGCCCTGAAGGATAAAGTAGAAATCTGTGTGATAGGAATTGACACATAAAATACCTGTGAAAAGATTTATCGTTTCTTGTTCTTATTGTTATTTATCTTGATACTCATGCTTAGACTTATATTTAGATAAATTGTTTTGGCCTAGTAAGTGTCAAGTCGACCTCTTGTCACTACTTCTTCGAGATTAGACTGGATAGTTACTGGGTACATAGTGTTTATGTACTCATGCTACGCTTCTGTACTTAATTGTATAGGTTCTGAGGCAGGTGTATCTGGTTATTATCTCAGGGCATGTTCTTGACTCCACGAGATTCAGAGATTCCATAGTGAGCTACTTCTCTTGATGACGTTCAGCAGCATGTTGGAGTCTTTCCCTTTTGTTATTCTGTTTATATCCTCTCAGACAGTAGGATATATGTATTCTTTTTGATTTCCTTCTACTAGATGCCTGTATACTTGTGGCACCAGTTCCTGGCACACACATTGGTAGACTATTCTTTTGGACATGTAACTATTTAAAACTTAATTTATGGTCATTTCAATTAAATTGCCTTTAATGCTTGTGATTTTCTCATGCTCGCTACAAGAACTCAAGTATTGTTAATAAAGTTTTATAAAATTAAGTGGAACTCACTAGACTAATTGTGTTGGCTAGCCTAACATCAGCGTTGGGTGCCATCGTTACCTAGATTAGGATTTGGGTCGTGACAACTTGGTATCAGAGCTCTAGGTTCACGTAGGTCTCACAAGTAACGGGAAAACCCAATAGAGTCTTGCAGATCGGTATGGAGACATCTGTATTTATCTTCGGGAGGCTATAGGGTGCTAGGAAATATCTCTTTATTCATCTTCTGTCGTGCAGTTGATAGTATACTAAATCTCACTCTTCTATTCTCTCACAGATGGTATGGACGCGCACAACCGACGTTCCAGACCCGGGAGGGGCTGCTCCCCCTGTTGCTAGAGGCCGAGGCAGAGGCCAGTGGAGGGCACTGGCCCGAGGTAGGGGACGGGGGCATCCTAGAGCTGCCCCAGTTGCACCACCAGCAGAGGAACCTATCGTTGAGGAGCAGGGCGAGGTGCCCATAATAGATCCTGCCTCGGTGGATTTCATGACAGCGCCTGGATTTCAGGAGGGCATGGACCGTATGATGCGGTTCATGGAAACTATGACCCAGGCTGGTTTATTTCCAGCGGACTCGACCACATCTCAGGAGGGAGGGGGAACACAGACCTCTATTTCCCAGGCCCCAGGACATGCAGCTGCAGCTTATTAGACTCCGAGTACCCTACTCGTGGCCGGAGCCCAGCTAGTTGCAGCAGTAGCTCCTGGACTAGACTTCACCTTCCTTTCTTCGAGGGCGAGCGTCATGAGGATGCTCAAGATTTTATGGATAGGTGCAGGGACATACTGCATAACATGAGGATACTGGAGTCTCATGGGGTTGACTTCAACACTTTCCAGCTAGAGGGAAGGGCCCGTAGATGGTGGAAGTCTTATGTTCGTGGAAGGCCAGCGGATTCTCCTCCCATCACCTGGGAGCACTTCACTCAGTTATTCCTAGACAGGTATATCCCACCCTCTGAGAGGGAAGAGCTGTGATACCAGTTCGAGCATCTTGAGCAGGGTTAGGATTCAGTGACCGACTACGAGGCGAGGTTTTTTGAGTTGTCTCACCACACACTTATGATACTTCCTACCGACGCAGAGAGAGTGCAGAGATTTGTAGCTGGTTTGCATTCTGGTATTAGGGACAACATGTCCCGAGAGGTGGAGATGGGGACTTCTTATCAGCTAGTAGTGGAGATCGCCCATAGGATTGAGGGCTATCGTCTAAGGGGTAGAGAGCAGGGGCAACATGATAAGAGAGCTCGAACTTCTAGAGATTTTAGGGGTTCTCCTGTTAGGGGCAGAGGTCAGTTTGGGAGGGGCTAGCCCAGCAGGCCCCCATATTCAGCATCACCACCACCTCCTCGAGGTGATCCTGCGAGGCCTTATTTTAGTGCCATGCCGGAGAGTTCTTATCGTCCGCCAGCTATTCAAAGTTCCTCCAACGGGTATTCTGGTCATCAGGGTTCTTCCAATGCCTATTTCAGTTCCATATCAGAGAGCTCATACCATTCCCCAGCCATTCAGGGTTCCTCCGGTGGGTATTCCGGCCACCAGGGAAAATCTTCAGGGCAGCAGTCTACGGTGCCGAGAGGTTGTTACGAGTGTGGGGATCCAGGTCACATGAAGAGGTTTTCCCCCAGGCTTCGGGGCAAGGCAGTGCAGCAGGGCCATCAACCTATGATCTCAGCACTAGCAGTCCGGCCACCCAGAGGTGGAGGACAGGTGGGTAGGGGTCTTCCTAGAGGTGGGGTCCAGACAGAGGAAGCTCAACCAGCTGCTATTCAGTCGGGTGGAGGCCAGCCAGCCAGCCGGTGCTCCAACCCAATTCTATGCTTTTCCGGACAGACCAGATGTATTGGCCTCAAACGCCGTTATCACAAGTATTATCTCCATCTGCGGTATGGAGGCTTAGGTATTATTTGACCCAGGGTCTTCCTATTCATATGTATCATCTCTATTTGCTCATTTTCTGGGTGTTCCTCGTGTGTCTTTGGGTACTCCTATTTATGTGTCCACTCCTGTGGGCGACTCTATGATTGTGGACCTGATCTATCGGTCCTGTGTGGTCACATTCTGTGGGATCGAGACTAGGGAGGGCCTCTTGTTACTTGATATGACCGACTTTGAGATTATCCTAGGCATGGACTGGTTATCTCTGTATCACGCCATCTTAGATTTCCATGCCAATACTGTTACATTAGCCATGCCTGAGTTGCTGAGATTAGAGTGGAGAGGTTCCTCAGTTAGTGAAGCTATTCAGGTTATTTCTTTTCTGAAGGCTCGACGTATGGTCGAGAAGGGTTGTTTGGCTTATCTCGCTTTTGTGCGGGACACCACAGCAGAGTCTCCGATGATCGATTCAGTGCTAGTAGTTCGGGATTTCGCCGATGTGTTTCCTTTTGACCTCCCAAGCATGCCGCCAGAGCGTGATATCAATTTCTGTATTGACTTGGCTCCAGGCACCCAACCTATATCCATTCCACCGTACCGTATGGCTCCGAAAGAATTGAAAGAATGAAAGAAAAACTCGAGGAGTTTCTAGCTAAGGGGTTTATCAGGCCGAGTGTATCGCCTTGGGCTGCTCCAGTGTTATTTGTGAATAAGGATGGGACTATGTGGATATGTATTGAATACTGCCAGTTGAACAAAGTCACCATCAAGAACAAGTATCCGTTGCCGCACATAGATGATTTGTTTGACCAGTTGTAGGGTGCTAGGGTGTTTTCTAAGATCGAACTGAGATCGGGGTATCATCAATTGAGGATTCAGGACTCAGATGTTCCGAAGACTGCCTTCCGTCCTCGATATGGTCATTACGAGTTCCTTGTGATGTCCTTTAGCTTTGCTAATGCCCCAACAGCGTTCATGGATTTGATGAACAGGGTGTTCAGGACTTATATTTATTCCTTTGTCATTGTCTTCATTGATGACATCTTGATCTACTCACGTAGCCTGGGGGAGCACGAGCAACATTTGAGAGTAGTGCTCCAAACCTTGCGGGAACAAAATATGTATGCTAAGTTCTCCAAGTATGAGTTTTGGTTAGATTCTGTAGCGTTCTTGGGACATGTGGTGTCCGGAAAGGGTATCAAGGTGGATCCTAAGAAGATTGAGGCAGTCCAGAGTTGGCCACGCCTTACTTCAGCGACCGAGATTAGGAGTCTCTTGGGATTGGTAGGTTAATATCGTCGGTTTGTAGAGGGATTTTCATCCATTGCAGCCCCTCTGACTAGGTTTACCCATAAAGGTGCCCCGTTCCGATGGTCCGACGAGTGCGAGGCGAGCTTTCAGAAGCTCAAGACAGCTTTGACCACAACACCAGTTCTAGTGTTCCCTTCCGATTCAATGATGTATACAGTTTATTGCGATGCTTCACGCGTTGGCTTAGGATGTGTATTGATGCATGAGGGACGAGTTATTGCATATGCTTCATGTCAGTTGAAGATTCAGGAGAAGAACTACCCCGTGCACGATTTGGAGTTGGCAGCGATTGTTCATGCTCTTAAGATTTGGAGGCATTACTTGTATGGAGTGTCTTGTGAGGTTTATATAGACCACCGCAGCTTACATCACCTGCTCAAGAAAAGGGACCTTAATTTGAGGCAGCGTAGGTGGCTTGAGTTACTGAAGGATTATGACATCACCATCCTTTATCATCCGGGTAAGGCTAATGTGGTTGCAGACACCTTAAGCAGGAAGGCGGAGAGTATGGGTAGCTTGGCATTAATTTCAGCGTAGGAGAGGCCACTAGCCCTGGACATTCATTTCTTGGCTAAAAACCTTGTGAGGCTGGACATTTCAGAGCCCAACCAAGTTCTTGTGTGTGTTGTTGCTCAGTTGACATTATTGGGGAAAATCAAGGCTCGGCAGTTCGATGATCCGCACTTGGCAGTTCTCAGAGAGACGGTACTATAGGGTGGTGCAAAGGAGGTTTCTATTGGCGAGGATGGTGTTCTGCGACTTCAGGGTCGCCTATGTGTTCCTAATGTTGATGGCCTGAGGGAGAGGATTCTAGGGGAGGCACACAGTTCACGGTATTATATTCATCTAGGTGCTACGAAGATGTATCGTGACCTGAGGCAGCACTACTGGTGGCGGCGGATGAAGAAAGACATAATGGAGTATGTGGCTAGATGTCTAAATTTCCAACAGGTTAAGTATGAGCACCAGAGGCCAAGAGGCCTACTCCAACAGATGCCTATACCTGAGTGGAAATGGGAGCGCATCACTATGGACTTTGTAGTCGGGTTGCCTCGAACCTTGCGAAAGTTTGATGCGGTTTGGGTTATTGTCGATAGATTGACCAAGTCAGCACACTTCGTTCCAATGGCCACTACTTACACTTCAGAGAGGTTGGCTCAGATCTACATTCGGGAGATAGTCTGTTTGCACAGTGTGCCTGTGTCCACCATATCAGATAGAGGTCCTCATTTAACCTCGCATTTCTGGAGAGCCGTACAAAGTGAGTTGGGCACCCGTGTAGAGCTCAGCACGACATTTCATCCTCAGACTGACGGGCAGTGGGAGCGGAAAGTTCAGATATTGGAGGATATGCTCAGGGTGTGTGTGATTGACTTTGGAGGGCAGTGTGATTAGTTCTTGCCCTTGGCCGAGTTTGTGTACTACAACAGCTATCAGTCCAACATTGAGATGGCCCTATTTGAGGCTCTATATGGTCGGCGATGGCGTTCTCCCATTGGGTGGTTTGAGCCTGGCGAGGCTAAGCTATATGGTACTGACTTGGTAAAGGATGCCTTGGAAAAGGTAAAGTTGATTCAGGCGAGGCTTCGCACGACATAGTCCAGACAGAAGAGTTACGCGGATCAGAAGGCGCGTGATGTATCATTTATGGTCGGTGAGAAGGTCCTCTTGAATGTCTCGCCGATGAAGGGTGTCACACCTCCTTTTCACCACCCCCGGATTAATGAAGGGTAATAAGGGAGTTTTTTCAATTAAAGTGACATTATTCGGATTTGGGATTTATTTTAATTTTCAGAGTCGCCACCCAGAATTTTGACGATGCTCCGGGACATCGTTTTATTTTTAAAATCCCAAATCGAGGAAATTCTGACTCTGTTTTGATTTGTCTGCGACCAGAAATCCGAGCAAGGAATTCTGTTAACCCGGGAGAAGGTGTTAGGCATTCCCGAGTTCCGTGGTTCTAGCACGGTCGCTTACTATTAATATTTGGCCTAAATTATCTAATTGTTTACGTGTTTTAGCCTATTGTAGATTTAAACTCTTTGAAATTTAGCCGCTTTTGATAAGTATGGATTTATCTTGAAAACAAGTCACGAGAACGTGCACTTGTTATGCTTTTGGACATGTTACAATTACGCCACATGAAATGCACCCGCAATTGCAACACGTGATTTTAATATAGTTTGAAGTTGAAGACGGGGACATGAGTTGTCGCACCCGAGTGTAGATGACGTAGTCAAGACTATGGTCGTGACGGTTTTATAGTGCCTATTTGAGGCTATGTTTGATTATTCTTTATGTTTTCTATTTGAAGGAATAATTTAGTTTTAAGATAAATTAGGACGTTTATAGATTTATCTTGGACAAGTCACGATGGCGTGACACTTGTTGTTTTGAACACATGGCAAACACGTCACATGAAATGCACCCGCAATTGCAACACGTGATTTTAATATAGTTTGAAGTTGAAGACGGGGACATGAGTTGTCGCACCCGAGTGTAGATGACGTAGTCAAGACTATGGTCGTGACGGTTTTATAGTGCCTATTTGAGGCTATGTTTGATTATTCTTTATGTTTTCTATTTGAAGGAATAATTTAGTTTTAAGATAAATTAGGACGTTTATAGATTTATCTTGGACAAGTCACGATGGCGTGACACTTGTTGTTTTGAACACATGGCAAACACGTCACATGAAATGCACCCGTGATTGCTATGTGCGTTTTTATTAATTATTTGGAGTTAAGGGTCGGGGGCACGAGTTGCCACTCCCGAGTGTAGGTTATGGTCGTTTGAAGTAATACTTGGTTATTTACTAAATTTCAATCTAAATATGTAGTTTTCAACCTAAAGATATGTAGAATATTGTCTAAGATTAAGTTCACTAATCCAAAGACGAATGCTTGGGCTATGGCCATATTTTAGCCCAATTTATCAATTACCCCTTTGGCCAAATCCTAGTATGTTCCATATATGAAAGAAGCGATATGTACAATTCAGCTAAACAAAATTAAGGAAATCAAGGATACAAACAGAAATATGTATTCATGATTGTTGAACAACAATCAGAAGCGAATTTGCACGCTTAATATTGTTTTTTCAGTTACTAAAGAGGTAATGTTTGGGAAGAATATACTTATATATCCCAAATTCATCAGGTTCAGAATAAATAAATCATGGGACTTTCAACAACGCCGGTTTTTCATAATGAAATCTGGAATTTAGGACAGATCAGTTTTAATACCAAAATTACACGAGTTTTGAAGACATTTTTTTAATCTCAATTGAATCCTAATAGTCAAATGCCTAACATATGTAATCACTGTAAAATTCAGCTTAAATTCAGTAGAAGAGTCATGTGAGATTTAAAGATATTTACATTTTTTCTACAGGCTATACTAAATAAACTTCGAATTCCAAACAGAATAGTATAACATTGAATCTTGGAGGGCTTCGATATCCCTTAGGCTCAATAGCCCGGGGTTCAAGATAATTCACGCCTTGACAGGCTATTTTTAATAGCCTGGCCCATTTCTATATACCTAAGTTAGCCATAATTACATAATTCAGTCCAGTTTCATCTTTACAATGATTCTAGAAAATGAACAAATGCATCTTGTTCGACTAAAAATATAGATTTTTTGAAGAAAAAAACTGCACGAAGGCAGTAAAAAGAAAAGAATATATATCCCTAAACTACTGCTCCTTGAGAACCTTTTTTTTGACTAGAACATCCAGTTCATGCTTGTGCCTTTCTAAACAACCAAAAAGAAGATCAAAACTTTAGGCATCTTTATAGAGTAAATCGGACCATTTAAGGGGTCAGATTTAAATCCAATGATGTAGTACCAAGTATAATACCCTAATAAATGTAACCAAACCTATGTATATAAGAACAATATCACAACTTCTTACAACTAACATCAGATCTGAAATTTTAAAGTGAATCTGACCTAGTTAGTAGTTAGATTCTTATTTTGATAACGATATTTCAGTTAACCTTATGTTTTGCAAGGATTCAAACCATTAAACACATGGCAGATATAGTTCATATGCAGATTCAACACTTAAATCTTAAACAAAATGAATCAAATTCGTGATTTTTAGCATGTGTAAGCATGTTCGCACATAGAAACTGAAACTACAGTAACCAACCAACATAAACATTGATGTTTAAGTAATTTTCATTCATGAAATTTACTTAATATAAGGTGGGAGTTACATACCTATTAAGAGACAGGGTAAAATAGCGAGAACAAGTCTAGACCAAATAAAGGTCTAGAAAACTGAAAAATGAGACTCAGCAAACAAATCAACAGCCACGAACAAAAAGAAACCCACAGTAAAGAAGCTCAGAAAAGGATGACTTTGAATACCAACGATTGAATAAAAAAAGCAATAAAACCAGGTCTTTAGGAAAGAAAACCACAGCTACAAGATAGACCAAGTTCAAACTGTTTTTACACTCCTACTACAGTCCATTTTGTTTTTGTTTTTTCAGAGGTGAAAAATTGTGTCTAAGTGTGTGTAACAATTTTTGGTAAAATCTGTGCAGAGAACTTTCTCAAAAGCTATGTGTATTTCCAGATCTTTCAGAAGTAAAAAAAGTTGTATTTTTTAGTCCAAAAAAGGCCTCATAGTGGTAAAAAGTGTGTGTATATATAGGGGTATTTGGGATAGGATATGCTTAGCATATTCCTTATCCAATAAGCTGGAAATAGTACAAATGCAGCTGTCACCCTTATCCTTTGGGACAGCTGCCCTTATTCTAGAAAATTCTCACCCCTAAAATTACTATCCAACCCCCAAAAAATCTGATTTCCTAGTTCTAGAAGGTTCTTGGGTTGTTACACCCAAGATTCTTCAATTGTAATTCCTAAACTAACCCTCAGTACCCTTAGAATTACCCCTTTAGTTAATCAAGGTTAAAAGGTTATTAGTTTATTAAGTGTAGACTGATTTTTATCCTGATTGAGTGGTTAATTCAATAGTTAACCACTAATGAAATTGAATTTAGACTAACTCTTAGCTTAATATGTAATTAGCTTAATTATTTGTCTAAGTTAGGAATTAAGTTGATTCAAGTGATTCGAGAGGTTGGGTCATTAGACTTAGTTAATCATCATATATTATGACTTAGTCTTAGTTTCAACCTAAACTTAGGCTAACCAGTCAAGTATAACTAATCCTTCCATTAATTGCCAGAGATCAGAATTCTAACTGACTCACACATAGCTATTTAATGATGAACCAATTAAATCAGTGATTAATCTCAAACAAACAGTTACTATGCATGTTCAAGACTAACATGAAATTACATATGCAAAATCCAACCTAAGGGTCTAAATTAGATCAACCTATAATTAACACTTGAAAATTGGTAACAGTACATGAGTACACTATTAGTGACTAACACACAATGACTGTTATACTGCTTTACATGAGGAAATAGTCAGGGAAAATAAATTGGAAAATCTAAAACTAACATTAACGCTAAACTTATAATTGATTCCAAGTAGTCTCTAATTAATAAAGAAGATGGAAATAGAAGAAACATGAACCATTCAGTCTTAATTAGTATTCTGACCAAAATTGTTATTCTAAAAACGGTCAAGATTCAGGGAATCACAAGAGAGGCATCAAATCGAACTCAAATTTGCAAATCAAACACTGATTTTGGTACACAATTTTTAGCATAGATTAATTTATCATTTTAGCATTCACAAAAGGTTTAAGCAAGATCATGAAACCCTAATCAATAAGCAATTAATATCAAACTAGATTTAAGCGGTTCTTATACAATTAAATTAATTGAGTCATGCATGGAATAAAGTTTACCCTAAAATAATCAACTAAAAAAAATATTATACGGGAAGACCTAAAACTAAACCAAACAAATGACTTTAACATAAAAATAATTAAAGGATTAGAAAAGAGAGGGTACCAGTCGACTATAACAACTTTGTCCGGATTCCGGTGGCTTCAAATTGAATCGAACCCACGTGAATCATTTGCTCTTGTGAAGAGCAAGTGACTCACGTAAGTCTGAGCTAACGAGGTTCTATGAATCGACAAGGACGGGTTTTAGGGTTTCAGATTTTTTAGATCTGAAATTGGAGATTTTTGGATGTGATTTTAAGGAAACCAATGGTGGGGTGTGGTTGAGGGTAAAGAGAGGATGGTCTGGGTGAAATTTGGTCCGGATTGGTGGAGGTCCGGTGGCCGGAGCAAGGTGGGAATCCTAGGGCGGCTAGGGTTTGGTTATACAGAAGAGAGAGGGGGATGGTATGGGGGAAGGGTGTTAGATTTCTAACTAATGGAGTAGGGGGGGGGGAGATTTGGACACTTATATAGTTATAGGAGTGGGGGGTTCCCAGCCTTAGATCTTAGAAGATCAACGGCTGGGATTTGCTAAGTCCTAAACGGGGTCGTTTTGGGTACTGGGTCTGGGTAGGCCGGGTAAGGTCTTTGGGCTAGGTCGTTTGTAGTGTAGTGACACCTATTTTGGGCTTGGGCAAATTAGCCCAGGTCCTATTTTGATATACTAGGATTAATTAGGCCTAAATAAATATTAATTAACACTAACCTAATCAAATTCAAAAGAAAACATGTAATAATTAATTCTAACCTTAATTTCATCTAATCATGGATTAATTAAGAATAAAACAATTAACTTTATACTCCTAATTAAATCCATCATTTATCTGATAAAACTGATTAATTTTAGTAATTAGTTGTCAAAACTACATTACATCAAATAACAATCATTCTTTTGTTATTTAATTCAATTAATTACAAATAATAAATTCATAATTCTTTGATAATAGTGGTGCAATTTTAATAATTTTAAAAGATGAATTATAAATATTCAAATGCAAGCAATTCACCATTAATCACCAAAATTCAACCAAATCCATAAGATTAATTTACTTATCTAATTATGTCGGAGTATTTAATAGGTGAAAAATTACATGCTCACAGCCGCCCCTCTTTGCTCGGAAACACGAAGGGTGTTCGGGCAAAGATAAAGTGAGCAGTTATAAACAACTTTTACCTCTTCAAATACTCCAAGTGAAGCGTTTTGAAAAGTTTGACCGAACTCTGCCTCAAAGGTTGCCTACATATCCTTGGCTATAAAGGAATCAGGTCAGTGTAGTTCTGGAAATTTTGGTAGCTGGGACTACCGGGTAACTGTGGTTTCACTGTGATTGATGCTGTTACTGTTGCTTATCTCCTTATTACACCCAATTACAAAACGAAGGACTAACTAAACCCTATCAGCTGCTAAATTACAAGATTCCTATCTAAGACTTGGTCTTGAGTCTTGATCTTTTGCTGACTCTGATCTGGATCCTGATGCTTGTTAGTCGCAGGTGCTGGTTTTGTCTTGTCTTTTCTTGGATCAAAGCAGAATATATTGGACGGATGACTTCAATCTCGTCCTGAATAGTCCACATCTTCCCCATTTGTGCACTTTTGGATTCAATCTTCTCTTTTCTCTTTTTGTTTTTGTTATTTTTTGGATCGAAACTTCTTCTTTTGGTCGTCTCGGGTTCCAATGTCCTAGAACGTAATTTGCACAAAATCAAAATAGAAGAACGAAATTTTCTGCCCCAGTTTTCACTAGGAAAATTTTGTGAGTTATTGTAATAAAAACTATGCTATTTTATTATTGAAAGCAATAAAAGGCCGGGAACTGTGTACCCGGAGTGAATGCAGACTAGGGGGGTGGATACCCTATGCCTAAAAGGTGAAATCAACTAGGGATTGGAGACCCTATGCTGAAAAAGATCGACAGGTTATGCCATCATCAAGAAGAGATCACCAGGTTATGACGGTGTCTGGGAAGGTCAACAGGCTATGCTGTTGCCGGGGGAAAAAAGATCACTGGGTTATGCCAATGTCTGGAGAAGAAAAGATCACCAGGTTATGCTGGGGTCTGGAAAGGTCAATAGGTTATGCTGTTGCCTGAAAAAGAGATCAATGGGTTATGCTAGTGTCTGAAGATAATCAACAGGTCATGCTATTTTCAGGAAGATCACCAGGTTATGCCGGTGTCTGGAGAGGTCAACATGTTATGCTGTTGCCTGGGGAAAAGAGATCACTGGGGTTATGCCAGTGTCTGGAGAAGAAATGATCACCGGGTTATGCTGGTGTCTAGAAAGGTCAACAGGTCATGCTGTTGCCTGAAAAAGAGATCACTGGGTTAATGCAGTGCCTGAAGACGATCAACATGTTATGCTGTTGTCAGGAAGATCACCAGGTTATGCCAGTGTTTGGAGAGGTCAACAGGTTATGCTGTTGCCTAGGGAAAAGAGATCACTGGGGTTATGCTAGTGTTTGAAGACGATCAACAGGTTATGCTGTTGTCAGGAAGATCACCAGGTTATGCCGGTGCCTGTAGAGGTCAATAGGTTATGCTGTTTCCTGGGGAAAAGGGAGCGATCAACAGGTTATGCCGTTGTCGGAAAAGAAGAGATCACCAGGTTATGCCGGTGTCTATAAAGGTCAACAGGTCATGCTGTTGCCTGAAAAAGAGATTACTGGGTTATGCCAGTGCCTGAAGACGATCAACAGGTTATGCTGTTGTCAGGAAGATCACCAGGTTATGCCGGTGTCTATAAAGGTCAACAGGTCATCCTGTTGCCTGAAAAAGAGATTACTGGGTTATGCCAGTGCCTGAAGACGATCAACAGGTTATGCTGTTGTCAGGAAGATCACCAGGTTATGCCGGTGTCTGGAGAGGTCAACAGGTTATGCTGTTGCCTGGGGAAAAGGGAGAGATCAATAGGTTATGCTGCTGTTGGAAAAAGAAGAGATCACCAGGTTATGGCGGTGTCTGGAAAGGTCAACATGTTATGCCATTGCCTGGGAAAGAGATCACTGGGTTATGCTAGTGTCTGGAAATGATCAACAGGTTATGCTGTTGTCAGGAAGATCACCAGGTTATGCCGGTGTTTGGAAAGGTCAACAGGTTATGCTGTTGCCAGGGGAAAATGGAGTGATCAACAGGTTATGTTGTTGTCAGAAAAAGAAGAGATCACCAGGTTATGGCGGTGTCTGGAAACGTCAACATGTTATGCCATTGCCTGGGAAAGAGATCACTGGGTTATGCTAGTGTCTGGAAATGATCAACAGGTTATGCTGTTGTCAGGAAGATCACCAGGTTATGCCGGTGTTTGGAAAGGTCAACAGGTTATGCTGTTGCCTGGGGAAAATGGAGTGATCAACAGGTTATGTTGTTGTCAGAAAAAGAAGAGATCACCAGGTTATGCCGGTGTCTGCTTGGGTGTGGGACCCTATGTTGGCATCAACTGAGGACTGGGATATCCTTGGTTGGAAAATGTTTGGCTAGGGGTTGAGGACCCTATGCTGCTTTAGGGTTGCATCAACTTCATTTTTTATTTTTCTTTTTCTTTTCCTTTTTTATTTTTATTTTATTATTATTTTATTATTTTTTTTATATATGCGGGAAAAGATTTTTGGAGGAAACTTCCCTTTCTTTGGAGTCAATGCTGCAGGGCTCCTTCTAGCTCTTGCGCAATTCCTTTTGATTGCGCCTGCTTTTTGCATGGTTGCTTTTGCACCTGTTTCCTATTTAAACAAAGAACAATTTGTTAGTTTGAAACATTGATTGGTTTTGCGGCCTTGATTTTCAACTGCTTGATCTCAGTTCTTTTGTTGAAGATCTCAACCACTTGCTTGCTGGGGATTGGGTTTCATCTCTAATCCCGGGGGCCTTCGCTTTCCAGATTTCACCATGGCGATCGGTCACGTGGGACCCAATATTTTATTTTGTCTTTGTAGGCTTTTCACTTGATTTTTCTTTTGTATTTCCAGAGTATTGGGGAGGAGTTTTGGCCCCTCAAATTCTGCTGCAACAGTTAGTCGTGTGGGACTTAACCTTTCCAACTCTATTTTTCCTTTATTGGTTTTTAATTCCTGACTTTCCTTCCAACTGTAACTTTAGGTTATTTGGAATATTTCGGCTTTTCAAACCTTGCCAAGATGGTTAGCCACGCGGGGCTCAACCTTTCAACTTCAATCGCCTTTATAGGCACTTCATTTTGATTCCCTCCTTTCAAGGTTTTGAGTTTGAATCATCAGCCATTGTGGCCAGTCGGGATCGACTCGATGCCCCTGACGAGGCTGGGTGCCTTTTGCATATTGACCCGTGTCAAATGAGAGCCCTGTAAATCAGTCTTGCCATCTTTTCTTTGCCTTAGTTTCGGGATAGATTTAGACCGAAAGGGATTCAAAAGAAAAATAAACGACAGAATGGACAATGAATTTAAACAAGAGGTGTCCTTTCCGGAAAAGGAAAGAAGGACTTATCTGGAGTGCATGCGGACTTCAATGAACATGACATGCCTTTTGGACTGGATGCCTGATCCGTGTAAACTGTCCGACTCTAAGAAATTCATCACGACTATCACCTCGAGATTGAGAAACCTTGCCCCGGACTGTGTCCATATTAGTGATCCATTATCCTTTTCAATTAGTGGCGCCCTTTGCGGGTTTCCACATCTCTCATTTCTCTTCTTACCGTCGTCTTGTAGTGCTCTTTGCGAGTTTTCACTAACAAGACTCTCTCATTTTCAATTTCTCTGCTCACCGTCACCTTACAGTACCCGTGTGGGTTTTCATCGATACGACTGTCTCATTTTTAATTTCTCTCATTTCTTATATCAACTTCAAACATATGCATCCTCCAACTTTAGACATCTTTGGTCGATGGATCAGAAGGACTTGAATAGGGTTTTGGGTAGAGAGAATTTGGATTGAGCTAAAACTTTGGAACCTTTCAGGCGACACATTGCCGAATCTTAACACTTGCCCCAGCTTAATCTCTTGGAGAAATGTGGATTTTTATTTTGGTGTGACTGAACCCTAGGGAGAGGCTGCCTACGTATCCTTTCAGAATCAATTCGAACGTAGTTCAGGAAACTTTTGTNTAATCAAAGAAGAGTAACCGACTCAAAGGGATTGCAAAAGGGTTAATGCTGTTTGGGTAGAGAGAATGAAAGCCTTCGTCATCCCAACCGGAGAACATTTGAAAATATATAGAGGATCAAACATAGTACCTTTTGACGGCATATGCATTGACAGCCGTTTCGAGGTCAGTTCCTTCGACGTCCCCCAAGTATAACACTCCTTTTGGTAGCAATTTCCTTATGATGTATGGACCTTTCCAGTTTGGGGCGAATTTTCCTTTCGCTTCTTCGTGGTGCGGGAGGATACGTCTTAAAACGAGTTGCCCTACTTCGAAGCTCCTAGGTCGCACTTTCTTGATGTAAGCGCGGGCCATTCTTTGCTGGTATGGTTGTCCGTGTCACACTGCGGCCATTCTTTTCTCATCAATCAGAGTTAATTGCTCCAGTCGGGTCTTGACCCACTCATTGTCCTCAATTTTTGCTTCGACAATAATCCGAAGGGAAGGAATTTTGACTTCAGTGGGTATTACGNGAAGTTCCTAGGTCGCACTTTCTTGTTGTAAGCGCGGGCCATTCTTTGCTGGTATAATTGTCCGTGGCACACTGCGGCCATTCTTTTCTCATCAATCAGAGTTAATTGCTCCAGTCGGGTCTTGACCCACTCATTGTCCTCAATTTTTGCTTCGACAATAATCCGAAGGGAAGGAATTTTGACTTCAGTGGGTATTACGGCTTCAGTTCCATAAACCAATAGGTAAGGGGTACCTCCAACTGATGTACACATGGTCGTGCGATATCCCAACAATGCAAAAGGCAACATTTCATGCCATTGCCTGGATTTTTGAATCATTTTCCTGAGAATTTTCTTGATGTTTTTATTTGCTGCTTCAACGGCGTCATTTGCTTTGGGCCGGTAAGGGGTCGAGTTGCGGTGTGTTATCTGGAACTGTTCACATACCTCCCTCATCAAGTTACTATTTAGATTCGCGGCATTGTCGGTAATGATAGTTTTTGGATACCAAAACGACAGATGATATTAGCATGCATGAAATCCACCACCACTTTCTTAGTGACAGCTTTGAACGTGGCGGCCTCGACCCATTTTTTGAAATAGTCGATAGCAACCAAAATGAATCTGTGCCCGTTTGAGGCCCTTGGCTTGATTGGCCCAATGACATCCATTCCCCAAGAAACAAACGGCCAGGGTGCCGACATAGGATGCAGTTCTGATGGTGGCGCATGGATTAGATCGCCATGTATCTGACACTTATGGTACTTCCGAACGAAACCGAAACAATCTTTCTCCATGGTCATCCAATAATATCCAGCCCGCAAGATTTTCTTTGCGAGGACGTACCCATTCATGTGGGGACCGCATACTCCTGAATGGACCTCGCCCATGATCCTTTCGGCTTCTTTGGCGTCTACACATCTTAACAGATTTAGATCGGGAGTCCTTTTATATAGTACTTCCCCACTTAGGAATAAACTGCTAGCGAGCCTTCGTATGGTTCTCTTTTGGTCTCCGTTGGCCTGTTCGGGATATTCTCTTGTCTTCAAAAATCTTTTAATATCATGATACCATGGTTGGACATCGGGTTCTACTTCGACCGTGTTGCAATAACCATGTCTTTCCTTGATTTGGATCTCCAATGGGTCTATGCGAACATTACCTGGATAGGGCAGCATTGTAGCTACGGTGGCCAGCGCATCAGCTAACTCATTGTGGCACCGAGGAATATATCTGAACTCGACGGCTTTGAATCGCTTACTAAGATTCTCCACATGCTGTCTGTAGGGAAGGAGTTTAACATCTCGAGTTTCCCACTCTCCCTGAGCCTGCTTAATGATCAAATCGGAGTCCCCCATGATCAACAACTCTTCTACATCCATGTCAATGGCCATGTTCATGCCCATTATACAAGCTTCATATTCAGCAGTATTGTTTGTGAAGAAGAAACGGAGGCGGGCCGTGGCTGGGTAGTGTTGTCCTGTGGGTGAAATCAAGATCGCCCCTATCCCAATACCTTTCACATTGGCTGCTCCGTTGAAGAACATTTTCCAGGTGTCAGCACCTTCCGATATTACTTCGACGGAGTTGATTTCTTCATCTGGAAAATAAGTGCTCAAGGGTAGGTATTCATCATTAACCGTATTTTGAGCTAGATGATCGGCCAATGGTTGAGCTTTCATAGTTGTGCGAGTGACACAGACAATATCAAATTCTGTGAGCAAGATTTGCCATTTTGTTAATCTCCCTGTGGGCATTGGATTTTGGAATATGTACTTCAAAGGATCCAGCCTCATGATGAGGTAGGTGGTATAAGCCAATAAATAATGTCGGAGCTTCTGAGAAACCCAAGGTAGAGCGCAACAAGTCCTTTATAACTGAGAATACTTGGCCTCGTAGCTTGTGAACTTCTTGCTTAAGTAATAAATGGTCTGCTCTTTCTTCCCTGTTGCATCGTGTTGCCCGAGAGCACACCCAAAGGAGTTTTCTAGCACCGTCAGGTATAGGAACAGAGGTCTCCCTGGTTCTGGTGGGACTAGCACTGGAGGATTTGACAGATATTCTTTGATCTTGTCAAAAGCGTCCTGGCACTCGTCTGTCCATTTGATGGCCGCATCTTTTTTCAATAGCTTGAATATAGGCTCGCATGTGGAGGTCAACTGAGCGATGAACCTGCTGATGTAATTCAACCTACCCAACAGACTCATGACTTCCTTCTTGGTTCTTGGGGGTGGGAGATCCCGGATAGATTTTATCTTTGTTGGGTCCAGCTCAATGCCCCGTCGACTGACTATAAATCCCAGTAATTTTCTGGATGGAACTCCGAAAGCGCATTTGGCAGGGTTTAATTTCAAGTCATATCTGCGCAGGCGTTTGAAGAATTTCCTCAAATGCTGCACATGGTCATTTTGGGTTCTGGACTTAATGATCACATCATCCACGTACACCTCAATCTCCTGATGCATCATGTCGTGAATATGGTGGTCATGGCCCTCATATAAGTTTCCCTAGCATTGNCATAGCAATCGACAAAAGACTGTACCTCGTGTTTGGCACAATTGTCAACTAGGATGTGTATGTTTGGCAGTGGAAAATTATCTTTGGGACTGGCTTTATTCAGATCTCGGTAGTCGACACATACTCGGACCTTCCCATCCTTTTTAGGCACCAGAACCACATTGGCCAACCAGGTGGTGTATTGGACCACTCGGATTACCCCAGCCTTTATTTGTTTAGCGACCTCTTCTTTGATCTTGTCACTCATATCTATTCTAAATTTCCTTTGATTTTGTTGGACAGGTGGATGACCGGGGTAGGTTGGCAATTTGTGTACCACCAAATCCATACTTAGTCCGGTCATGTCGCCGTAGGACCAAGCAAATACGTCTTTGAATTCAAATAGGAGTTGAATCAAGGAGTCTCTAGTCTTTTCATCCGTGTGGACGCTTATCATGGTTTCTCGAATCTCTTCCTCATTCCCCAAGTTAACGGATTCCGTTTCGTTTAAGTTTGGCTTAGGCTTATTCTCGAACTTTTCCAATTCTCGATTTATTTCCCTAAAAGCCTCTTCTTCATCATATTCCAGTTCTTGATTCATTATTTCGAGGTTAGACGACGTATCAAGATCAAAGCATAAAGTCCGCAAGCATGTCATGTTTTTTAAAGCCGCATTATTAGGACTGAAAAATAAGAAAAGTAAACAAAAATCAGAAAGAATAATAGACGATGAAATTTTGATTTCATTTCATTGAATTTGAACATAGGAGGGTTTACATCGGAATTTAAAGGCAAGAATTTAAAAACACTTGAGTTACACCCTGAAATAACTCATAGTGCAGAAAGGATGGAAAAAGCTGAACTATCGGGACTCCCGCCTGACGGGGATTAGAGTAGCATCCCAGTTTTGCAACTTGGCGCCAGGCCCCATATACTGTACTTCGGCAGTGCTGGAGCCTTCTCCTGGTTGGACCATATGGGCCTCATACAACATCTGCCTCATTGCTCCGCATATTTCTTCTATTTCTTCGGCTGTGAAAGCCTCTTCCTCTTTCTCCACGTATTTTGGCTTGCCAAATGATGCGGTGATGTGTGGGATCGGCTGAGGCAATACCCAACCATTTTTCTTACGTTGGTCAGCCCATTGTTCATCGTCGGGGGTAGCTTGAAACCCTATGCCAAAAAACTTTTTATTGGTAGGCAAAGTGACGGGTTCTTTAATGCCTTGCAAGGACACCCCGAGCCCTTTTCCAAGTGTATACCCATGTTTGATCATGTCGTTGGCAACCATAATTGACGTGTTTGATAGGAAGGGTTTAGGGCACGGGGTTCCTTCCTCATGCTGGTCCGCAACCACAATCTCGAAAGCCTGGTAGACTATGTGCACGCGGCCCTCTCTTGCTTCCAGGCATGGGGCTAATGGGTCCCTGTAAATAGATTGCTCGTCTTCCCCATGGACCACGATTTCCTGGTCCTCATATTCGAAATTAACCATCTGGTGGAGAGTAGATGGTATTTCCCCTGCCATATGGATCCAAGGCCTTCCCAGGAGATAATTGTAGGAAGTATCCATATCCATGACCTGGAATGTCACTTCGAAATCTACCGGGCCGATTTTTAAGACCAAATCAATCTCCCCGATCGTGTCTCTCTTGATACCATCGAATGCATGGACGCACACATTGTTGGGCCTGATTCTCTCAGTCCCGATCTCCATTATTTGTAGGGTCTATAAAGGGAAAATATCAACCCCAGATCCACCGTCCATCATAACCCTTTTCACATAGTAACCCTCGCATTTAACAGTTAGGTGGAGAGCTTTGTTGTGGGAAGCCCCTTCTGGGGGCAAGTCATTCTTGCTTAATGAGATACGATTGACTTCAAAAAATCGTTCTGCCATTCTTTCCATTTGCTCGATTGTGGTGTTGGCTGGAACGTATGCTTCGTTAAGGGTTTTGATCAGGATCTTCTGATGCTCGTTTGAATTTACCAGCAAGGATAGAAGTGAGACCTGAGTGGGGGACTTTTTGAGCCCTCGATTATGGTGTATTCAGGGGTTTTCATATTCTTGAAGAATTCTTCTGCCTCTCCGGCGCTGATCGGCCTTTTAGGCGGAAAGCGTTTCAGCTTGCTTTTGTTTAGTTCTTCGGGGTCGAGGTATTTCTCTGATGACTTTATATCGCTTGTTTCCCCAGTAATCTCTCTCCCTTTGTACGTCACCACCGTCCTGTGGTAATTCCAGGGTACGACAGTAGTATTCTTCATGGGAGTTTGCGACGCGCGGCTAATAACCACGGGCTAATTCAGCCTGGGTGAAATTATTTGCCCCCACGCCACATACGTCCCTTTTGTCACGTACATTTTTGGGTCATTCATTATTGCCTTGTTAAATTGTAACCTTCTGGGAGGGCTCAACACACTTTGTTCCTTCCTGTGTATCTTGGGGATGGAAAGGACAACGTCTTTAGAGGGTCCCTTATTTGTTCCAGTCTCAGCCTTTTTCGTGACCTGGGGACGGGGTTACTCTTCTCCATCTCCTTGACTAGTTTGGGTGCCGCCTTGCGTTTTCTTTCCACATCTGCGATGGTGATGATGGCCTTTAGAGCTGGATCGAAATCCTGGTGATTGAGGATTCTGCCCGTTTGGAGGTACGGGTTGCAAGAGTCCCATCTGGACCAACTTTGGGAAGAGGCTGGAATACGGCTCTCCGATGGGAGTGAAATTAAGTCTCCTTGGTGATTCTCGGGGAGAGGCATTGTATGGGTAGTTTTTTTGAGGAGGGCGTGGATTATATGGAGTTGGGGGACAATGGTTATTTTTTGGAGGTGGAGTTCTATTCTGATAGTATTTTTGTTGCGGCCTGGGATGTGGCTAAGCGTTCATTACCGCATAGGGAAAAGGGGCGCAACATAAGCTGCGTCTTGGTGAGGATAGTAATGTTGGGAAGGTTTGGGAAATGGACGTCGGTATTGTCGAGGCTTCCTAACATCGGAAACCATCATGGCCCCTTTTTCTTTCTTTTTCCTATTGGCTGCACTCCTGGATCCGCTTTGGATGGCCTGAGAGGTTGCTCTTATGGCAGATTGGCTCAGGATACGACCAGTTTTTAGACCATTCTCCACCATTTCTCCAATTTTGATTGCTTCCGTGAATGGTTTGCCCATGGAAGACATCATATTTTGGAAGTAATCAGCTTCCTGTGCTTGTAGAAAGACGCTGACCATTTCAACCTCATCCATCGGAGTTTTGACCCTGGAGGCCTGCTCGCGCCATTTGATGGCGTACTCTCTGAAACTCTCCGAGGGTTTCTTTTTGAGATTGGATAGTGAGTTCCTATCGGGAGCGATGTCCACACTGTATTGGAATTGCTGGACAAAGTCCCGTGCCAGGTCATCCCATATGTGCCAGCGGGATATATCCTGGTCCATGTATCATTATGATGCAATCCCCGTCAAGCTTTCTCCAAAATATGCCATGAGAAGCTCCCAGCTTCTCACCTGCTCCCCTGAGCTGGTTGCAGTACCTTTTCAGATGGGCTATGGGGTCCCCATGTCCGTCATATTTTTCGAACTTGGGGGTTTTAAACCCAAGAGGCAAATGGACGTGCGGGAACATGCAAAAGTTTGCATAGGAGACACTTTTCTGCCCGCTCAGCCCCTGTATATTTTTGAGGCTCTATTCAATACTCTTCATTTTTTGAGTTATTTCTTCGTGCTTGAGGCTTTTCTTCTCCTGTCCCAAAGTGACCTCAGGCTGAGTTTGTTGGTTACATGCATTGGGAGTAGCATGATCGGTATCCTGATGGACGGATGGTGTTTGGAATGTGAATGCTGGCGGCTCGAAACTTGGCCCGGAGATAGTTGGTGGAGCCGTGGCAGAGATTGGTGGTGCTGTGAAGATGTTGGAAGACACACCAGAAAACAAACCTGGGGGCAAACCTCAGAAGGCTTTCCGGCAAAGTGAGCCGACATAGTTGGATATCCAAATGGCGTGGCTGGGTAGCTTATGTGGATGTTGGACATCCCGCCCGCCCCGGGGATTACCTCTGGGAAACCCGAGATGGTACTGGGTGGTTCCCTACCATTGGACCATGCGTCCCACATTTCCAGCTTGCGGCAACGCAGAGTCCTGTTCTCTTCAACTGTTGCTAACTCAGATGTTGGGATGGATGGATTTAGGTCTTCCATGGAAGAGTTGACGATTGGCAAGTTACTTTCAGACGTCATTACTATGCTCCCTTTTGATCTAGTGAAGTAAGGATGGGAAGCCAGGTTACCGCAAAACCAACCACCTAAAAATACCTTTTAGATTGAACCAACAAAATGTTAGGTTGAAGCATTTATCACATCGGAAATCTCACGTTTGGGGTATGCAATGCATTTGAGCAATTTAAACGCTTTTCTATGTGTTTTTTGCAACAGTTGTGTACTTCATCCCGAATTTATTTCTCGGCTTTTCCCTTTTTATCATTCTTACCCTTCTTCTGTTATTATTTCCGCTCTTTTATTCCTCGCTCGGTTTCTTTTCTTATGGTTATGATAAAATCCTATGTGGATTGCCTACGTATCACGGCGCCGCGTGAATCAGATCATCACGTAGTTCATGCTAGCAAAACCCAAAGGACAGAAATGCATATTTTTTCTAAAAGCTTCATTCTAAAAAATTTCATTCATTAAATAAAACACTTCTGATTACAGAAAACTTGTAGCCCACTTTTGGAATTTCAGAGTTTGGAAAATAGACTCGACACATATTTTTCTAAAAATATAAAAACTACTGTGGACTCAGACATGACTACAACTAGAAAAATGAAATACAGACTCGAAAAACATAAAAAATACATCAGTGCTTCTGTTTCTCCAAGGGCCGGTGGGGCATCATTCGGCCTTGCCACGGGCCTGCGTGCTATGTCTTGCTGGAGGCGGTAAAGGTCGTCCATTATCTTGCGGACAAAGATCATAACCGCTGAGAAGAAGGTGGTCTGAGTCATGTCTTCGCATTCCTGGCATCTGGTGACGATGTAGTCGGCTATCTCTTGGACCCTTCGCCTGATGATACCTTTTTCTTGAAGCAGGCGCCCCATTTGCTGGGATCTCGTCTCTAAAGTCTGGGCGTCTTTGTGACTCTGCTCTTGCCATTGTTGCAACTCTTTTTCTAACTGAGCCATCATGGCATATCATTGTTCCCTCTCTGTCTTAAATCTTTTTTCCTGTTTGGCCGTTTCGTTCTCGAGGAAGGCCAATTTTTCCTTCAATCCTATGACTTCCTGGTCATATTTCCTTTTTAGTCTCTGGACAAACTCTGTTCTTTCTTCTGCACTTCTTGTTAATCTTGCCCGAACTCCGGCCAGTTCTTCTTTAGCTTTGTCTAGATCATTCCAATAGCTGCATACTTTATGCCTCAGGCTGTTAATAAGCCTTTCATCAGTTCTGCTTCTCTCTGGGTTCTCAGCAGCTGTTTTTAATTCCTGTATCTGGGCCCGGAGAACTTCATTTTCTTGGGCTAACCTATTATTCTCCCCTTCAATTGTGGCAGTATGTAGAATGTTTTCAAACTTGATTTCCCTGACCTGGGCCTCCAACTTGCTTATGGTGGCTCAGTAGCTGTTCTCCTTTTCTAACCAAGCCCAATGCTCTTGTGTTTGCTAGGTGAATTGTTGCACGTGGGGTCTCTGCGGGTCGTTCTTCCTCTTGATGCTCCCTGCCTCTTATGCCATACCAAGAAGTGTAGGCGGGCTCTACTTCCCCTTTGGATAAGTCTCTCACCCTAGTTTGAGGTTCCAAAAACCTGCACTCGTTCCAGATTTGACGGACCCTGCCTTCAGGAAATGCAGTTCTCGGGCATAACTCAATGGCTTGTTGGCTTAAATCCTCGTCATGGGGAACACCCTGTTGTCTCCCCAACTGGCGTAAGACCTGGTGTGGGGTATATGGCTGAATGCTTTGCAGGCCCACTAACAGGGGATAGTAAACCTCAGTAGACATATTGATAACCTCGCTGACAGGGAGCCACCCGAACGTCCACTCGATTTGGTCGGCAGTCAGTGAACTCAAGCATGAGTGCCAGGCTTCCGTTCCCTCAGGAAATTTGTGGCCTTTTACCCGAGTACCATGTTCCTCGATGCAATTCAAATCGGTTAAGTCGTAGTTCATGTAGCCTGGGCGGTGACAGAGGTGCTCGATCAACCAGATTTGTAGAAGCAGGTTGCACCCCTCAAAGAACTTTCCCCCAGATTGGCAAATTGTCAGAGCACGGCAAATCTCGGCTAAGACCATCGATATAAGTGTGCCACTAGACTTTTTCATCATGAAATATGCTATTACCACAAGCCCGATGTCTATGCATTCGTCACTTCTTGGGAAAATCAAGGTGCCCAAGGATGCTACCACAAAAGCTAGCCCCGACGGGATTCCCATTTAGCCTGATCTTTGTGAGTTAGACCAGTGTTGTTAGCCTCATAACCCTGGGGATCTCCATAGCGTCTGTAAACAAAATAGGAAGTACAGAAACCTTCGGATAGGTGTGGGTCTTGGACGTCCCGACTAATGTTCAACAGATCCAAAAACTTATGTGGAGTCACCGCCATGGGTGCCACTGGGTACCGACTTCTAAGATTGTCATTGAGACCAGCATACCCTGCTATTTCCTCTAGCGTGGGTGTCAATTAAAAGTCTGAAAAGTGGAACACATTGTGGGCCGGATCCCAAAACGGTACTAGAGCCTCGACGATGTCCAACTTCGGCTTGATTTTTAAGAGACCAGTAAGTCCCCCTTAAAGCTTTCATAACAGACTTTCTACTGGCTTCCCCCATGTCGATCCACCACATATGGAGTCCTATAGGGATTTCCTCGACTGCCTTGAAGGGGATGTTTTCAACTGTATTCATCCTGCACATTCATTTTTTGATTAAAACTAAAAACTAAATAAATTGAAAAGTGTTATTTTTGCAAAGGGTTTTGTAATAAAGAAAAATGGACCATCTTTGCGAATACGGCCCTTTAATACTTCGGGTAGGAAGTTTTTTTTAAGGATGTGTTTACGAATTGGGTCGAAATTCAAAGACAAACCACAGGCGGCCATTTTTGCAAAAACGGCCTTCCGGCGCCCCACTTGGGCGATCAGGCTACAATGGCGTCACCTAATTTTATTTAGGGCTATATCCTTTTGATTTTAAAAAATAGAGTTGGACCCGATGAGGGTTGCCTACGTATCCCACACCTGTGAGAATCAAACAATGCGTAGTTCGAAAAATATACACCTACTCATTTTGTTTCAGAGTTTTGGGATAAATGGGGATTTTTCAAAACAACGTGAATTTTCTATCCTACCTCACTCTTGGTTTTTCTGTTTGTTTTTTATTTTTATTTTTATTTTAGTAGGTCAATACACAAGCTGAAACAAATAAATACATACGTAACAAGTAAGATGCATTAGGGTAGTCTTTCATTTCGGGTACACCTGTCCTAGACAGACCCAACCCCTGTGTTGAGTCCCCTAAGTCAAATGTACATGATGCAGATAAGCGTTCCTGCTAGGGATANCAGCTCGAGCCGAGGTCGGGGCAGCGTACCGGGAATACAGAAGCTTCACCGGCTTTGCAACTTGTCCGTACCTCGTTCTAAAATTTGGATATGAATCTAACAGAAAAGAAGTCACACGAAGTGCACACTTCCTAGAGGATTTAGAAGACTCTGAGAGAAGAAGGGTTTCGGCACCGTTTATATACAGTTCAAATAATATCAAAGTGGTAAAACGCGACATTTAGCACGTTAGGTTTAAACATGTAAAAATCAGATAATAAAGCCAAAAAAACAGTTTATTGTAAGCTCGAATTCTTGAACCCTGAACCAGAGATTCTGGGTTCGGTCCCCAGCAGAGTCGCCAGAGCTGTCACACCACCTTTTTCACCACCCCCGGATTAATGAAGGGTAATAAGAGAGTTTTTCCAATTAAAGTGACATTATTCGGATTTGGGATTTATTTTAATTTTCAGAGTCGTCACCCGTATTTTTGACGATGCTCCGGGACACCGTTTTATTTTTAAAATCCCAAATCGAGGAAATTCTGACTCTGTTTTGATTTGTCTGCGACTAGAAATCCGAGCAAGGAATTCTGTTAACCCAGGAGAAGGTGTTAGCCATTCCCGAGTTCCGTGGTTCTAGCACGGTCGCTTACTACTAATATTTGGCCTAAATTATCTAATTGTTTACGTGTTTTAGCCTATTGTAGATTTAAA
>MDKJ01080497.1:0-26776 GCA_005239525.1 Nicotiana knightiana | reverse complement strand
GGCGTTCGGCCACAGTAGGCTCGGTATATAACTTACCATCTGATCAGAGGTTGCCCAATAGGGTCATGCCCATCGATTATAGCTCGATGGATGAAAATATTGTGATATTTTACATATATAAACTCTCTTCTCTCTTGAATGGAAGAAGGAAATACTCAAAAGAATATGAAGTCCCGATAAAGAAAACATTATAACTTGCGAGACTAGAAAAATATACATAAATTCCGGGATATGAATTTATTTTTATGCCTCGTTATCAAACTTTGTGTAATGACGGGATCATGCCAAAAAAAGAAGGAAAGGCTTAGCCTTAACATACCTGAGCTTTAACTTTTATGTATTCATTGGTCTCACTTCTATGCATTTGCAGCAAGAACATTATTTATAACAATGAAGTTGCTATTTTCAAAGCTTTTTATATTTTGTTTTTTCTGTTGCGCACTGATTCTTCTTCTTCTTCTTCAACAATATGTTACCATTCACCATAAAAAGCAAGGACAACCATACATCTATCGCATTGTTAACATTCTCCTTTTTACATGTAAAACCCAAGCCAACCTCTCAGGAGTGCTCTTACCATTGTCGTAACCTCACTTGTCTCACTCACACTGAAACACTATCTTCATTAGTCTTAACATGAATAGACTTTAACATACTTTTTGTATTTCAGAACTCACTATCCAAATCCATGTTACATTGAGAGCATAGCCAACTTTTCATACCCATCCTAATCGAGCTTTCCAATTTAATTAGGTAAGAGATAAATGAGTGCCCAAAAGATTAGTAAAAAAATTCCTCACTCACTCATAGGTTACCCAAGTAGTATTAATTAGATATGCCACATTTTCATTCAATTGAAAGAGTCATAATTTCCTATGGCATATGCTGCCACGTTTTACCCTCTTAAACTTATCCAAATTATTGATAATTTATTAATCTCCCACTAACCAATAGTTACCCAATTATTCACATAATTAGGAATTATCTCAAATTACTTAAAATTTTACTTATTTTAATACACTTTATACCCACTAACCAATAGTTATCCAATTATTCACATAATTAGGAATTATCTCAAATTACTTAAAATTCTACTTATTTTTAATACACTTTATATATCATACTATCATGGTCATGTGGTATCATATAAAATAATTAAATATATTATTATTTTATTAAAACATTCATGTAAAAAATACATATATTTTCTCAACTTATAATTTTTCTAATCTCATATAAAGAGTAAAAATTCTTGCATGATTAATTCTTAAAATGGTAAAAAGATAGCGTTCTTTTCTTGTGAGGAAATAATTTTTATCTTTACAATAAAGAAAATCTCGTAAACTTTATCATATTATGTGTATAACTGAAAGTAGTAATATTAATAACTTTACAAAATCATATTTTATTTTATTTTATTTTTTAGAACCATTTTAAAAAATTGTTCCACTCAAAATACCATATCATATATATATATAACGGTATCAAGGTTGTTAAACTTACGGGGTGTAATATTTTTCTCTTTCTATTTCTTCCTCCATTGACTTAACAAACAGGCAAAAATTCAATGTGTTAATCCACTGGAGAAAACAAAAGAATTGGGTTTACTGTGCAAAACATGGAGTTTACGTTCAAATTTCAAAAAGAAAAAAAGAAGCAGCAGACATTTCAATACTACTAGCCTACTTCTTCGAATCTAAAGTTTCAAAAAGTCTACGCAATGTGCTTGGGTTCTTATGGAAGATGTGTGACCCTACAATATGGTTGAGAAATTGAAGGATTAATTTAATGTGACTAAGTAAAAGCTCCGTAAAAGCTATGGAGGGATTGGGTAATTCTCTAGCAGGTCTGTTTATCTTGTTTAACTCAAACAATCGTCCCACCATTCTGTAGGAAAAATTCAGACACCGACAGAGTTGTCGGAGTATTTGTATCACAAGGGATATCCTCATAAACTGACTTACCCGAGGACAAACACCCAGAATCCGACACCGGTAGATTTGTCAGAACAATCGCCAAAACTTCTCTAGCTTTACGAGTTGATTGGAAAACCCTCTTCTTTCCCATTGAAGTTTCGTCTCTCTTTTCTCTGACCTATCTTATTCCTACCCAACTGACGAGCGCAAAAAACACACTAAAATATGTTCTCTAGTTGAATATAGTAAAATATAATACCGTATCCACGGGGATTGGAGATAAATAGTATTATCATAGTTTATAGCTAGATTGTTATCCAAGATGACCAACAATTGAGAATTTTGTGATTAGAACTATGAAAACAGGCTAAATTATTGGCTAATGAAAACCGACATGAGTAATGATCTAAGAAAGATATCAATTGGGAGAAGATAAGGTTGATAGAATAGGTGCAAGACAAATGTTTGGGATCTAACTCTAGATAATTCACTCATATTTTTCAAGGGAGTCTCTCGAATTCAGTTGGTTATTAGTTCAATTGTTTAGTAGAAGCTCCTCTCTCGATAAGTCTCAACCTCACAAGATGAATCAATTTTAAGTACGTTAAGATATGAAAGAATTCGTAGTGGATAGGTCTTTAGGAGAACCTCTTTTGAATATCCTACGAACTAGGGTAAATCAAAAATTCAACTAGCCTCTTCCGATTACTAAGATCAATCAATGAATTCAACCAACAAAAATAATGAAAAAATATCAAAGTTATGCCTCTCTCAATTACATTAACAAGTGAATATAGATGAAACGATAAAAACATCCAAAACGATTCAGTACATAAAAACTAGAGTTAATTATCCAAAAACAAGTATCAAGACACCAAATCCATCAAACCATAAACAGAACTAATCCATTGATATGGAGTAATTCATCATAAATAATATGGAGTAATTCATCATAAATATGTTTAACTAAAAGGAAAAACATAAAACAATCCAAACTCTTGTCTTGAGTGAGGATTGAATGATGAAATCTTCAGCTTTCGCTTCTCCACCTCCTCATTGGCTTCTTTAGGTGTTAGATGTGTCAAAACTCCCAAAAATAACGTTTTTAAATGTACTTATACTAAGTAGGTTCGGGCCCAAACAAAACCACCTTCTCCTAGTCGAAATTGGATTGTTACTCTCTAAAAAATGCACAAGCGCTCCGCATAGGACGACGCGCCACGCAGTGTGGTAGTGAGATTTTTCAAAGAGCTTGCAAAATTGAAAATCAGCATAAAATGTATCAGCGCAGCCCCGCATCACGCGCCGCACCAGTGTAGTTTTCTCAGTGTCCAGATTTTTCCTTGCTTTTTGATATCCAGAAGTGGTTTTCGACCCCCGAACGCGATCTCGGCTTTATACCTTGGGCTTTACTCAGACATCAAAGCTCCAAATCACTCAATTTCATTATGTACCATTTACATCACTCAGAATCACTCCTACAAGGCATAAAACACATAACTAGTGCAAAACACTAGCGATTAAGGATCAAATTCAATTAAAGTGCAGTAACTTAGAGTGCAATAACCGACTAAAACACGAGATTATAGCCTACCATCAACAGCCCACACTAATCATTTCTTTTCCTCGAGCAATAAAACTACACTTCATATAGACACGACCTTTTTAAACAACTCTCCTAACTCATTACACCAAGAATATTTAAAATCGACTAAGCACAATAGCATAACATCCTCACCTCAAGATTTAACTTACAAGTACGATGTATTATTCATAACTCATGCACTTACTCTAACATAAAGGTCAACGAAATTACCTTTCCTTCATGAATCAAGTGCCCTCACACAGCAATGGAGAGTAGTTCCACACACAATCTAATTTAAGAAAAATTAGGAACTCATGATAGAAAGGATTCACTCATTATCAGAAACAAACTTTCATATGCCACAAAAGATGAACCATAGGCTTGCCCGCAGTGTACTACTCTACTAATTGAGTTCATTCGTCAAGGATCAAGTAGGACTTTAAACGGTTGTAATGTGGGCTGCGGGACTGTAGGATCATTTAGATATAAGAGTGACTACACCTCCCTAAGCAGTTTAATACATAAATTTACCTTTCAAAAACCTCACACTTATGTCAAACCATACTCCACCTTAACATCAATATGCATTAATGCCCTTCTTCTTTAAGCACAATTACATTAAGAGTTACCACTATCAAAGAATATTTTGCACAGCAATAAAACTATCATTTTCTTCTTTTATTTTTCAATTCTAGTGGCTCTTACTTTGTCCACCTTTCTCCTTATTTCATTGGTTCCACTCAAAAGCAAAATCATCCACCCCACACTTCAAATTTTACAAAGTTCATAACTAATTAAAGTGCTCATGAGAGGTACAAGGTTCAAATGGATGGTCAATTCAAACAAATGGGTAAGGCTTGTATTGTGGTAGCCAAAGAAACAGGATTACAGGATCAAAGGGGTTAACTAAGATACATAATAATTAGGTGGGTGAAAAATGTGTGTGTGTGTGTGTGTGTATGTATGGCTCAACAAAGAATTGCCTATATCACTTCCATGACAGAATAAAACTACTATTTGGCTTTGCAAACACACATGAAAAGTTCTAGACATGAAATACAATGCACAGAATAACACAAAAACATCACACACACATGGAACATAACTCACTCAAGATTGGCTTCATCAAGACACTCTAGTCAAAGCAGTTCAGCAAACTTAAGATCATTTAATTTAAGGTACTTACATAAGAGTCAAAAACTGTGCCTAAAACGTCACAACTGAATCACTCATTATGCTCAAGGTATAACACAGTTAAGAGACATTGCTTCCAATTCAAATCATAGCACAAGGTTTCATGCACCTAACAAAATAAAAACTAACTACACCCGGTTCAAACAAAATCCTTGGGAAAGAACCACGGCCCAAAGAAAAACCAAGGGAGAATTATTACACTATCTAATAAAATAAAATATTTTTGTCTTTTTTTTAGATTTAAATCCCTCAAGAAGCCCGTCGAATAATATCCATCGTCGGGAAAAGTCAAAAAAAAATTAAAATTTTAATGTTTTTTTTTCAATTTTTTCTAACTACTATAAAGCAAAACTACCACATATACATACCACATACAATTATCCCCTCACCCCACACTTTAAGTTGTGGCATGTACCCATGACACACAATTAAAAAAACATAAGGTAGAGGAAACTTCACGAAATCTCTAGTCGGGGTATGAGTCATAGTCAGGCTCCATTCCTCGCGCCCGAACTAGTACACACATCCATGCAGACAGCTTTTTCTCAGCTTTCTTGGGGTACACACCATACTTATATTTCTTAATCACTGCAGCCTTCTCTTTCGATCTCTTCACTTTCTACTCAACGCTAGCAGCTGGCTTCTCCTTTTCCACCCCCGTTTCTACATTCATCTCGGAAGTCATTATCTCCTCACCCACTCTAAGCATGAGTTTCCTATCATGTATATCTAGTATAGTTCTACCTGTTGCTAAAATGGTCTTCCTAGGATGAGAGGGACCTCCTTGTTCTCCTCCATTTTCACCACTATGAAATCTATAGGAAATACGAACTTATCCACCTGCACCAAAACATTTTCTACTATCCCCGCAGGTGTTATAGTCGTTTGGTCTGCCAACTGCAAAGATACTGGCATTGACCTTATCTGTCCAATCTCCTTCTTCAGTTTCCTGTAACTAGGTAATGGCATTAATTGAGGCACTCGAATCGCATAAAGATTTATCAAAGTTAAGTGTGCCTAAAGAGCAAGGTACCGTAAAACTCCCTAGATCTCCACACTTTTGTTGGAGTTTATTTTGCAATATTGCATTGTAATGCTCAGTGAGTTTTACCACTGAGGTCTCTTCTATCTTCATATTCTTTGTCAGGGTATCCTTCAAGAATTTTTCATAAGCTAACATTTGTGAGAGAACTTCAGTGAATGGAAAATTTACATTAACCTGTCTCAGGATATCTAAGAATCTCTGAAATTGCTTGTCCAGCTTTTCTCTATAGAGCTTTTGGGGAAGGTTAAAGCAGGCATGTGCTTGATTTCTTCATTAGATTCCTCCCGTCTTGAATTTTCCTCCTTCTTTTTCTCTACTCCCTTATTTCCTTTCTTCTTCATCTTATCATGTTCAATTTTCAGCTCCTTCCCACTTTCTTTTTTAGGTATCACCTCTTTTTGGATTGGAATGGAATCTTTCAACACTTGCCCGCTTCTCAAGGTCACAACATTTACTGTTTCTTTAGGATTTTTTTCAATATCAGCTAGCAGAGTACCTATGATTCTCTCAGACAATATAGTTGCAATTTTTCCCACTTGTCTCTCCTAGTTACGCAAACATGGAGCATCCAGCCTCTTACCCGTCTTGACAATGAAGGATTTCATTAGATCTTCTAGCCCAGGCTGTTGAGGCTGAAACTGCGGCCTCGGCAGATTCACGAAACCAGTAGCTCCTTGAAATCTAGAGTTATTTCGTTGCCATGCATTTGATGTACCCCCAGGTGAACTCCATGAAAAACCGAGGTGCTTCTGACCCATTGCACTGAGGTTATAATTACCCACAGCATTAACTTCCTCAGTTGAGGCTTGAAACTCATGAGTAGGGTGTCATCTTCCACATATGTCACTGCTACATGAGGCTCATTACCTATTGAGGCTAAGGTTAGCTTCCTTTTTTTTACCAAGGCATCAAGTTGTACCTGCACAGATGTGTTAGCGTCAAACTAGTGAACACCACTTGATCTTCTTTAAGAAATCTCAGAGGGCCACTGATTTGCATCTTCAGATAACTCATCTAGAATTGTGACTATCTCCTGTGGAGATGTTTTCATCAACGGACCTCCGGCTGCATTACTCAATGTTCTCCATGTGGCCGGTGTCAATCCATTCCCAAAGTCCTGGAGTTGCATCCAGAGTTCAATTCCACTATGTTGTCACTTTTACATTGTCTCCTTAAACCTCTCCCAAGCTTCAAACACAGTTTCAGTCTCATTCTAGTATAATTTATGGATTTCTCTTCTAAACTTGACCGTCTTAGCTGATGAGAAATATTTAGAGAAATTTTCTAGTCATCTCCTCCCATGTTGTAATTGATCCCTTGGGTAAATTTTGAAGCTAGTGTTTTGCATCATATTTAAGTGTGAAGGGGAATGCCCTTAGATAAACTACATCTTATGACACACCATTATATTGAAAGGTGTTCATAATCTCCTCGAAATCCATCAGATGATTGTTTGGATCTTCGTTCATCTTTCCTCTAAAGACACAGTTGTTTTTGGAGGGTTTGGAGCAACCCTTGCTTTAACTTGAAATTATTATCTACAACTGGAGGTGCTCTGACATCGGATAACCCTTGGTTGTAGAGCGGTCTAACATAACCAAGTGGTCTCCCAGCACTGAGAGCTATTTTTCCAAACTGATCTGGAACCAAAGGCTGATTTTGAGCAATTCTTCGAGCCCTCTCTTCTTCATATGCAAATTGTGAATCTCTAATAGTTGCTTCCTCAACATCCTGAGCATCTTTTTCTCTTAGTTGGGATGCCTCTCATGCAACTAAATCAACATTATCATCATCTCCAGCCATAATTTCCTTGTTGAGGATTGCCCAACCTTCTTTATATCCTCAGTGAGATTTCTGTTCTTCCTCACTGTCGCACTTGTTTCTCGATTTCTGGTTCGTATGGTTCAATTCCTTCTTAAAAGATCGAGTCATACACCAATCTAACATATAGCATGCTTCAATTAAAGAACACCAAACGTAAAAAGAGAAAAAGAAAACAAAAAGAAAAATTCCTGAATTAGCACTACAAACTATTTCAAACACTATTGAATGTTGATCCCTCGCAACGGCGCCAAAATTTGACGAGCTTAAAACACACACTAAAATACGCTCACTAGTCGAATATAATTAAATAAAATATCGTATCCACAGGAATTAGAGATAAACAACATTATCGTAGTTTGTAGCTAGATGGCTATCCAAAATGATCAACAATTGAGAATTTTGTGATTAGAACTAAGATTAACAAAGAGGCTAAACTATATGCTAATGACGACCGATGCAGGTAATGGGCAAAGGAAGATGTAAATTGGGAGCATATAAGGTTGATAGGATAGGTGCAAGACAAATGTTTGGGATCTAACTCTAGATAATTCACTTCTAATGTTCAAGTGAATCTCTCGAATTCACTTCGTTATTAGTTCAATTATTTAGTAGAAAATCCTCTCTCGATTAAGTCTCAACCTCATAAGATGAACCAATTTTAAGTACGTGATGATACGCAAGAATTCGTAGTGGATTGATTTTTAGGATAACCTCTCTCGATTATCCTCCTTACTAGGTTTAATCAACAATTCAACTAGCCTCTTCCGATTATTAAGATTAATTAATGAATTCAACCAATAAAATATAATGCAAAAATATCACAAGTTATGCCTCTCTCGATTACATTAACAAGTGAATATAGATGCAACGATTAAAAATACCCAAAATGATTCAATACATAAAAACTAGAGTTAATTATCCACAAACAAGTATCAAAACACCAAATCCATCAAACCCTAAAGAGAACTAGTCCCTGGAGTTGGAGTAATTTATCATAAATATGTCCAAATAAAAGGAAAACATAAAACGATCCAAAATCTTGTCTTGAGTGAGGATTGAAGGATGAAATCCTTCAGCTTTTGCTTCTCCACCTCCTACTTGGCGTCCTTAGATCTTAGGTGTGTCAAAAGTCCCAAAAATAACGCTTTTACATGTATTTATACTAAGTAGGGTCGGGCCCAAACAAACCACCTTCTCCTAGCCAAAATTGGATTGTTACTATGTAAAAAATTCACAGGGGCGACGCGCCACGCGGTGTGGTTTGGGGTTTGTCGGAGATCTTGCAAAATTTAATATCAGCAGAAATTGTACAGGCGCGACGCCACACCACGCACCGCACCACTGTAGTTTTCTTAGAGTCTGGCTTTTTCCTTGATTTTTGATATCCAGATGTGATTCTCGACCCCTGAACGCGATCCTGGATTAATCCCTTGGGCTTTTACTTAAACTTCAAAGCTCCAAATCACTCAAATTCATTCTGTAACATTTACATCACTCGGAATCACACCTACAAGTCATAAAATACATAATTAGTGCATAACACTAGCGATTAAAGCTCAAACTCAATTGAAGTGCAGTAAATTAGAATGCAATAAGCGACTAAAATACGAAATTATAGCTACCATCACCAACCAAGACTTTTCTGGTTTTAGGAGTCTCCTTTTGTCTGCCCCATACGAGACAGAAATTTCGAGTTTTGAGTTAACAAAAAAAATAGAAAGAGAAAAGATTAAGAAAAAGAAACACAATAATGGGGCGGGTCAGATAATTGGGACGGGTTAGGTTAATGAGGTGGAAATTTTATTTCTGAACAAAAGAGTCATGTGGCCCAATAAGAAAATGACAATACTTTAAATGTGAGGCCCACATGTTGCGCCATTAAAAGGAAGGGTAGATTTAGGTATAAAAATGACGTGGTATATATTTTTGGGCCAATAGATGGATGAAAGCTATTTTTAAACCATTTAATAAATAATAGGAGGAGTTTTGGCCCTTTTATGTTTATATATTTACCTAGGGAAACAAGATCCTAAGATCAAGCTCCTTTTATATGATAATAAATGAGTCATTGATAAACGCGTAATAGCAGGCCATGACTGCAAATATTTTCTATAGCGGTCGCTCATTTAATGTTAGTAAATATTCCATTATTAAATGTTATCTGATGACAAACCCTTGATCTTCTCTCTCCGGCTACGCTCCCTTCGGGATTTATCCGATATCGATTACATTCGTTATATCCGAAATTGGTTATTCCTTGACTTGCCATTTGCCTATCTTCGGTTCCACGTGTCATGTTAACATTTGACCATTTGTTATTAACCAATTTTACCCCATACAGATATAGATATAAATTATTATCGTATAAGCAAAATTAACAGTGTAATTCACATGTAATGTAACATCTATATTATATTAAAAAGAGGGTAGTAAAGCATGAAATTAAGCCAAGTGGTGTATTGAGAAAATGACACTTGGAACTTTAAGAAAAAATCTATAAATATTTAAGACAAATTTAATCTATATCTATCATATATACATTTCTAAAAAATATAATTGTACCTTTTTTATTTTGAATTATTATGCTTGATTTTTGGCATTCATTATCAATTTTCATTAGTTAAAAGTCAGCCATTGCGTTTATTAATTTTAGTTGGAATTATGGTTTCTTCAAATATTTTGTTTTGAAACATTGACTATCACGTTGCTAAAAATATTTGACACAAGATATAGAGAAAACGAACTAAAGATATATATTCACATTAAAATAAGGTAGGTGATATATAATTTTTTTCGTGTAATTTGAATAAAAAAACATGTTTCTTATAATATCTTTCCAAAATTTTATTTATCATGTTATGTGATTTCATCTAATTAAAAGTAAAAGAAAAGCATTTTTAGAATTTAAGACTGTTAGCATTGGTAGAATTAAAAGACACGTTTTTTTGTAATTCGGCAGTGCTACGATACTGAGCAACAAATAAAACATTTATGATAAATAAGGAACAAAAAGTGCAAAAATAGGTGTAAAATATAAATAAGATAATAAGATTTATTTGAATTTGAAATCAGAAAATATTTTTGAGTTATGACGAGAAAAATTATATATTTGTATAATAGCACGTATCTCAAATTTTAATAGATAAAGTCAAAAACCAAAATATTAGGCAATGAAAAAATCCAAAGCAAAATATTACAAGTTTTAAGAGATTGTTTAATATGATAATATTGATATTTAAAATTCAATATTTTATATTAATGCTAATAGAGAAGAATAATTTAATTTCTATGGCATGCAATAAAAAAAATATCAAATATTAAAAAAATGATAAATTTATAACAAATAAAGAGAACTTCGGTTTATACGTTGGACCAATTTTAAATCACAATTAAGTATTAAATATGACATTATTTTGACTATAAACGAATTCTAAATGGGAAAAACTAATTAAAATATCACAAAAAAGTACACAAAGGTGGACAAAAATAATATGAGGATATTAAACTTTGACTTGATTTAAAAATGAAATAAAGTAACAAAATAATACTCAAAATATTATTGATGTATTTAAATTATATAAAAATTATGGAAAAAAAAACTATGAATACTTAGATTTTTGTAGTAACAAAAAATCTGTTTTATCTATACAATATTTAAAAAAATTACATCACAAGAACTTACAGGGCAAGCTAATAAAAATTATATTGCAATGTAACATTCTAAGTAAGAATAATGTAAGATGACAATCTTTTTTGAATTTATGATGAGAAATGTTATATATATATATATATATATATATGTATATGTCATGACCCGGAATACTCACGTTCGGGACCGTGATGACGCTTAACATTTCACTTGCTAGGCACAACGATAGAGAACCGCTAAGCCAATTATTATTCAAATTCAAAAAATAAAGTCAATTAAGCCAAAATAAAATAAAACTGAGTGCGGAATAACATAAATGCCCATAGTATCTACTATAATCAGGATCTGGAATCACAACTCACGAGCTTCTAAAATTTTGTACAAACAGAGTCTGAAATAAATACAAGTGATTTGAACGAAAAGAAACAGTAAAACGGGAAAAATAGAAGGGGACTTAACAGCCAGGGTCAGTACCAAGTTCTGCACTAGAAGTGCAGAGTGTAGTATGAGTACAACCGATCTCATATACTCCTTAAGTGTCGAGCCTAACCTCGACGAATTAGTGACGAGGCTATGACAAGACACCACGTAATAAACATGTGCAATAACAGTATATGTTCAAGATAACAACAAATAAAATTTAAACATGTACTATTGGGAGGGGGCATGCCGAAGGGGGTACGAGATACGAGAAATACAGCAGGAAATGATAACCAGAATAGTTAATATACCTTTAACCAGTAACAACAATTAAGCACAATGAAGAAAATTACACGGCATCACCCTTCGTGATTTTACTCTCAATCTCATAATGATACAAGAATACTGCACGGCATCACCCTTCGTTCTTTTACTCTCACTCTCAATATAAAACAATAGATACAACACGGCATTACCTTCGTGCATTAACTCTCATAACATGGCACGGCATCATCCTTTGTGCATTAACGCTCACAATATGGCACGACGTCATCCTTCGTGCATTAACACTCACAACATGGCACGACATCACCCTTCGTGCATTAACACTCTCCCTTACCATAAAACAATGAACACAAATAAAAGGGAGATAGAATAAACAAGAGCAGGCCTCATACAACAATGTTTCCATAACATCATCCTAAACTTCGGGAAAACAAGTTTGCTCGATCTCGTTACCTTTTGCTCTTATTTCATGTTATCACTTGTCACTTAGCATCTACTACCTAAACAACTGGTATTAAAATAGATCACGTATTTTTAGAACCTGTTGATCAAATATAATTGTAATTACCGTTTTCAAGGTAAACAGTTTGGCGCCCACCGTGGGGCTAAAAATAATAGTGATTGTTTTTGTTCTGGTTTCTAGAAATGCAAGTTATTCTTCACACTTTTTCTTGCCCAAGAATCTTCAATTTCAGGTCAGAAAATGTCTAACTCATTTAACGCATATGAAAACAATGGTCCTTAGGACCACATAGAGAATGGCGCAGCTGCTTCAGGTGCCGATATGCCACCAAAAATCCCTGACGAGGCACTAGTGTAAATTCCTGTTGATGAAGGCTCCTGCAATGCTCATCATGTCGATGTGAGCTCTCATACAGCCAGAAGTGTGCGTTAAGGAGACCAGTGTGAAGCACAAGGATCTCCTGCTCAAAAGGAAAGGGAATTTAGCCTTCATGTCATTTTTGAGAAGTTGCAGGCACAACAGGTGGCTATTGCTCCGCTACAAAGCCATCAGAGAACCCCAAGCACAGCACCACCATAAACGACCCCTCGAGTTGAACATGCACCGAAAAGATCGAGAAATAATGGGTCAGCAGCCGACCCCGCCATTATGAAGATGCTCGAAGACCTCGCAAAGAGGATTGAATCGGGCGAAAAGAAGAAAGAAGCTAACAACAAAAAAGTGGAGACTTACAACTCGAGGGTCGATCAGATCCCAAGCGCACCCCCGATTCTAAAGGATGTAGATTCAAAAAAGTTCGTGCAAAAGTCATTCCCTTCAAGTGCAGCTCCGATGCCTATCCCGAATAAATTCAGAATGCCCGATCTCCCGAAGTACAGTAGAATCTCGGACCCCAATGAGCACATTACTTCCTACACTTGTGCTGTAAAAGGGAACGACCTAAGAGATGAAGAGATTGAATCTGTTCTATTGAAAAAATTTGGAGAAACACTATCCAAAGGGGCCATGATGTGGTATCATAACCTGCCCCCGAACTCGATAGATTCATTTGCCATGACGGCGGACTCTTTTGTGAAAGCACATGTTGGTGCCATCAAGGTCGCTACAAGGAAATTTGATGTTTTCAAAATCAAGAAAAGGGAGAATGAGATGTTAAGCAAGTCCGTGTCTCACTTTCAATTGGAACGAATGGAATTATCACCAGTCTCTGACGATTGGGCGGTAAAAGACTTCACTCCGGGCTTGAATGAGCGAAGCTCGATAGCTTCAAAATAGCTTAAGCAGAACTTAATCGGGTACCCCCGCCATAGTTTGACGGATGTACACAACAGGTACTAGTCGAGGATGACCAATTGGAAGCCCCCTCAGGCTCGGTGTATCCTATCAAAGTCTTACCAAAGGAATCGAGGCTTCCAGAAAGAGAGCCAAGGCCAGACAAGAAAGGTATCAACCGTACGTAGAAAATCGGAGAAATATCCCGAGACGTAGCGTACCTCGAAGTGACCAAAGGATGGATCGAGGACAGAATCCTCGTGGACTCATGAACAAAGCAGGTTTCGACAGGCACACAGGGCCGGTAGAGGCACCTCGGCTATCTGAGTACAACTTCAACATCGATGTCTCAAACATCGTATCGGCCATAAGTAAGATCAGGGATACCAGGTGGTCGAGACCCATGCTATCAGATCCTTCGCAGAGGAACCCCAACTTGATATGCGAATATTACGATACCCACGGTCATAGGACAGAGGATTGCAGACAGCTTCGAGAAGAGGTAGCCCGACTAATCAGCAAAGGGCACCTTTGAGAATTCCTCATCGACCGAGCTAAAAACAATTTTGGGAAAGAGAGGCAAACAAGAAAAATGAAACAGAAGAACCACGACACGTCATCCACATGATTATTGGTGGAGTCGACGTCCCTCAGGGACCCATTTATAAGCAAACAAAAGTATCCATCACCAGGGAAAAATGAACTCAGAGCTACATACGAAGATGCCCTTTCATTCAGCAAAGAGGACATCGATACCCTATCTCAACCTCATAATGATGCACTGGTAATTTATTTCCTTTTGAATAAATTTCAAATTAAACGTGTGCTCGTGGATCCAGGTAGCTCGGCCAACATAATTCGATCGAGGGTGGTAGAGCAGCTCGGGTTGCTCGACCAGATCGTGCCCGCCTCTTGAGTCCTCAACGGATTCAACATGGCAAGCGAGACAACGAAAGGGGAAATCATCCTCCCAGTCAACATGGTCGGCACAATTCAGGATACCAAGTTTCATGCCATCGAAGGTGACATGAGATACAATGCATTGCTTGGAAGGCCATGGATTCACAATATGAGGGCGGTGTCGTCAACCCTTCATCAAATGATGAAGTATCCTATGAAGGAGGGAGTAAAAACAGTATACGGAGAGCAGCACATAGCAGAAGAAATGTTCGCGATGCACGATGAGGCACCAACACCTTCTACATTGAAGGATCCAAAAAACAAGCAAACGGCCAAGTAAAAATCACAAACTACATCCTCGTAGGAACGAATAAAGGACCGTGTCGCGTCCTCGGAACAGATAACCAAGGCATATCAAGGCTTGAACGCCATCGCAGCTAAGGTACAATTCTTTCCCTTTTTCTTTCACACTTTACGCTAACGTGTGTGCAGGTGTTCGATTGAAAGGAAGCACCCCCCTCGAAGGCCTTAGGTTTTAAAGCATGCATTGCGCTCTTTTTCCCTCACGTCGGATTTTATCCCAAATGGGTTTTATCGGGGAGGTTTTTAATGAGGCAGCATCCATATGCTACCTAAGGAGAACTCACCAAGTATTTAAGGCTTCTCTTCGATCAACCTCAAATACTGAGGGGCATCCCCCTAAGAGATCACTGAAATATGCCAAAGAGGGTCTCGATAGGAGAATGATGTATCAGACCAAACGGTCAAATGAACCGTGTCCGCATAGAATAATCGAACCCTCGATGCTAAAAACATGTATACTTGTACCAATTAATCAGAGAAGTATATTTTATCATCAAAACATTTCGCACATCAAAGAAGTTTGTTATTTTCACAATAGACAGCCCCAGGGCCAAAAATTTATCAAGCACTCGGGAACTGTCCTCGACAGTCACTCCATCGAGTCACCAAAAACTCGAAGCCATAAGACCTCAGGGCCGGAAACTTCAAACTCATAAGCCCTCTTCGAGTCAATATCAACCCCGACTCGGGGACTGTCCTCGACAGTCGGGTCATCAAGTTATATAACTTGAAGTCGTAAGACCTCAAGGCCGGCAACTTCGAACTCATAAGCCCTCCAAAAGGCAATATCTATGACATAAGCCCTCCATGAGGCAATATCAAATCTGACTCAAGGACTGACCTCGACGGTCGACTCATGGCCATAAGACCTCAGGGCTGGCAACTTCAAACTCGTAAGCCCTCCATGAGGCAACATCAAAACTATAAGACCTCAAGCAAGGCATGTGCAAATTTGTAAGACCTTAAAAAAGGCATAATCCCCATATCAAATTCAAGGCTATATATAGACGTTGTGGCTACCTCACTTGGGGACTAAAAGGTTACGGCCAAATACAATGACCACTATCATAAGGCTCCATCCAAACTAACGCGACTCGGAGATGTTCGGTTGTTGCCATAAAAATTACAGGCCTCCAATTACTTCGAAAAACTTCGAAAAGAACCGGTTAAAGGTCGTAGAAACCTAAAGCGTAAGAGCCCAAGTCGCCCGCTACATTAAAGGTCGTACCGACCTAAAGCGTAAGATCCCAAGTCGCCAGCTAGTCGTACCGACCTAAGGCGTAAGAGCCCATGTCGTCAGCTAAAGGTCGTACCGACCCAAAGCGCCTCAGGGCCGATTTGAAAACCTAAGGGCCGTTGAGCTCGAGTCGAAACCCGACTCGGAGACTAAGCCCAAAATGGTTAACTAAAGCGCCTCAGGGCCAAAAAGGCGTAAGAGCCCAAGTCGCCCGCTACATTAAAGGTCGTATCGACCTTACGCGTAAGAGCCCAAGTCGCCAGCTACAGGTCGTACCGACCCAAAGCGCCTCAGGGACGATTTGAAAACCAGAGGGCCGTTGAGCTCGAGTCGAAACCCTACTCAGAGACTAAGCCCAAAATGGTTAACTAAAGCGCCTCAGGGCTAAAAAATCATAAGAGCCCAAGTCGCCCGCTACATTAAAGGTCGTATCGACCTTACGCGTAAGAGCCCAAGTCGCCAGCTACAGGTCGTACCGACCCAAAGCGCCTCAGGGACGATTTGAAAACCAGAGGGCCGTTGAGCTCGAGTCGAAACCCTACTCAGAGACTAAGCCCAAAATGGTTAACTAAAGCGCCTCAGGGCTAAAAAATCATAAGAGCCCAAGTCGCCCGCTACATTAAAGGTCGTATCGACCTTACGCGTAAGAGCCCAAGTCGCCAGCTACAGGTCGTACCGACCCAAAGCGTCTCAGGGCCGATTTGAAAACCTGAGGGCCGTCGAGCTCGAGTCGAAACCCGACTCGGAGACTAAGCCCAAAATGATTAACTAAAGCGCCTCAGGGCCAAATGCGTAAGAGCCTAAGTCTCCAGTCACACCGAAGGTCATATCGACCTAAAGCGTAAGAGCCCAAGTCGCCAGCTTAAAATGCCTCAAGGCCAATTGATAACCCCAAGGGTTTCATCTCAAAGTCCAATTCATCGGGCTAACTATCAACAAGCAAATCAAACCAAAGAATCTTTCATATATATATATATATGTGTGTGTGTGTGTGTGCGCATTACAAATACATATTTACAACACTCCCACAAGACTCTTATGCAAAAACCAAAGCAGAAAATCTAGTCTACTCTCAGGACCAGCTCCCTCAAAGGCCCCTCGGACCAGCTCCCACGACGGCCTTTAAATATCAGCATCAGCTCAAGAAGAAAGGAAAAATTTAGCGTCGATCTCGTCGCCTCGGCCTGCTTTATCTCATCCGAGAGATCAAAGCCCCTAACATGTATATCTTCGAGGGTCTCCCTCCGAGACTTGCATCAGGCATACTCATTGCCCTTCCTCTCTCTGTCGAAAGTTCTTCTCAGCTCAGCCTGAGCATCGGCAGGATATTTCAAATAAATAACCACTTTCTTATCGGCCTTCGCTCGAACTTCTTTAGCTTCAGCTCGGGCATCCACGACCTCATCCTTCATATTCAAAAGATCGATCTCGAGCTCAGCAATCCTGCTCGTCTGAATCGAGCTACTTTCTCGAGCATTGCAAAGTTTCACCTCGAGGGTAGAAGCCTTGGACAAGGTCTTCCTTTGGGCCGCAACATGAACGCCTATCTGCGCCTTCAACGCATGGCATTCAGAATTCACCTGCCTGACCTCGCCCCAAAGGCGTTCCAGTATTTTCGTTTTCTCTGCAACTGAAGCAGCAAAACATTAGTTCCCAAAAGCGGGAAAAGGAGCATGCTCTCCTTCAGGATAAGAGTTACCTAACGCTCGAGATTGCCCCATGGTTTCGACTCCGTTGCATCTCCGTCCGAAGATGTATCGACTCTTTCGTCTTCTTATTGCAAAGAAGCTTGAGAGATTTTTCCTTGCCCAAAGCTTCCCGCAACCTGGTCTCATAATGGAGCAGCTCGAACTTGAGCTATCAAAAACCTACGGAAAAGAAGCTTCAGCTGAAAGAACAAAAATTCATAGCTAAAAAGCCAGCAAGGCCGATCAAAACTACCTCGGAACAAAGCCGTTGAGCTTCCTAAAAAGTTGAGCATGCATCTACTAGCCTGGCTCCATCGGCCCCAGTTGAACCGCTCTCGGTAAGGGCATGACCGCTCGAGACCCCACTTGGTTCGGGAGGCCCCCGGCCCCGAGCATCCCTCGAAGTACCTTCGAGGGAAGAAGTAGATGATTGCAGGGGACCCTGATATTTCCCTCTCAAGGGACCTCTCCCTCAAAGCTAGAGGTCTCAGGCCTAGCAGAATTGGCAACGTCAGAAGCCCCCCTAGCTCGAGCTGTAGACGAAGAAACATCCACCCGAGGAGAACTGACGTCCATGGAATGGCCAACATATATGAAGTCTTCTTCAGCGGCAGTATCTACTCTTTGTCTCTGGTTAGGCCCCGCCTCAGTGGGAATGTCCTCATCCATCGAGGACCTTTTTCGTTTATTATCCTCCCTCGGCCCCGAAGCCGACGGTCCTTCCCTCTCCTCGAAGGGGCACGGTCTCACCTCCGAGAATCCACCAACACTTGTGGTAGAAGGGTTAGTACATATAAAAGGAAACATTCTCAAAAGGGTAATCACATGGCTCATATCGTGGTGTTTTGCTTCCCATCTGCCCTTCGACAGATCTTGCCACTTGCGTTCATCGTAGGTCGACGAAGCTACCAGCTTTCGAGTCTAGCCCGCAAGATTGGGCATCTCTTCCGACATCCACGAAACCGCTAAGAAAAAGAAAGAAACAACCTTATAGATCAACCAAAGCAAAGAGCACTAAGGTACGACGTAGCTTACGTTTAAAGTTCCACTTCTCGAGAAACGGCAAGAACTCAGCAGGAATAAATATTGGTGGTCCCCATTCGGACAAACCGACTCATCCATCCTTGGTTCCGGTCCTCGTCGTCACTGGCAATAAATGGTCTCTTGGATCAGCGTCGTAGCGTAATCAAGACCCGACAATGCTGAGGTCGATACAGTCTAATAAGGTGGCTAAGGGTAAACTCAAGCCCAGTCTTTTCTGTAAAATACCTCATCATCAGCACTATCCGCCAAAAGGAGGGGTGAATCTGAGCCAGGGTGACTCGGTTACTCTTGCAGAACTCGAGCACCAGGCGGTCGAGAGGGCCCAATGTGAATGGGCATGTATACACGTACAGGAATCCCTCCACATGGTTCATGATATTCTATTCTCAAGAAGGCATCTGCAGCATCACATTTTCTCCCAGCTGCAGTCTCTCCTTACGACCTCGGGATGGTTTTCTTCTATCGATCGGATGAACCTCGATGCATGCTCTCAATGGCCCGGGGCGTTGAAAAGTTTCTCCAATGCAAAATCTTTCTTCAAAGAAAAGCAGCTCGAGGTCAAATCACCATACGCTGGCGGTATACCACCGGCCAAGGAAGATGTAGAAGAAAGGTTCTCCTCTTCTTGGTGAACGGATTTGGGCACGGCATCCATAACTACTCAAGCAGAAGTAAATAGGAAGGAATGAAAGCAGTTTTCGCAAAAATGAGAAAGGGAAGAGAAAGTTGAAAGGAAAGCTAAGTTTTGCAAAGATGCAAGAATTTAAATGAAGAAGAAGCAAGAATATATATATAGCAAGAGGTGGCCAACCAACTACTTTGAAAGCCATTCAATTTCTCACAAAGTCATCATAACATTTGGGGAAGTATGTCAGCGGGGCCACCTCGATCACTTCACGGTCACGTCACATAAATGACACCGTCATATAGCATTCAAGGGATCGAAGCTCACATGCCGACCTAGCCTCGAGAAGGTATCCGATCTCGAGGGGATCTACTATTGCAAGTACGAGCTCCGAGGAGCTAAGAATCGAAGCATGAAGGTCAATTTCTGCGTAAGCATTGTGGGAAAAAGTTTGTGTGATATGTAACAAAAGATATTCTATTTCAAAAAATATATTTACAAAGGTGTTTTTTACAAAAACATTCCCCCGAAGGGTCCCATATACAGGAAAGGGAAAAAGAAAAAAAGGAGGAAAATCTACTATTCGCCTTCGCTGCTGTCCGAGCCGCTTTCAGAGCCCTCATCCGACATAATCGGCATTACCAATTCCTCCTCCAAGACCCTGGCTTCTTCGATCTCGACAGAGAGATCGACACCCTTGCCGCTCACTTCCTTGAGGGCTTGCCTCCTGGCTTGTGTACGAGCATAAGCAACTGCCTGAGCAAGTTTTAGCTCGGCCTTCTCAGATATCTCCCTGGCCCGATCATTCGCAGCAGCATCATCCCTATTGTATGAGGAGACAAACTCATCGGCCTCGGACCTGGCCGCATATAGTGCAACAGCCTCCTTCTGAGCACCTCGAAGAAGTTCTTGCATAGACGATAGCTTCTCCCGAAGCGTGTCCTTCTCTGAAGTCGTGGCATCGCTCGGCCGAGCCAGCTTGAGGATTTCAGCATCCCTAGCAGCAACATCCTCTCAGAGCTGCTCCACCAGGGCATCCTTCTGCGTAATATGAAAAGCACAGAAAACAAGTCAGCGCCAATCATTGCAATTAAAAATAAAGTTGCGAGCACAAGAATACCTGCTCGAGGAAGTCGGCCTTCTCTCAAAGCTCTCTCTCAGAGGCTACCTGGAGGTTGATCAATTCCTCCTCTTTCCGGGCACATAGAGCCTCCAGCTCGACAGACTTCGACATGAGCTTCTCAAGCTCCCCTCCACGATGAGCCAACCCATCTTGCATCTTGGAAAAGGCTTGGTCATACAGCTTCTTGACCTACAGCACAAAGGAAGAACATTAGAAAGTATGAATAGAAAGATGAAGAACAACAAATTATTTCGAGAATATCACCTGCTTTTGGAGCCTCTCGGCCTCCTTGATGGCAATGGGGGCATCAACGTCAGTCTCCTCCTCCACCCCTTCAAAATAGTCTCCCAACGGATCATCCTCTCAACGAGAAGTCTCCAAACCAGGAGCATTCCTGACTTGGGCATCTCGTATCTCCCCTAGAGAAAATGACAGGCCTGAATGAAGTCCACCAGCAATATCAGCCTCCATCGAGGCTTCTTCCCGACCCCGGAAAGCCCCAGTAGCAGGACCTCCGAGCTCATCGGCTCGGACTGTTCCATGTTCGACAAGCATCTCGGGGACTGTATCCAAACCCTCCTTGAGGCCTCCTCAACACAGAGCTAGTCCACATCGGCTGCCTCCAACTCAGCAGACGACTGCCCAACGGCTCTCGAAGCACCAGTGCTTCGCTTTGCCCTTTGTACCAAAGGGCATGTATCATCACTCTCTTCCTCGGCCCGCAGGCTCTCAGTGGTTGTCGAGGATAAGACCGTGGCATCGGTCTTGGGCTTCCTAGTCTTCGCCAATTTTGATTTAGGAGACTTCGCCGAAGCCTCTTTCTTCCTTTTCTTGTCCTTGGCGGTCTTCGGGGCCTCTTCCTCGCCAAATAGAGGTGGTTTCATCAGCAAACCTTCGCCAAGGCCTGTACAAGCATATTATATCAAAAACACCACCATCGAGAGCACTTACAAAAAATGAGAAAACAGTAACAATAAGAGCATACCATGGTTCTTAGCCTGCCACCGTGTTTTAGCCAGCTCACGCCATACGCGTTTGTTGCATGGGAAAGCGGAGTCTAAATAGTCGATCCACCCCGGAAGGTCCTGAACCACGCCAAGAAACCAAACAGTGGCTGCACAATTAGAAGAAAATCAGTCAAAAGAGAAAGAGACAGCAAAGCATACTCAATTCAGGGGTACTTACATTTCATATTCCATTCCTCCGGCAATGGAATTCTATCAGCAGGGATGATGTCCGAAGTTCTGATTTTAACAAATCAACTCATCCATCCCCGATATCTGTCCTCATCGATCCAGGCAAGGAACGCCTTAGCGAATCGATGGTGCAGTTTAATTAGGCCCCCACAGAAGAGTCGAGGGTTGTACAATCTGATCAAATGGTCGAGGGTGAAAGTCATTCCCTCGACCATGTTGGTAATATGTCGAAACATATATACAATCCTCCAAAAAGAAGGATAGATCTGACCGAGTGTCACTCGGTATTGATGGAAAAAATCAAGAATCACCGGGTCAATCGGTGGAGAAGAAAAATGTACGGGGCCTAAGGTAAATGGGTATGTATATACACTGAGAAAGCCAGCCCTATGCGTGACTATGTTTTCATCAGTTGTAGGGATTTCTAATCGGGCCGCCTCCCCCCAACGTCAGTCCAACACCCTCTCAGTATCCATTACTACACTTATATATCGAGACATGGGCTCGCATCGTTCCGGTGTAGAAGGAGGGTTTTCAACTGTGAAGTCGGAGATGGTGTCGAAGGGGCCAAGGATGTATTGTTCGATGGTAGGAGGAGTTTTTTACTTGCCCTTTGATGTGTGGCTAGAATTCATGGTTTAATGCATTATGTGCCTTACATTTTATGTGCGTTAATGATAAAAATACACTTCGTGTGTGCATAATGGAGTCTATTTTATGTGTAGGTGAATTGGAGATGGAAGCCGAGCTAAATGGATGCATAAACGTCAAAAATACGCTCAAGAGTCAAAAAGGAGTGAACCTGGCTATAGCCGGGCGTTTGGGCTGTAAATCCTAGCCTAGGCAGGCGTTTGGGTTGTAAATCTTGGCCTAGCCAGGAGTTTGGCAGGCGTTTAGGCCCTAACGCCAAGGCTGGCCAGGCGTTAGCCAGGCGTTTGGCCTGTAATGCCTGGTCCCCGATCCAGCCCAGTCCGAGTTTTAAAGGCTTTAAGTGTTTCCCGGTTTGACTAGAAGTATCCTACACGTTTAGGGTTTGTCCCAAAACATATAAATAGACCCAAAAACACAACTTTGAGAGACTTATGCCATTAGAGACAAGAGAAGCGTGTGGAATACTACTCAGCAAAGCAAAACATTGATTTTTACATCCTTTATTCATTACTCTGTAATTTAATTATGCAAGTTATTTTGGATGTGATTATTAGGAGCATGAGTAGCTAATTTCTTTAATCTAAGGTTTTGGTGAAACCCGTTGGGGGATGAACTTATTGTGATATTAATATAGTTTGGTTGGTTGTTAATCTCTATTTGTTCAACTATGTTCTTGTTGTAGTTAATTGAAAGGATCATCAATTAGCTGTGCCTATTTATTATGTATCTACTTGAGAGAGAGTGCATATTTAGGTAGTTGTTTGAACAACATCACTCCCGGAGTATAGATGAAAGTCATAACCGGGGTTTTAGAGGTTGGATTAGAAATAACGATTACCTCGGGTGCAATCTAGCTAGCGTAACTTGAGAGAGTGCGTCTAGTAAATTATCATAATTACTTGAGAAAGATTTATGATAACTAGAGTGTTCATGATTGATAGAGACAACTAATCAAACTATAGGAAGTATCCAAAAAAGAATTTCACCGAAGGGGGAAACCATAATCTTAGACCTTTATTCTAATTGTTTACACCGCATTGTTAGTTAATCTTTAGTTTATTAATTTTATTCAGTAGAAGTAGTAAAAAATTACCAATTGATATTCAAAATTCTTGAGAAAGTCGATTAAGTAAAAGTTCGTATTCTGACGGCTTTCTTGATACGTTAATTCCCTGTGGGATCGACTCTGGGCTTAATACCCCGGATTATATTTGCAATGCCCGCTTAGTCTTTTAGTAAACAAAGTTGAGCGTGATCAAATTTTGGCCCTTAGATGGGTGTGATAAAGAAGCGGCCCCGTCCTTTTGTGGTACAGTTTTGAAAGTTTTGGCCATGATTATAATCGAGTTTTGAAGAAGGAAGTCGAAGAAGAAAACGCAGATAGAAGGTGAGAATGGAAAGCACTTGGTAAAATTTTAAGGATGGAAGAAGATGTAAAATTGTGAACAGGCAAGTTCTTGAAGTATTTATAGAGGCCCCTTTGGGCATGCATTGAAGCGGAAAGTTCGAACCAATAACGGTTCATGGGCTTCTCGAAAATTATGTTGACGGCGACGACTGCGCAGCTTTTTATGTCACATCATTGCTCTGAAGACACTGACATCATAATAGGTATTCTGAAGAGGCAAGAAGTCAAGAACGTTTCTTATCACTTCATCCTAAGAAACGCGGAGACTATCTGTATACGGTTAAAATCGGAGAGCCCGATTTTACGGTCATTACGGCGCTTAAAAGGCTTGAAGGCTCGAGTTTTGGCATCGAGGGGTCATATAAAAGGTCCTCGACCTCGGGGCGGTACAAATGGAAGACCGACGTGGAAAGGCGGGAAAACCCCAAAAGGCACGTGGTTAAAGCTAACAAAGTACATAAATTAGTACAAGCCCGTACCGTGGCATTAAATGGTTGTACCAACCATCTCTCTTTGCATTAATTACACATGTACTATGTTGGGATTCCCTCTCATACATAAAGGGGGCCCTTGTCGCTTTGTAAGACACATTATATTCAATACAAGAACAAAAACATCATCTGCTCTCTAACAAAAATATTCCCTATAATTGCGTCATTGATTTATTGTTTTTCATTTATTGTGTTCTTGAGTTGCTCTTCATTTATTACTTGTTATTGATCATACATAGGCCATTCTTTAGGCCTTCAACTCTGTTATATTGTTCTCGACAGCCCTTGTCAAGCTCCTATGCTCGATCTCGAGGCCCCTTTTGACCAACATCGAGACCAGCCCCTTCGCTGCTCGGTTTGCTCGATCTCGATACCTTTTGCTCTTATCTCATTTTATCACTTCTCACTTAGCATCTACTGCCTAAACAACTGGTATTAAAATAGATCACGTATTTTTAGAACCTCTTAATCAAATATAATTGTGATTATTGTTTTCAAGGTAAACACAAGTCCTAATCCTTCAGGTCAAGGTTAACTGCGACACTTACCTTGCTCCATAGATGAATTCAAAGCTCAACCACAACTTTGCCTTTCAAACAAGCCTCTGAACCAATAGAATCTAGCAAGTTACCAACCAAACAATTTAAATTAAGCCCTAGAAACTACCCACGATTGCAAATGATTCAATTTAGGTCATTATTGAAAAGGTCAACAAAAGTCAACTCCCAGACCCGCTTGGTCTAAACCCGAAATTCAGATCAAAGTCCGATTACCCATTCACCCCCGAGCCCGATTATGTAATTTATTTTGGATTTTGACCTCAATTTTAGGTCTAAATCCCGTTTTTACAAAAATTCCTAATTCTACTCAAATCCCCAATTTCCACCATGAAAACACTAGATTTTAGGTTGAATCTTAGGAAATGTAGTAAAAGATTGAAAGAAAATGAGTTAGAATCTCTTACCAAAGATTTGGGGAAGAAGGGTCCTTAGGGTGTTCTTGTTTTGAAAATTTGAAGAATGAACAAAAATGCCGTCTAACTCATATATGTTCAGTTGCAGATGTCGCAATTACAATGTCATGTTCGCAATTGCGAACATCGCAATTGTGAGAAAGAGGTCGCAATTGCGAAATCTTCTCAAATCCCATTGATTGCAAACGCAATAAAATGGCCACAAATGTGAACACTGCTGCCCTCGCAAATGCGGACCTTTCTTCTCAAAATAGTGTTGAGTCGCAAATGCGACTCTACCTTCGCAAAAGCGAAACTGGCAAGTTCGCAAATGCGAACTTTTTCCTCGCAAATGCGAATACCCCCAGCCATGCCCAAGCTCCCAAATGTGATGGTCTCTTCGCAAATGCGAGCCAGACCTTGCAAATGCAAGATCTGCAGCAGACACCATCAACTAAAATGCATCAACTATGTTTCTAAGTCCAATTTCTCTCTGTAGCCTATCCGAAACTCACCCGAGCCCTCGGGGCCCAAAACCAAACATACACACATGTTCAAAAATATCGTACGGACTTTCTCGCACGATCAAATTGCAAAAATAACACCTAGAACTATGAATTGAAACTTCTATTTTCACAACCGGACGTCCGAATCACGTCAAACCAACTCCGTTTCTCACCAAATTTGACAGACAAGTCATAAATACATTATTGGGCCTATACCAAGTTTCGGAACAAAAATACGGACCCGATATCAATAAAGTCAAATATTGGTCAAACTTTCAAAGTCATTAAGCTTTTAAACTTTTAAATTTCCACAAAGTGTGATAACTCGGGCTAGGGACTTCCAAATTCGATTCCGGACATACGCCCAAGTCCCAAATCACGATACGGACCCACCTGGACGTAAAAAGTATGAATCCGGGCTCGTTTTCCCAAAACATTGACCGAAGTCAACTCAAATGAATTTTTAAGGAAAAAATTTGTATTTATCAGTTTTTAACACAGAAGCCTTTCGGAAAATACCCCGACTGCGCACATAAATCAAGGAAGGCTTAAACAAGCTACTAGAGGTTTCGAAACACAGAATTAGGTTCTAAAACACTAGATGACATATCGGGTCATATATATATTGTTGAAATGTTATTGACTTGATTTTAAAATGAAATAAAGTAACAAAATAATATTCAAAATATTATTGATAAATCTAAATTATATAAAAACTATGAATACTTAAATTTTTGTAGTACGAAAAAAATCTGTTTTATCTATATAATATTAAAAAATAATTATACATAACAAGAATTTACGGGAGCAATGTAACAATTCTAAGTAAGAATAATGTAATAAGAAGGACAAGACTTATTTGAATGTGAGATGACAAAATCTTTTTTTAATTATGATGAGAAATGTGTGATGTGTGTGTATATATATATATCTATATAT
>ML402599.1:60100-89099 GCA_005239525.1 Nicotiana knightiana | reverse complement strand
TAATTTTATCATTAATGCTCATAAAATGTAAGGTATATCACATGCTAAACCATGCAATTTAGTGTCGCATCAGTACCCAGTAACCGAGCCTCCCCCGTCTCAAACCAGCCAACTGGCGACCTGCACCGTCTACTATATAATGCCTCATAGGGAGCCATCTGAATGCTCGACTAGCTGTTGTTGTAGGAGAACTCTGCAAGGGGCCAGAACTGATCCCACGATCCTCCAAAGTCTATAACACAAGCGTAGAGCATATCCTACAAGATCTGAATAGTACGCTCGGACTGCCCGTCCGTCTGAGGATGAAATGATTTGCTCAGCTCAACCCGCGTACCCAACTCATGCAGTACTACCCCCCAGAAATGCAAGGTGAACTACGTACCTCGATCAGAAATGATAGACACGGGCACACCGTGAAGACAAACGATCTCACGAATATAAATCTCTGCCAATTGCTTTGAAGAATAGGTAATTGCCACAGGAATGAAGTGTGCTGACTTAGTCAGCCTATCCGCAATGACCCAAACAACTTTGAACTTCCTCTGAGTCCGTGAGAGTCCAACAACAAAGTCCATAGTGATACGCTCCCACTTCCACTCAGGAATCTCTATCTGCTGAAGCAAACCACCGAGTCTCTGATGCTCATACTTCACCTGCTGACAATTCTGGCACCAAGCTACATAAGAAACTATATTCTTCTTCACCCTCCTTCACCAATAATGCTGCCGCAGGTCCTGGTATATCTTGGTGACGCCCGGGTGAATAGAATACCGAGAACTGTGGGCCTCCTCAAGGATCAACTCACGAAGCCTATCAGCATTAGTCACACAGACGCGACCCTGAATCCTCAAAACTCCGTCATCTCCAACAGTAACCTGCTTGGCACCATCATTCTGTACTGTGTCCCTAAGGGCCAATAATGAGGGTCATCATACTATCGATCTATGATTCGCTCAAACAAGGAAGACGGAGCGATTGTGCAAGCTAGAACATGGCTGGGCTCTGAAATATCCAACCTCACTAACTTGTTGGCCAAAGTTTGAACTTCTGAAGCTAGCGGCCTCTCACCGACTGGAATGAACGCAAGAGTGCCCATACTCACTGCCTTCCTACTCAATGCGTCGGCCACCACATTGGCCTTCCTCGGATGATACAAGATGGTGATATCATAGTCTTTCAATAGCTCCAACCACCTCCTCTGCCTGAAATTGAGTTCCTTTTGCTTGATAAAATACTGAAGGTTGCGATGATCCGTGAAAACCTCACAGGACATGCCATAAAGATAGTGCCTCCAAATCTTCAGTGCATGAACAATGGCTGCCAATTCTAAATCATGGACATCGTAATTCTTCTCATGAACCTTCAGTTGCCGAGATGCATATGCAATCACCCTGCCCTCCTGCATCAATACTGCTCCGAGCCCAACACGGGAATATCACAATATACCGTGTAAGATCCTGAACCTAATGGTAACACCAACACCGGTGCTGATGTCAAAGTTGTCTTGAGCTTCTGAAAGCTTGCCTCACACTCGTCTAACCATCTGAACTGGGCACCCTTCTAGGTCAACCTGGTCAACGGGGCTGCTATAGATAAAAACCCCTCCACAAATCGACGGTAATAACCCGCCAAGCCCAAGAAGCTCCTGATCTCCGCGGCTGAAGTGGGTCTAAGACAGTTCTTGACTGCCTCGATCTTCTTAGGATCTACCTGAATGCCCTTTTCTCATACGACGTGGCCCAAGAAAGCGGCTGAATCCAACCAAAACTCGCACTTCAAAAATTAGCATACAACTGATTGTCCCTTAGAGTCTGGAGCACTATCCTAAGGTGCTTCTGATGATCCTCCCAATTGCGGGAGTATATCAAGATGTCATCAATAAACACAATAACAACCACAACAACGACCAAGTAAAATCCCACCAGTGGGGCCTGGGGAGGGTAGAGTGTACGCAGGCCATACCCCTACCCTGGAGGGGCTAGAGAGGCTATTTTTGGGAGACCCTCGGATACTAGACACTAGATCTATAACAACAAAAACCATAAAACTAATATCAACAACGTGACAGACAGCAAATAAATGGAAAAACAGTAACACAAATATTATGGAAAAGTGTGAAACACAACATAAATCGCTAGTAGTGCTAGACAAAACACTATCATACTCGTCGGAACAAAGAGGTAAATAGGGACGAAGAGGAAAACCGCTCGACTACCCCTTAACCTACAACCCTAATGCTCGACCTTCACACCTTCCTATCAAGAGCCATGTCCTCGAAAATCTGGAGTTGTGCCATGTCCTGTATGTTCACCTAGCCCCAATACTTCTTAGGTCGCACTCTACCTCTTCTCGTACCTGCCAAAGCCAACCTCTCACACATCCTAACCGAGGTATCTAGGCTTCTCCTCTGCACGTGCTCGAACCATCTAAGTCGCGCTTCCCGCATCTTGTCATCCACCGGATCCACGCCCACCTTCTCCCGAATATCTTCATTCCTAATCTTATCCTGCCTAGTGTGCCCACACATCCATCTCAACATCCCCATTTGTGCTACTTTCATCTTCTAGATATATGGATTCTTGACTGGCCAACACTCAGCCCCATACAACATGGCTGGTCTAACTACCGCTCTATAGAACTTACCTTTGAGTTTCGGTGGCACATTTGTCATACAGGACTCCAGACGCTAACCTCCATTTCATCCATCCCACCCCAATACGGTATGTAACATCTCCATCGATCTCCTCATCTCCTTGGATAATTGACCCTAAGTACTTAAAACTTTCTCTCTTGAGGATGACCTGTGAGTCAAGCCTGACTTCCACGTCCGCTTCCCCCGTCACATCGCTGAACTTACATTCCACATATTTTGTCTTAGTCCTACTCAACTTGAAGCCTTTAGACTCCAGGGCCTGCCTCCATATCTCCAGTCTCCCATTAATACCACCTCGCGTCTCATCAATCAGAGTTATATCATCAGCGAACAACATACACCATGGAACCTCTCCTTGGATAAGGTGTGTCAGTGCGTCCATCGCCCGGGCAAATAAGAACGGGCTGAGCAAAAATCCTTCGTGTAACCCCATAACCACCGGAAAAGGCCCTAAGTCACCTCCCACAGTCCTAACCCGAGTCATAGCTCCATTATACATATCCTGTATCGCCCTAATGGAAGCCACCAGCACACATTTCGCCTCCAAACATCTCCAAAGGACGTCCCTAAAGACCTTTTCATACGCCTTCTCTAGGTCAATAAACACCATATGCAAATCCCTCTTCTTATCCCTATATTTTTCCACCAACCTCCTGATAAGGTGGATAGCTTTCGTAGTAGAACGCCCCAGCATGAACCTGAAATGGTTTTCCGATATAGGCACCGCCCTCCTTATCCTCCCTTTCACCACCCTCTCCCAAACTTTCATGGTATGACTTAGTAACTTGATACCCCTATAGTTGTTACAATTATGGATATCCCCTTTGTTCTTGTACACCGAAACCATTGTATTCCACCGCCACTCATCAGGCATCCTCTTTGTCCTGAAGATAACATTAAACAGCCCAGTCAGCCACTCCAAGCCTGCTCTACCCGCATATCTCCAAAACTCTACTAGAATCTCGTCTGGTCTGGTCGCTTTGCCCCGACTCATCTTACCTATCGCACCCACGAACTCCTCAACCTTAATACGCCTACAATACCTAAAGTCACGGTAGCTCTCGGAGTGCCCCAATTTCCCTAACACAATGTTTCCATCCCCCTCTTCATTCAGAAGTTTATAAAAGTACGACTGCCATCTTTGCTTAATCTGGGCCTCTTCCATCAATACTCGACCTTCCTTCTTTGATTCACCTCACTTGATCTAGGTCGCGGTCCTTCTTCTCTCTCGCTTTTTCCAGCCGAAATAACTTCTTATCCCCACCTTTGCCCCTAAGTTCCTTATACAGCCAACCAAATGCAGCATTCTTAGCTTCTGTGACCGCTAATTTTTCCTCCTTCCTAGCCTCCTTATATCTTTCTTTGTTCGCTCTCCTTTGATCCTTGTCGGTGCTCTCTACTAACTTAAGGTAAGCCATTTTCTTGGCTTCCACTTTACCTTGTACCACGTCATTCCACCACCAGTCGCCTCAGTGCCCGCCAGAGTAACCTTTAGAAACTCCCAACACCTCTCTTGATGCCTCCCTTATACAGTCCGTCGTCGCTGTCCACATAGCGCTAGCGTCCCTACCACTCTTCCAAGAAACCATAGTCATCAGCCACCCCTCTAACTCTCGCGTGTTATCCTTAGACAAAACTCCCCACCTGATCCTCGACTGGCCACATACAAACCTCTTCTTCCTCTTCATCAAGACACCAACGTCCATCACCAGGAGCCTATTTTGAGTCGCGAGGTTCTCACTCGGGATCACCTTGCAATCCTCGCACAGCCTCCTATCACACTCCTGAGGAGGAGATAGTCAATCTGAGTCTTAGCCACTATACTCTGGAAAGTAACCAAATGTTCCTCCCTCTTCGGAAACATAAAGTTCACGATCACCAATTCAAAAGCTCTAGCAAAATCCAACAGTGAGGTACCACCCCCGTTCTTATCACCAAAGCCGAAGCCAGCGTGCACCTCACCAAATAAGGCTTGGACACTCGGCTCATCAAGTCCATAAATGTTGTTGGGGCATTGGTCAACCCAAATGACATCACTAGAAACTCACAGTGCCTATACCGCGTCCAGAAAGCTGTCTTAGGGATATCGGATGCCCTAATCCTCAACTGATGGTAGCCAGATCTCAAATCAATCTTCGAAAACACCTTAGCATCCTGAAGCTGATTAAATAAATCATCAATCCTCAGCAACAGATACTTGTTCTTGATGGTGACTTTGTTCAACTGTCGATAATCTATACACATCCTCATAGAACCATCCTTCTTCTTCACAAACAAAATCAGTGCACCCCAGGGTGAGACACTAGGTCTAATGAACCCCATATAACTATTCCTTCAATTCTTTCAACTCTAGTGGGGCCATCCGATATGGCGGAATAGAAATGGGCCGAGTGCCCGGAGCCAAATCAATACAAAAATCAATATCCCTGTCGGGTGGCATCCTCGGCAGGTCTGCAAGAAATACCTCTGAAACTCATGAACAACAGGCACAGAATCCATAAAAGGAACCTCAGTACTAGAATCACGAACATAAGCCAAATAGGCCAAACACCCCTTCTCGACCATATGTCGAGCCTTCACATAAGAAATAACCCTGCTGGTAGAATGTCCAGGAGTCCCTCTCCACTCTAATCGAGGCACCCCGGCAAGGCTAAGGTCACTGTCTTGGCGTGATAGTCCAAAATAGCGTGATAAGGTGACAACCAATCCATACCCAATATAACATCGAAATCGACCATAGCTAAGAGCAGAAGGTCTACACTGGTCTCAAGACTCCCAATAGTGACCACACACAAACGATATACATGATCTACAATAATAGCATCCCCCACAAGTGTGGACACATATACAGGGGCACTCAAAGAATCACGATGCACAACCAAATATGAAACAAAATAAGATGACACATAGCAGTAAGTATACCCCGGATCAAATAGAACTGAAACATCTCTACTGCAAACTGAAACAGTACCTGTAATGATAGCATCAGATGACTCAGCCTCAGGTATGGCTGGAAAAGCATAACATCAGGGCTGGGCCTCACCACTCAGAACCATATCCCTGAGACGGCCTCTAGATGGCGGGCCTCCACCTCTAACGACCTGACCTCCACCTCTAACAATCTGGCCCTTACTTTGGCTACCTGACCCCTTTCTCTGACTGGCTGAGCAGGCGGTGCAACAACTGGTGCCGGAACCATGGCACGAGAACCCTGATACTGCGGCTGAACACCCAATAATCTCAAACGGGTCCTCCGGATATGACCATAATCACCACACCCAAAACATTCGTCCTGATACTATGGCTGTAGAAACTGAGACTAACGCAGACGAGCCGGCTGACCACGATAATAACTCTGAAGAGGAGGTTCTCTGATAGGATCTGGTGGTGCACTATAGGCTGGCTTCCCAGAAGGAGGTACATAAGAACCACGACTCCCTTAAGTATTATGGGATGCCTGAAGCGCTGAATGGAACGGCCTGGGAGGATGTCCTCTAGCAAAAGTACCCCTGCCTCCAGAATGAGGCGCCGCTGAATCCACCGGAATGACGAGGTCTCTTTTCTGACCCCTGACCTCCCTGTCCAAGAACCATCTCGACTCGTCTGGCGACATTGGCCGTATCCTGGAAAGAAATCTCGCTCCCAGTCTCCTTAGCAATCTGTAATCTAATAGGCTGAGCAAGTACCTCAATAAACCTCCTCACCCTCTCTCTCTCTATGGGAAGCAAAAGAATAGCATAACGGGCCAAATCCACAAAACAGGTCTCATAATGAGTAACAACCATGCTGCCTTGCTGGATACACTCGAACTGACGGCGGTGCTCCTCTCTCAAGGTGATAGGGAGAAACTTCTCTAAAAAGAGATGTGAGAACTGATCCCAAGTAAGAGAAGGTGACCCAGCTGGTCTGGTCAACAAATAATCCCTCCGCCATTTTTTGACGAAACCAGTCATCTGAAAAGCAGCAAAGTCGACCTTATTGGTCTCCAATATACCCATGTTCCGAAGAACTTCATGGCAGCTATCAAGATACTCCTAGGAATCGTTTGAAGTAGCACCACTGAAATGGACTAGAAAGAGCTTGGTAAACCTATCCAATCTCCACAAAGCCTCAGAAGACATATCTAACCCATCACCGGGCTGTGCCGCAGAAACCGGCTGAACTACCCCGACTGGATGAGCTGCTGGAGTCTAAAACTTGGGAGCCATCTACTCTGGAGTGTGAGTAGCAGGAGTCTGGGCTCTTCCTCCAGCCTGAGATACGACTGGTTCCATGGGGAATGCACCAGTCTGGGCCACACTCTCCATAAGGCCCACCAATCGGACCAAGGTATCCTGAAGCACTAGGGTGGCAATAAACCCCTCCGGGACCTGAGATGGAACATTATTATTGAACTCTACTTGAGTCTCCACAGTTGAGGCTGCTGCTCGGGCTCTAGGCTGAACCTTGTCCCTGCTTCGGCCTTTGGAACGGCCTCTGCGTTGACCTCTGCCCCTCGTAAGAGCTGTTGCTGGAGGCTCTAGCTGCTGCTCAGCTGAAGAAGCGGTACGCGTTCTCGCCATCTCCGAGAGAATAAGAACATGAGAGTTCAATCAGTATTGAGAAAACAAAATCGCACGACAAAGTTGAATAAAAGTGAGATTTGTTCGTAAACCTCATATCCTCTGGGAGATAAGTACAGACGTCTCCGTACCGATCCTCCAAACTCTACTAAGTTTGCTCGTGACTCGTGAGACCTATGTAACATAGTGCTTTGATATCAACTTGTCACTACCCGAAATTCCCACTATCGGGACCGTGATGGCGCCTAACAGTTCACTTGCTAGGCAAGCCAATGTTAGAACAATTTACTTCTTTTAGCAGTTTAAATAGTAACATTGATAACGAACTAAAATAACATATATGTTCTAAGTACAAATGAGGAAATTAAACAGTCAATCGGCTATTACAATTCCATGAATCTGGTGTCACAAGTTCACGAGCTTCTAAAGTAATACATGTAAAGGTCTGAAATAAGCATAAAGTTGTCTGAATGAAGTTGCACAACTAAAAGAAAAGAGGATGGGGACTCTAGGTGATGCGGGCGCTGAACAACCGTACCTCAAGTCTACGCAATATCTGATCCGGGCTCACTAATGACCGCTGCTGGGACCGTCTCCAAAATCTGCACAATGTGCAGAGTGTAGTATTAGTACAACGACCCCATGTACTGGTAAGTGCCGAACCTAACCTCGACGAGGTAGTGACGAGGCTAAGGCGGGGGCACCTATACAAAACCTGTACGCAGTATATATAAAATGACAGAATAATAGAAATACAGAACAGAACCAAACAACCAACTGAAACCAATAACCATAGCCTGCATAGTGAACCAGTGTCGTCCAGAATTACCAATTCTTACTATATCAAAGAGTGAAAGAAATACCGGAAAGAAATGCAGTTTAGGAAATAGAAACATATAGTTTTGTTGCGGCGCGCAACTCGATCACATATAATTCACCCTTATTTCATCATATCAATCCACCCCTATTCCTCCTGTTGCGGCATGCAACCCGATCCCACCGTATAAACATATTCACCTTTATTCCTTCATATCAATCCTCCATTATTCTTCCTGTTGCGACGTGCAGCCCGATCCCGCAGTAACAATACCAAACACTCAATGTACACAGTCAATTTACAGTCTAAAAATCACAAGGCATTTAAGATAAATAAATACCAACCTTAACCAAGAAAAGGAAACCTTGATCAATATCAAATCTACTCCAATAATACTACACATCGAGACCAATCCAGCAATTTACATTTTAAAAGGGTGCAAATAAGTCAAATTAAGCAAATAGTAGGGATTAGGGGACCTATGGGAAGAACTAACATAGCTAACACGAGAAGATGTTGATTAACACGTAGCAGTTAAGCATGGAAGTATTTAGAGCATATAAAAATTTAGACAGGGAATGAAGCAATTAAAGGAAAGTAGTAAATCAAGGAAAAACAGATAATTTGGCGACGTATATGCACTCGTCACCTCGCATATACACCGCTCACATGGATTTCACATAATCAAATAGTCTGAGGGTTCCTAATTCCCTCAAGTCAAGGTTAGACACAACACTTACCTCGATCCTCAGGCCACTCACTGCTCAAATACCGTTTTTCCTCTAGTTTCCACCTCTGAACCACTCATATCTAGCCATAATTAACTTAATAATATCAATTATTGCTAAAGAAATCAATTTCAATACATAAATTTAGGTTTTCCAAACTTTTCCTCAAAAAGTCAAAAATCGATCCCGGACTCGCTTGGTCAAAACTCGAGGTTCGGACAAAAACACATTTACCCATTCAACCCTGAGCCCGAATATGTAACTAGTTTTGAAATCTGACCTCAAATTGAGGTCTAATTTTCAATTTCTCAAAAATCCCTAATTCTACCCAAACCCCCAATTTCTACCATAAAATTCCTAGATTTTAGGTTGAAATATTGTAAAATGAAGTGAAAGATTGAAATAAACGAGTTAAGAATCACTTACATATGATTTGGGGAAGAAGTGGTCTCTGGAAAATTGCCTAGTTGAAAAATGAGCAAAATCCCGTCTAAGTCAAGATTTATCAGCTGCAGATGTCGTATTTGCGACCTGAGCTTCGCATCGCAAATGCGGGAAAGATATCACAAATGCGAACCCCTTGCATTTCTGCAGCCTTCGCAAATGCGAACCATTTGCTCGCAATTGCGAATATTGGACTTCCGCAAATGCGGCATAAAACTTGCAAATGCAAGAATCCCTAGTCCCAGCCCATGTTCACAAATGCAAAGATTCCTCGCAAATCCGAGGCTCGCATTTGCGAGCCAGACCTCGCAATTGCGAGACCTGCAGACCTGAAGCACACCCGATATTCTTCCCAAGTTCATTTCACTCCGTATCGTATTTAAACTCACCCAATGCCCACGGGGCTCCAAACCAAACATGCACACAAGTCTAAAAATATCATGCGAACTTTCTCGTGCGATCAAATCGCCAAAATAACACATAGAACTACGAATTTAGCACCAAATCACATGAAATTCCCAAGAACACTTTGAGATTCCCATTTTCACAACCGGGCATCAGAATCATGTCAAATTAGTTTTGTTTCTCACCAAATTTCACAGATAAGGTCTAAATATCATAACGGACCTGTACCGGGCTCCGGAACCAAAATATGGACCCGATACCAACAAGATCAAACATTAACCAATTTCTTAAAATCTTAAATTTTCAGTCTTTCAAATTTCAACAAAAATTTATATCCCGAGCTAGGGACCTCAGAATTTGATTCTGGTATATACCTAGGTTCTATATTTCACTACCGACCTACCGGGACCGTCAAAACACGGGTCTGGATCCGTTTACTCAAAACGTTGACCGAAGTCAACTAAAATCAACTTTTAAGGCCAAAAATTACTATTTCATCAATTTGCAATATAAAAGCTTTTTGGAAACACGCTTGAAACTATGCACGCAAATCGGGGTAAAAATGAGATTTTAAAGGCTAAAGAACGCAGAATTGAGTTCTAAAACATAAGATGACCTTTTGGGTCATCACATAGGTAACACATGAAAATGAGGGGTGGGATGTCTTTTGAACCTCCAGTGGGGACTGAATCCTGCGATATATAGGAAGTCCGCCCCACACGACTAATATCTAAGCTGAACATCTTGCTCTATCACAGGGATTGCAAATTGCATAGCAAAGAGACCTTACACCACTGGAAATAAATATTGACTCTGTAGTGGTAATAAAAATGCTTATAATGCGTAATTATGTTTATGACTCTATTATATCTGACTGAAGGTTATTGATCCAAAAGATGGAAGGAACACTGGTGAAGCACAACTACCGGGAGAAGAACATGGTAGCTGATCTATTAGCAAAGGAAGGAGCAAGGAAAGAATTTTTTTGGAAAAACAACTATGCTGGCAGTTCCTCCGATGTTTACAAACGAAACTTTTTGGACAGGCATCTTAGGAACTATTTTTCCTAGAAACATTTGGAAGGTAAAAGTAACACTATGGAACAAAACTTAGGAATACTATATACCCCTCTGATGTATCTATTACTCTTTAGATGCTAAATATAATCATCCTTTAAACCAAAAAAAAAAAAAACTACTAAGCAACTTTCTCCTTATCCTTATTCATAATTTGATACTTAATTATTTATTTTTTGTAAAGCTTAGTCAAACTTAAATTATTGTTTAAAAGTGCTTTTTAAATTGATTAATCAAACGCAAATTATTTTTCTCTAAAAATACTTTTTCGAAAAACACTTTTAAAAAAAATACTTTTCAAAATAAATTGATTTTTCCAGTCTGGAACATGCTATAAATATGTTTCTTTTCTTTTGCTAGATTGGAATTTTGGCCTGTGAAATAACATTTTTTTTATTCAAATATACTTTTAACTATTCAGAACTTAAGGGCAGGAAATCGAGAATATAAAATATTTGAAACTTTATTAGTTTATTTTCTTATGTTCAGATCGTAACCGATTATTTTACATCATTTCCTTATTCAATTAATGAGGCAAAGAAAGGTAGAATTGAAAATAATAAGCGGTGAGCTTAGAACTTTACCCTTAACTGATATATGGAAATTTTTCAAATTACCTTGCTAATAAATTCAAAAAATTGCATTACGAAATCCCGCAGGAATTGGATTTTAATTTTCTATGTGTATAAATAATATACATTGGTTAAATAGTACTAAACGATTTAACTGTAAACTCCAATGTCTATGCTCTTAGGACTCATTCCGTTTAGTAAAACTATTTTAATTATTGTTTCTTGTACCTGGATTAATCATATTTTCATTATAATAGTGTTTAATTATTTTGATACAATGCAGGTGCTAGAAAACAATTGAGTGTTAAATTTATAAAATTAATTAACTTTTCTCAGTCATTACTCATTAGCATTAAAATATCTAAATAAATAGTTTCATACTACAAACAAATCTGTGGTTTTCCTGGCAAGAGTTGAATGCATATTTCATTAAACCGTAGACTAGTACCCGAACACTTAATCAATGGGTACACCGACAGAAAGTAGCTCGAAATACATTATTTCTTATAAATTCTATCCTTTCGGATTTAAGTGATATATACTGATAGCATAATGGATTATTTATAGTCTTAGTATGATTTAATATGGTATAATATGTTATTTATCATTTATTCTAGTTATCAATCAATACTATTAAATAAAATTACATGCAATTGCATTTTAAGTGGTCTTATTGCGTATATATTTTGGCACGGTCATAATTTAGTGCAATATAGAAATAAAGAATTCTTTAAGATATAAATATAAATAGAAGATTATTGTGAGCACCTAATTTTTTATCATATTTGACTCTTTTTATCACTTTTTAGCATTTAAATATCTTTTAAGTTTAATCTTGATATTTTAGATTTATTTCACCTTTATAGGTTTTATTTAAGAAAATTAAAAAATCACAAAAAATATTATATGTTTTTTGTATTAAAATATTTAGCTAGTATTTTTATTTTACACTATTGTTTACCTTAAAAATGGTATTAAAAATTATACTTGATTTTGTGGTTCTAAAAATATGTGGTTTATCTTAATACTGGTTATTAGATAGGTAGTGCTAAATATGAGTTAGAAAAGTAAGATATGCAAATCAATGTTGTCACAGAGTTGGGCCTCGAGCTGGCTGGAACAGGGGGGTCTCGAGGTCTAGCTAGGGCACTTAATTTGAGCAATCAATGAAGAAACAATGATATTTGAGGCCTCGGGGATAGCCTTTTACGGCTAATGATGGGCAATAAATGAAGACAATAAGTAAAGAGCAATAAATCTATAGAGCAATTGTTGATCACGTTTAAGCAAGAAAAGCAGATAACATTCTGTTGTTATTCAATATTCATCCCCTCACAAAAATAACAGGAGTCCCCTTTATATAGGAGGGGGAAGTCCCAACATAGTACATGTCTAATTATGACAAGGAAATGCTACTAGTACAGCTGTATAATGGCTCGGTACGGACTTGTACTATTCTTAAAGACATTGTCTGCTCTAACCACGTGCCCTTGGGAATTTCTCGCCTTTCCATGACGGTCATTGATTTTCATACCGCCTCTAGGTATGTTGTGATGGGTCATCGATACGCTCTCTCGAGGGGGGTACTTCGGAGTCGATCCTTAGACTGTGCTTCGATCCCCTCGAAATCGGGCTTGGGATGTCATAGAAGCTCTAAAATCGGACTTCCCCGATTTTGGTTGTATACAAATAGTCCCCGCGTTTCTTAGAGTGAAATGATAAGAAACGATTTTGAATTCTTGGCTCTTCGATATCTCCACCGTGACGTCAGCCACATGAGGTCAACAACTGATGCGACAGAAAGGTTGCACAGAGCACGATTCTCGAAGGCCCCTGAACCGCTATTTGCCGCCCTTTCAACTTCTCCAATACGCTTAGAAAAACTCTATAAATATTCCAACCCTTTTTTTTCAAATTTTCACCCTTCACAACATCTTCAAATCTCGATTTAGCAGCTTTTGCTTTCATCGCTTCTCTGCGTTCATCTCTTCGCCATCTTTCTTCTTCTTATTCTGAAATTTAAATATAGTCATGGCCAAAACTTTTAAGACGGTCCCTCAAAAGAGAAAACCCCTTCTTCTTCACGCTCGTCTAAGAGCGAAACGACAGTTCCCCCTCGTGTTGAGGAGTGCCTCCCTTAAACCTGTGAAACGTCATCTGATTTTAAGTCTGATAAATCTTCCTCGGTAGCGGGCCGATGCGAGCCCACGTCTCGATATGTTAGTCCGGTAACCGATATTGAAAAGGCGAAGGTCGATTGTTGTTGGGAGAAAGCGGTGCAAGTGAAGGCCCTTCCATCTGAAGGAGCTATAGCTATTTATAGAGCTGGTTGGGCCATTCCTTGGCGGAGAGAAGATAACTGGAAGATATTCATTCATGTTGCAGATAAATTTTGATGTTGGGAAATGCTTCACAATTCTTCTTTTCCCTGAATCTGAGTCCAAGTAACTTCACACATATGTTATTTTTTAGGCAAAAATTTCCGTGGAGTCTTAATATCCTCCCATTTGAAGTTCTTGAGTACTTTCCTAATTTCAGGGGCAGCACACCTTGTTTTGATATTGGCATAAGCGTAGCCCAAATTGTTCTCGGTCTGAAAATTCATTTGTGAGACGTCTAAAAATATTCCGAAGGGAATGGGCACCGCCTAACAGATGCTACTAATGCTCAGAAGGAGTTGAGGGGGGCTTTCGATCGAGAGAGAAGAAGAAATGAGTATTCCCGATGCAGATCCCGGAGGGAGACCCTCGAGGAGATTCATGATAAGGGCTCTGATTTCTCGGAGGAGATAGAGCGAGCTAAGGCGAACGAGATTAGTGCTAAGTTCCTCCTTTCTTCTGACGATGAAGCCGATGCTGAAGACGAAGGGGAAGATGCTGACGAGGGTGCTAGTCCCGAGGGGGTTGATGAAGGCAAAGTCCTCGAGGGGAAAAGACGAATTCCACGATGATAACAATAGACTAGGGTTTCTTTCGGTAAAGGGCTCCCTGCGGGAGTGTTGTAAATGTACCTTCGTACCACCATTTATATAAAGAGACCTATCATCTTGTTTTTGTATAAACTTTCATTTTGCCTTTGTCTTTGCTTTTGTGGTTTGAATTTTGATGCTTGTCGTTGAGGTCTTATAAGCTTGATTTTGCCTCCTCGAGGTCTTATGATTAGTCCCCGAGCGAGATGACCTCGGCCTTCATATCGAGGGTATGCCCTTTTAGGGGTCTTATAAGTTCTATAGTATGGCCTTGGTCTCGAATATCGGGGTTATGCCTTTTTAAGGTCTTGCAAATTTGGGCATGCCTCTTTGAGGTCTTACAGATTCAATGTCTCCTCTGTGAGGTCTTAAGAGCTTGAAGTTGCCTCGTTGAGGTCTTACAAACTGGCCCTTAGGCTCTTTAGATTGGGTCGATTCGACCTCTAATATGGCTGTAGTATTCCCTCGTTTTGGCTAAGGACTTTTAAAATATTGGTTATGCCTTGGCATGTTCTGTTTTTGTCCGACTCTTCGATGGCTCGAATAAGAACCTCGATTATAAGTCGATATGCGACGATAATTGAGTACCTTGTGAGGTTTTCTCGAAGGCTGATGTTTCGAAGCCTTTTTATTGAAGGCTGATTGTTTTCAAAGCCTTTTCATTGAAGTTTGATTGTTTCGAAGACTTTTCATTGCTTGGAGCTGGTGTTATCGAAGCTCCTTTGCTTATGCCGAGGGTAGCCTGATTAACCGGTTCATCTCAAAGTATTTTTGAAGTATTTTAAGGCCTTTAATTTTATGGCGGCGGTCGGACATCTCCGAGCAGTGTTAATTCGGCCGTAGCCTTTTAATATGATCGTAGTCTTTATTTTCGGCTGTAGCCTTTAGTCCCCGGGTGAGATGACCTCGGCTTCTATATTCGAGGGTATGCATTTTTAGGGGTCTTACAAACTCGAATATATAGCCTTGGCCGTAATGTCGGGGTTATGCCTTTTTATGGTCTTGTAAATTTGGTCATGCCTCGTTGAGGTCTTACAGGTTCGATGTTGCCTCGTCGAGTGCTTCTAGCTCGAAGTTTCCTTATTGAGGTCTTATGAATTTGATGTCTCCTCATCGAGGGCTTACTAGCTCAAAGTTGCCTCATTGAGGTCTTATGAATTTGATGTCTCCTCATCGAGGGCTTAGTAGCTCAAAGTTGCCTCATTAAGGTCTTCCAAATTCGATTTTTGGATGGCTCGATTAGCTGACTGTTGATGACAGTCCCCTAGCGTTTGAGAGTTTTTGGGCCCTGAGGCGTCTCACGTGAAAGTAGTAAACTTCTTTGAGGCAAAAAGCATTTTGATGAGCAAAGAGGCTTCATTAAATACTTGATATGTGTGTACATGCCCGGAGGCTCGATTATTCTAACTGGACACGGTTCTTTTGACCGTTTGGCCCAATACAACATTCTCCTGTCGAGGCCTTCTTCAGCATAACTTGCTTTCTTCGAAAGAGTAACCTCCGAGGGTGATGTCCCCCAGTATTCGAGGTTGATTGGAAAGAAGCCTTGAATACTTGTTGAGTTTTCCTTAGGTCGCATATAGATGTTGCCTCGTTAAAAACCTTGCCGGTAAAACCCATTTGGGATAAAACCCGATCTAAGGGAAAAAGAGTGCAACACATGCTTTAAAACCCAAGGTCTTCGAATTGACGGGTTCCCCGACTTCTCTCAATCGAACATCTGTGAAAGGTTAGTGTGGAACATACCAATGAAAAGGGAAGGATATACCTTAGCAATAATAGTGTTTGAGTATTGATATGTTCCAATTGCTTGGCAGTTGCTCGCCTTCCATGGTGCTAAGTTTGTAGGATCCTTTGCCTACTACTCCGAGGACGCGGTACAGTCCTTCCGATCTAGGGCTTAGCTTCCCTTCATTTGGGTTTCGAGTGTTGAGGGTGACTTTCCTTAGAACTAAGTCCCCGATTTTGAAGTATCGGAGGTTTGTCTCCTGTTGTAGTATCTTTTGATCCTTTGTTTTTGAGCGGCCATTCAAACTAACGTGGCTTCGTGCTTTTCATCTAGCAGCTCGAGAGCGGTGTTCATTGCCTCGTTGTTTGATTCCTCGGAGGCGTGCTGGAATCTGGCGCTTGGTTCTCCTACCTCGACCGGTATCAATGCCTCAGACCCATATACCAAAGAGAACAGGGTCTCCCCTATGCTTGACTTTGAAGTTGTTCGATATGCCCATAGTACTTCGGGCAGCATTTCTCTCCATTTTCCCTTTGCATTCTCTAACCTCTTCTTCAGGTTTCGAATGATATTTTTGTTCGTGGACTCGGCCTGACTGTTCGCGCTTGGGTGGTAGGGAACTGATAGGATCCTTTTGATTTTTTGATCCTCAAGGAACTTCGTCACTTTGCTACTGATGAACTGCTTCCCATTGTCACAAGTGATCTCGGAGGGGATCTCAAATCGGCAGACGATGTGGTCCCATATGAAGTCGATGACTTCCTTTCTCTTATCTTCTCAAAGGCCTGCGCTTCTACCCATTTTGAGAAGTAGTCAGTCATAAACAAGATAAATCTAGATTTACCCGGCGCCATTGGTAGGGGACCGACGATATCCATTCCCCATTTCATGAATGGTCATGGGGACAGGACCGAGTGCAGTTGTTCATCGGGTTGATGAATCATCACTGCAAATCTTTAGCATTTGTCACATCTTCGAACAAATTCCTTGGTGTCTTTTTCCATGCCAGGGAGTGGTTTCCACAAGAGCCTTCATAGATTTCTCGTAGCACGTAGTCGGTGTCCCCCAGCCCCAAGCATACTTCTAGTGGCCCGTCGAAGGTCCTTCTGTACAGTGTTCCATTCTCGTTGAGTGAAAATCGGGCTACCTTAGCTCGAACGGCCCTCGATTCCTTTGGATCATTGGGGAGCTTCCCATGTTTCAAGTAGTCAATGTACTTGTTCCTCTAAACCCATGTTAGGCTTGTTGAGTTGACTTCAGCATGACCTTCTTCGATCGTCGATTTGGATAGCTGCACAATCGTCCCCGAGAGTATGTCATCCTCTTCGACAGATGATCCAAGTTTATGAGTGCATCTGCCTTGCTATTTTGTTCTCGAGGTACATGGATTAGGGTCCGTTCTTTGAAGCGGTGCAACGTAACTTAAAGCTTGTCTAAGTATCTTTGCATCCTATCTTCTCGAACCTTGAAGCTTCCATTCACTTGGTTTACAACTAGAAGAGAGTCGCATTTTGCTTCGATGACCTCTGCTCCCAGGATTTTGGCCAGTTCGAGACTTGCAATCATGGCCTCACACTCGGCCTCATTGTTAGCCAATTTCGAAGTTTTTATAGATTGTCTAATTGTGCCACCCGTAGGTGATCTTAAAACTACACCAAGACCGGACCCTTTCATATTCGAGGCACTGTAAGTGAAAAGGGTCCACACCCCAGATGACGTGCCTACTTTCAACAAGAGTTCTTTCTCTACCTCGGGCACAAGGGCAGGCGTAAAATCGGCCACGAAGTCCGCCAAAATTTGGGACTTGATAGTCATTCGGGGTTGATACTCGATGTCATACCCCCCGAGTTTGATGGCCCATTTGGCCAATCGCCCGATAATTAGAGCTTATGCAAAATGTTTCGAAGGGGGTACGTAGTTAAAACACATACACGATGCCATTGAAAATAAGGTTTCAATTTACGAGATGCACTTATTAACGCAAGAGCTAATTTTTCTAAGTGCGGATACCTGGTTTCAGCATCTCTTAGGGACCGGCTCATGTAATAGACAGGGAATTACGTACCTCGTTCTTCTCAAACAAACACACCACTTACCGCTACCTCAGATACAACCAAATATAAGTACAACGTTTCTTCCTCCTTCGAGGTATGGAGTAGAGGTGGCTTCGAGAGATACCGCTTTAGTTTTTCCAAGGGATGTTGGCATTCCGGAGTCCACTCGAAATTGTTTTCCTTCTTGAGTAGGGAGAAGAAGTGGTGGCTCCGATCTGATGACCTCAAGATGAATTAGCCTAAGGCCGTTATTCGCCCTGTCAGCCGATGTACTGCTTTCATGTTGTTTACCACGGTGATTTCCTCGATGGACTTGATTTTGTTGGGATTGATCTGGATTCCCCTGTTTGACACCATGAAGCCCAAAAATTTGCCCGATCCAACTCCGAAGGAATACTTCTCGGGGTTGAGCTTCATGCTGTACCTTCTAAGGATATCGAATGTTTCCTGCAAATGAGTCAAATGGTCCTCTGCGCGCAGGGGCTTAACTAGCATGTCATCAATGTAAACTTCTATAGATTTGCCTATTTGATATTTGAACATCTTATTAACTAGGCGTTGATACGTGGATCCCGTATTTTTTAGCCCGAAGGCCATTACATTATAACAATATGTACCATACTTCGTGATGAACGAAGTTTTTTCTTGGTCTTCTGGGTTCATTTGGATCTGACTGTACCAGGAGTAGGTGTCAATAAATGTAAGGATCTCGTGGCCGGCTGTGGCATCGATCAAGCGATCGATGTTGGACAATGGGAATGAGTTCATAAGGCATGCTTTGTTCAGGTCTTTGTAATCCAAGTACATTCTTAATTTATTTCCTTTTTTGGGGACTACTACCACATTAGTCAACCATTCTGGATATTTCACCTCCCTAATGGATCCTATTTTGAGGAGTTTTGTTACCTCGTCTTTGATGAATGCATGTTTTAACTCGGAATGAGGCCTCCTTTTTTGCTTCACCGATTTGAACCTGGGGTCAACACTTAGTCGATGGGTGGTTACTTCCGGTGGGATCCCTGTCATGTCTAAATGGGACCAAGCAAAGCAATCAATGTTATTAATAAGTAATTGAATGATTTTTCTCCTGAGTTTGGGGGTTAATCCCGTTCCCAGGTATACCTTTCGGTCTGGGAGATACTCGATCAAAACGGCTTGTTCAAGTTCTTCGACCGTCGACTTTGTTGCGTCCGATTAGTCGGGGGCAACGAAGGCTCGAGGGGTGATGAATTATTCTTCATCATCCTCGATCAACTGTTCACAAGCCACTTGCCTCACATGGATCTGCTTGTCTTTTGACTTCTCCGAAGCGGGAGATGTCGTTGTTGATGTCAGGTCGTGTACCGCGAATATCTCCTTTGCTGCATGCTGCTCTCCGTACACCGTCTTCACATCGTCTTTTGCTGGGAACTTCATCATTTAATGAAGAGTCTATGGTACTTCCCTCATGCTATGTATCCACGGCCTTCCAAGTAAGGCATTGTACCTCATATTACCTTCGATGGCATAAAACTTGGTATCTTGAATTGTACAAGCCACGTTGACTGGGAGGATGATTTCCCCCTTTGTTGTCTCACCCACCATGTTGAATCCATTGAGGACTTGAGAGGCGGGTGCGATCTGATCGAGCAGTCCGAGCTGCTCCACCACTTTCGACATGATTATGTTGGTCGAACTACCTGGATCCACGAGCACATGTTTAATTTGAAGTTTATTCAAAAGGAAAGAGATTACCGATGCATCATTGTGAGGATGAGACAAGGCCTTAACATCTTCTTCACCGAATGTCAGAACATCCTCGGGTATGTAACTTTGAGTTTGCTTTTCCCTTGTGATGGATACTTTTGTTCATTCGAACACGGGCCTATGCTGGACATCGACTCCTCCAACGATCATATGAATGATATGTCGCGGTTCTTCCTATTCATTTTTCCTGTTCGCCTCTCTTTCTCGAAATTGATTCTTAGCTCGGTCGCTGAGGAACCCTCAAAGGTGTCCTTTGCCGATCAATCTGGCTACCTCTTCTCGAAGCTGTCTATAATCCTCGGTCTTATGACCGTGAATGCCGTGGTATTTGAATATTAAGTTGGGGTCCCTTTGGGAAGGATCTGACTGCATAGGCTTCGACCACCTGGTATCTTTGATTTTTCCTACGCCCGACACGACATCCGAATCATCGATGTTAAAGTTACATTTCGACAACCGGGGTGCCTTCATTGGTTTCGACTGCCTATCAAACATGGTTTTGCTCATATGTCCCCGGGAATTCCGGCCTCGATCTGTCCCTCGATCGCTTCGAGGTATGTCCTGTCTCGAAGTGTTTCTTTAATCTCCGATATATGGTTGATATCTCTCCTTTCTCGGCTTCTGCCTCTTTCTGGATTTCTGGATTCCTTGGAAAACAACCTACTTGGATATACTGAACCCGAGGGGGTTCCCAATTTCTCGTCCTTGACCCTTATTTTGGATTGGTAGTTATTATGGACATTCGCCCAAGTTACGGCGAGATATTCGATCAAATTTTGTTTCAGCTGCTTCGAAGCTATCGAGCTTCATTCGTTCAAGCCTTGAGTGAAGGGTTGTACTGGCCAATCATCGGAGATTGGTGGTAATTCCATTCGCTCCATCTGAAAGCGAGATACAAACTCCCTTAACATCTCGTTCTCCCTTTGTTTGATTTTGAAGACATCGGACTTTCCTGTAGCGACTTTGATGGCACCAGCATGTGTCTTCACAAAGGAGTCGGCCAAAATGGCAAAAACATCTATCGAGTTCGAGGGTAGGTTATGATACCACATCATGGCCCCCTTCGACAGTGTTTATCCAAATTTTTTTGATAAGACGACTCAATCTCGTCATCCTTGAAGTCGTTCCCTTTTATACCACAAGTGTAAATATGTAACGACCCGACCGGTCGTTCCGTGATATTAGCCCCGTTTCCCCTATTTTAGCTTTGTTATGTGCTAGTTAACCTAATTATGAAGTGTGGGGTCGGTTGGTTCGGGTTTGGGGTGGTCGTGGTGAGAACTGAGACACTTAGTCTCTCAAATTGGCTTAATAGTTGGAAAAGTTAACTGGGAGTTGACTTATTTGTAAACGACCTCGAAATATAGATTTTATGGTTCGGATAGCTTCGTTAGGTGATTTGGGACTTAGGAGTGGGTTCGGAATGTGGTTTTGATGTCCGGTGTAGAATTAGGCTTGAATTGGCCAACTTGAGTTTTTAGCGATTTCCGGTCGGCAGTGGAAAATTAGCTATCAGGGTCGGAATGGAATTCTGAAAGTTGAAGCAGGTTCATAGTGTCATTTTTGATATGTGTGCAACTTTTCAAGCCATTCAGACGTGTTTTGGTTGGTTTCGGCATCATTGACAAAATTCAGAAATCTCAAAGTTCATAGGCTTGAATCCTATGTGATCTAGGTGTTTTAGCGTTGTTTTGGGTGTTTCGAAGGCTCGACTAAGTTTGAATAAGGTTATGGGACTTTTTTATGTTTTTGTTTGGGGTCCCGAGGGGCTCGGGATGATTTCGGATAGTCATCGGAAGGATTAAAGTTAGAAAATGCAGCTAAAGAAGCTGTTGGTGCCAGGTTTCTGGTGTGGCTGCACCTGCGGAAGGCTATCCGCAGGTGCGATGCCACCGAGGCGCGCTAGCATGCATATGTGCGAGATTGGGTGAGCTGGGAAGGAACCGCAGAAGCGGAAGTTTGGGCCGCACCTGCGAGTCCGCAGATACGGTAAGTGGAGTGCAGGTGCGTAAGTGGTCGGTCAAGCGGGGATTCGCAGGTGCGCACCTGGGACCGCAGGTGTGGGTCCACAGGTGCGAGGAAAAGGCCGTAGATGCGGTTTCACTGGGCAGGAAGTATAAATAGATGTCATTGCGAGTTTTTGGCTTATTTCATCATATTTTCATGCGGGCTGAGGCTTTTGGGAGCATATTGAAGAGGGATTTCAAAGGATTTCCGTGGAGGTAAGTTTCTTAGACCTAAAACTCGTTTCTGTGTTGATATTTGACGGATTAAGCTTGGAACTTGTGGAATTTAATGGCATAAATTGGGGGTTTAGGGCTTGGGAAATTGAGACTTAAAATTCAAGAATTGAGGGGTCTAGTGTAGTTGGATTTCGATGCATTTTATATGTATAGACTCGGGAAAGGATGAGGATTCTTGTGATTCGATTTTTATAGAATTTCGAGACGTCGGCTCGGGGGTCAGGTTTGGCCAATTTCGGGATTTGTGTCCAATTGTGATAATTTTCGAATGGGTTTCGTCTTCCTAGCATATTTTGATGTTATTTATCTGACTTTGATAGACTCGGAGCTTTTGGGAGCCGATTCAAGGGGCAAGAGCATCGTGGAGTAGTTTTCGGGCCGGTTTGAGGTAAGTAACGATTGTAAATCTAGATTTGAGGGTATGAAACCCCGGTATTTCACTTTGTTTTGGTAAATGAGGTGACACACATGCTAGGAGACGAGCGTGTGGGCGTGCACTGGTAGGGATTGTGACTTGGTCAGTGCCGTGGCGACTATTATGCCGCGTATTTGATTGAAATCATAATATGTCTTGTATTTTTGAGGTTTATATTATATTATGAGCAGTATGCCACGTTTGGGGCCTTGTGCCGATCTGTTTAGACCCTAGTGGTATTTTTACACTACTCTCACACTATTTTTGATAGAAAATTTGTGAACTCAGTCATGTTTATTACTTGTTGCTATTTCACTGTTCACAATGTTTTAGAATACTGTGAGGTATTTGCGGCGGAGTCCCGTGATGTTGAGATGAGTTGCCCGTGTGGCTTGAGAGGATGACTGATTGAGGCCGAGAGCCGAGTTTATGAGGATAGTTATGGATCGGGCTGCACGCCGCAACATATATAGATATTATATGGATCGGGCTGTACGTCGCAATATATATATATATATATATATATATTGGATCGGGCTGCACACCGCTGCAATATAGCGCTTGGGATGTAGGAGCCCCTCTAGGAGTCTGTACAACCCCAGTGAGCGCAGTCGACTATTATATGGATCGGGCTGCACGCCGCAGAATATACATATATTATTTGGATCGGGCTGCACACCGCAGCATATACATATGTTATTTGGATCGGGCTGCATGCCGCAACATATGTTATGTGGATTGGGCATCCACGTCGCAGCAGTTTGTGTGGATACATGGTACCCGTTGAGTGAGAGTGTTGAGTGTGAGCATTGAGTACTGATAGAGGAGTCACAATTGACTGAGGGACCTTACGTATGAATGATATTGTGCCCGAGAGGCTATAAATTTTGAGATAATTGTTTTTCACTCATTTTACACTGAGTCTCTTTAATAGATGATGAGTTAATGTTTTATGCAAGTTTAGAAGGGGAACTGGAGTTTGTAAAGTATTGGGTAAATGTAGTCTTTTGATTATTCTATTTGTTTTCACTGGCACATGTTTTTATAAAACTATCACTTTTAAATGCTCATCACTACACTCAAGTCCTTAGTTACTTTAATTACTTACTGAGTTGGCGTACTCACGTTCCTTCCTGCACCTTTATGTGCAGATCCAGGTACCAGATCTGAGCGTTAGCTGATTTCTCCTTTGCTCAGAGTTTTCTCGAGGATAGAGGTAGTTTTTCGGTGTCCCCAGCTGGCCTTCTTTCCTTTCTTAGTTCGTAGATTTCTAGTATTCTCCGGATTGTACTAGTAGGGGCTTGTTATTTGTATTTATCTCTTTAGATGCTCATGACAGTTGTATCCGGGTGATGGGTTGTGGCTATATTTGATTTTTGTGGTATTACTGCTGTTAATTATATCTTTAAAACAGGAACCTTAAATGAATTAGTTTGACTTGTGATATTAAATGGACGGTTTTGTGTGTTATTCTCAGTAGTTGGCTGGCCTAGTTTCATGATAGGCGCCCTCACGGCCTAATTGTTTTGGGGTCGTGACAAGTTGGTATCAAAGCACTAGGTTACATATGACTCAACGGTCATGAGCAGGTTTAGTAGAGTCTTGCGGATCGGTACGGAGACGTCTGCACTTATCTTTGAGAGGCTACGAAACCCTTAGGAAAAATCTCATCTTTTTGAATTCTGTCGTGCCATTTTATTGATTTTGGAAATCTAAACTACTGTTGTTTCATTCTCTCACAGATGGTGAGGACACGTGCTACCGATCAGGTCGAGGTCGTGGTGGAGGCCGTGGTAGAGGTAGGGGACCAGCCCGTGCAGCAGCCGAGGCAGTACTAGTGGATCCACCTACCATTCAGGATCAGGTTCGTGCCGCGGATATTCCAGCAAGATAGGCTCAGGCACCGGCAGTGCCCATTGTTATTCCAGGTCTTCAGGAGACCCTGGCTTAGATCTTGACAGTATGTACTAGCCTTGCCCAGGTAGTTGATATATCCTCTACTGCTGCTACATCTCAGGCCGGAGGAGGCAGTCAGACTCCAGTTCCCCGGAAACCTAAGCAGGTTACTCAGGGCCATCAGACACCAAGGGCAGTTCCAGCCTAGCCGGTTGCTCCAGTTCGGGACTTCATGGTTCCAGCTATGCCAGATGATGATCAACGCATGCTGGAGAGGTTTAGTAGGCTTCAACCTCTGACATTCAGTGGTGCTGAGGGCGACGATGACCAGGTTTTTCTGGATAAGTGTCAGAGGATGCTTCGTACTGCTGGGATTTTGGAGACCAGTGGGGTCTCATTTGCTAATTTTCTCTGGGGCTGCTTTTACTTGGTGGGAGTCTTTCGAGAGGCGTAGGCCTGTTGACGCCACAACCCTCACCTGACAGCAGTTCTCCACTATCTTCTTGGAGAAGTATGTTCCCTAGTCTCACAAGGAAGATCACGCAGGCAGTTTGAGCAGCTGCGTCATGGGGAGCTATCAGTGATGCAGTATGAGATGCGATTTTCAGATTTGGCTCGTCATGCCACCGAGTTTGTCCCTACTGATAGGGAGAGGAGTGGATGGCCTCACTTATCAGCTCCACCTTTTGATGACTAGGGAGAGGGTATCAGGTGCTACCTTCGAGCGGGTTGTTGATATTGCTCGAGATATTAAGTTAGTTTGCCGCCAGGAGCGAGAGGAGAGGGAAGCCAAGAGGCCTCATGGATCTGGTAGTTCTAAAGGTGCTCCTTCCCGAGGACAATTTCAGCATGGTAGAGGCCGTTCATTCAGGCCTCCTCAGCCAGTCCGCCCAGCCTATAGTGGTGCATCTTCGGGGCATGGTCCTCGCAGTTCTCAGACTGGCCGTTCTTCATTTAGTGCCCTTCCAGCCCAGGGTGCAGCTCGAGCACCATCAGTTCAGGGTTCCTCTATGCATGGTTCTTCTGGTGGCCATTCTGGTGCCAGGGGTTCCTTTCAGTCCCCGTCTTCCGCTCCAGGGAGTTGTTATGAGTGCGGAGAGTTCGGGCATATGAGGAGGCAGTGCCCTCATCTTCTTGGAGGTCCATCTCAATTGAGGAGCTAACCTTCGACTTCAGCTCCAGTTACTTCGCCACCTACCCAGGCAGCTAGAGGTAGTAGTCAGTTAGCTAGAGGCCGCCCTAGAGGGGGAGGTCATGCAGGTGGAGGACAAGCTCGTATCTATGCACTTCCAGCCAAGCCAGATGCTATGGCCTCCGATATAGTGATCACAGGTATTGTCTCAGTCTGTCGCCGAGATGCTTTGGCCTTATTTTACCCTGGTTCTATGTATTCCTATGTTTCATCATATTTTGCCCATTTTCTGGATATGCTGCATGAGTCTTTAGTTACGTATGTTCATGTGTCGACTATGGGCGACACTATTATTGTGGACCGTGTGTATCAGTCGTGTGTGGTATCTATTGGGGGTCTGGAGACCCGAGTAGACCTACTGTTACTCAGCATGGTTGATTTTGATGTGATATTTGGCATGGATTGGTTATATCTGTGTCATGTTGTTCTTGATTGTCACGCTAAGACCGTGACCTTAGCTATGCCAAGATTTCCGAGGGTTGAGTGGAGAGGTTCTTCTGAGTATGTGCCTAGCAGGGTGATTTCTTACCTGAAGGATCAGCGTATGGTTGAAAAGGGGTGTTTATCATATTTGGCTTTTGTGAGGGATGTCAGTGGTGAGACTCCCGATATTAATTCGGTTCCTATGGTCCGTGATTTTCCGGAAGTGTTTCCTGCAGACCTGCCAGGCATGCCACCTGATTGGGACATTGATTTTGGTATTGACCTGGTGCCAGGCACTCGGCCTATCTCTATTCCACCTTATCGTATGGCACATGCGGAATTGAAGGAATTAAAGGATCAACTTCAGGAACTCCTAGGTAAGGGTTTCATTCAGCCTAGCGCGTCACCTTGGGGTGCACCGGTGTTGTTTGTGAGGAAGAATGATGGTTCTATGCGTATGTGTATTGATTATCGGCAGCTGAATAAGTTTACGGTGAAGAACCGGTATCCCTTGCCTTGTATAGATGACTTGTTCGATCAGTTTCAGGGTGCCAGAGTATTTTCCAAGATTGACTTGCGTTCCGGTTATCATCAGTTGAAGATTCGGGAGCCCGACATCCCGAAGACTGACGTCAGGACTAGATATGGTGATTATGAGTTTCTTGTCATGTCATTTGGGCTGACCAATGCCCTAGCAGTCTTTATGCACTTGATGCACAATGTGTTCCAGCCTTATCTTGACTCCTTCGTCATCATGTTTATTGACGATATATTGGTATATTCCCGATCTCGGGGGGATCATGAGCAGCCTTTGAGGATTGTGCTTCAGACCTATAGGGAGAAGATGTTGTATGCAAAATTTTTGAAGTGTGATTTATGGCTTGATTCAGTAGCATTCTTGGGGAACGTGGTGTCCGGTGAGGGTATTCAGGTTGATCCAAGGAAGATAGAGGCGGTGCAGAGATGGCCTAGACCGTCATCAGCTACTGAGATTCGTAGTTTCCTTGGTCTGGCAGGGTACTATCGCCGTTTCGTAGAGGGATTCTCATCTATTACAGCACCTATGACCAGATTGACCCAGAAGGGTGCTCAGTTCAGGTGGACTGGGGAGTGTGAGGAGAGCTTTCAGAAGCTCAAATCAGCTTTGACTACAGCTCCGGTGTTAGTTTTGCCTACGGGTTCAGGTTCTTATACAGTTTACTGTGATGGCTCGAGAGTTGGCCTTGGAGCGATTTTGATGCAGGGTGGTAGGGTGATTGCCTACGCATCCAGACAGTTGAAGGTGCACGAGAAAAATTATCCAGTGCATGATCTTGAGCTAGCATCCATTGTCCACGCCTTGAAGATTTGGCGCCATTAGTTGTATGGAGTACATTGTGAGATTTTCATTGATCACCGTATTTGCAGCATCTGCTTAAGCAGAAGGATCTGAATTTACGTAAGAGGAGATGGTTGGAGCTTCTGAAGGATTATGACCTCACTATTCTATATCATCCGGGGAAGGCCATTGTAGTGGCCGATGCCCTGAGCCGCAGAGCAGAGAGTATGGGGAGTCTAGCCTACTTTCCAGCGGCAGAGCGACCTTTAGCACTTGATGTTCAGGATTTAGCGGGTCAGTTTGTAAGATTGGATATATCAGAACCCCCACGAGTATTGGCTTGTGTAGCCTCCAGGTCTTCTCTTTATGATCAGATTAGAGCACACTAGTATGATGATCCACGCTTGCTCGTTCTTCAGGACAGGGTTCGTCGAGGTGATGCCAGGGATGTGGTTATTGGTGATGATGGGGTCATGAGGATGCAGGGAAGATTTGCGTGCCCAATGTGGATGGGCTCCGAGAGTTGATTCTAGTAGAGGCCCATAGTTCGCGGTATTCCATCAATCCGGGTGCCACGAAAATGTATCAGGATCCGAGACAACATTATCGGTGGAGGCGGATGAAGAGGGATATTGTTGAGTTTGTGGCTCGATGTCTCAACTGTCCGCAGGTCAAGTATGAGCACCAGAGACTAGATGGATTACTTCAGAGATTAGATATTCCGGAGTGGAAGTGGGAGTGGATCACCATGGACTTTGTAGTTGGGCTTCCACGGACTTCGAGGAGGTTTGATGATATATGGGTTATTATGGATCGGCTGACCAAGTCCGCGCACTTCATTCCTGTTAGTACTACTTATTCTTCGGAGCGTTTAGCTGAGATTTATATCAGGGAGAGTGTTTGATTGCATGGGTTCCAATTTCTGTCATTTCCGACAGAGGTACCCAGTTCACATCTCAGTTGTGGAGGGTCGTGTAGAGAGAGTTAGGTACTCAGGTTGAGTTGAGCACAACATTTCATCCTCATACTGACGGGCAGTCAGAGCGTACTATTAAGATTCTGGAGGACATGTTGCGTGCGTGTGTCATTGATTTCGAGGGTTTATGGGACCAGTTTCTGTCGCTCGTGGAGTTTGCATATAATAATAGTTATCAGTCGATTATCCAGATGGCTCCGTATGAGGCTTTATATGTAGGAGGTGTAGATCTCTGGTTGGTTGGTTTGAGCCAGGCGAGGCTAGGCTATTGGGCACAAACTTGGTTTAGGATGTGTTGGGTAAGGTGAAGTTGATTCAGGAGCGGCTTCGCACGGTGCAGTCTAGGAAGAAGAGTTATGCGGACTGGAAGGTCCGGGATGTGTCTTTCATGGAGGGAGAGAAGGTGTCGCTGAAGGTGTCACCCATGAAGGGTGTTATGAGGTTCAAGAAGAGGGGAAAGCTGAGTCCCTGGTTCATTGGGCCATTTGAGGTTCTATAGAGGATTGGAGATGTGGCTTACAGACTTTCCTTACCACCCAGCTTATCGGGTAATCATCCGGTGTTCCATGTTTCAATGCTCTGGAAGTATGTTGGTAACCTGTCTCATGTTTTGGACTTCAGCATGGTTCAGCTCGAGGGCGATATGTCATATGAGGTAGAGCCAGTGGCTATTTTGGTTAGTCAGGTCACATGGTTGAGGTCTAAGGATATAGCTTCAGTGAAGGTTTAATGGAGAGGACAACCGGTGGAGGATTCCACCTGGGAGACCGAGCAGAAGATTT
>ML402599.1:0-59984 GCA_005239525.1 Nicotiana knightiana | reverse complement strand
TGGAAGTATGTTGGTAACCTGTCTCATGTTTTGGACTTCAGCATGGTTCAGCTCGAGGGCGATATGTCATATGAGGTAGAGCCAGTGGCTATTTTGGTTAGTCAGGTCACATGGTTGAGGTCTAAGGATATAGCTTCAGTGAAGGTTTAATGGAGAGGACAACCGGTGGAGGATTCCACCTGGGAGACCGAGCAGAAGATTTAGAGCAGATATCCTCACTTATTTGAGACTCCAGGTATGTTTCTAGACCCGTTCGAGGATGAACGTTTGTTTAAGAGGGGGAGGATGTAACGACCCGGCCGGTCGTTCCGTGAGATTAGCCCTGTTTACCCTGTTTCAGCTTTATTATGTGCTAGTTAACCTAATTATGATGTGTGGGGTCAGTTGGTTCGGCGTCGGGTGGTCGTGGTGAGAACTGAGACACTTAGTCTCTCAAATTGGCTTAATAGTTGGAAAAGTCAACTGGGAGTTGACTTATTGGTAAACGACCTCGGAATGTAGACTTTATGGTTTCGATAGCTTCGTTAGGTGATTTGGGACTTAGGAGTGGGTTCGGAATGTGGTTTTGATGTCTGGTGTAGAATTAGGCTTGAATTGGCGAAGTTGAGTTTTTGGCGATTTCCGGTCGGTAGTGGAAAATTAGCTATCAAGGTCGGAATGAAATTCCAACAGTTGGAGCAGGTTCGTAGTGTCAATTTGGACGTGTGTGAAAATTTTCAGGCCATTTGGACGTGTTTTGGTTGGTTTAAGCATCATTGGCGAAATTTAGAAATCTCAAAGTTCATAGGCTTGAATCCGATATGATATCTGTGTTTTAGCATTGTTTTGGGTGTTTCAAAGGCTCAACTAAGTTTAAATGAGGTTATGGGACTTGTTTGTGTTTTTCATTTGGGGTCCCGAGGGGCTCGGGATGATATCGGATGGTCATCGAAAGGATTAAAGTTGGAAAATACAGCTGAAAAAGCTGATGGTGCCAGGTTTCTAGTGTGGTCGCACCTGCGGAAGGGTAGCCGCAGGTGCGGGCCAACATGCATATGTGCGAGATTGGGGGAGCTGGGAAGGAACCGCAGAAGCAGAAGTTTGGGCCGCACCTGCGAGTCCGCAGATGCGGTAAGTGGAGTGCAGGTGCGTAAGTGGTCGGTCAAGCGGGGATTCGCAGGTGCGCACCTGGGACCGTAGGTGTGGGTCCACAGGTGCGAGGAAAAGGCCGTAGATGCGGTTTCACTGGGCAGGAAGTATAAATAGATGTCATTGCGAGTTTTTGGCTTATTTCATCATATTTTCATGCGGGCTGAGGCTTTTGGGAGCATATTGAAGAGGGATTTCAAAGGATTTCCGTGGAGGTAAGTTTCTTAGACCTAAAACTAGTTTCTGTGTTGATATTTGACGGATTAAGCTTGGAACTTGTGGAATTTAATGTCATAAATTGGGGGTTTAGGGCTTGGGAAATTGAGACTTAAAATTTAGGAATTGAGGGGTCTAGTATAGTCGGATTTTGATGCATTTTATATGTATAGACTCGGGAAAGGATGAGGATTCTTGTGATACAATTTTTATAGAATTCTGAGACGTGGGCCCGGGGGTCGGGTTTGGCCAATTTCGGGATTTGTGCCCAATTGTGATAATTTTTGAATGGGTTTTGTCTTCCTACCATATTTTGATGTTATTAATCTGATTTTGATAGACTCGGAGCTTTTGGGAGCCGATTCGAGGGACAAGAGCATCGTGGAGTAGTTTTCGGGCCGGTTTGAGGTAAGTAACAATTGTAAATCTAGATCTGAGGATATGAAACTCTGGTATTTCACTTTGTTTTGGTAAATGAGGTGATGCACATGCTAGGTGACGAGCGTGTGGGCGTGCATCGGTAGGAATTGTGACTTGGTCCGTCCCGTGGCGACTATTATGCTGCGTAGTTGATTGAAATCATAAGATGTCCTGTATTTTTGAGGTTTATATTATATTATGGGCAGTATGCCACGTTTGGGGCCTTGTGCCGATCTGTTTAGACCCCAGGGGTATTTTTACACTATTATCACACTATTTTTGATAGAAAATTTGTGAACTCAGTCATATTTATTACTTGTTGCCATTTCACTGTTATCACAAAGTTTTAGAATACTGTGAGATATTTGGGGCGGAATCCCGTGATGTTGAGATGAGTTGGCCGAGTATCTTGAGAGGATGATTGAGTGAGGCCGAGAGCCGAGTTTGTGAGGATAGTTATGGATCGGGTTGCACGCTGCAGCACATATAGATATTATATGGATCGGGCTGCACGCCGCAACATATATATATATTGGACCGGGTTGCACGCCGCAACATATATATATATTGGACCGGGTTGCACGCCGCAACAATATAGCGCTTGGGTTGTAGGAGCCCCTCCAGGAGTCTGTACACCCCCATTGAGCGCAGCCGACTATTATTTGGATCGGGCTGCACGCCGCAGCATATACATATATTATTTGGATCGGGCTGCACGCCGCAGCATATGTTATGTAGATCGGGCTGCACGCCGCAGTAGTTTCTGTGGATACATGGTACCTGTTGAGTGAGAGTGCTGAGTGTGAGCATTGAGTACTGATAGAGGAGTCACGAGTGACTGAGGGACCTTACGTATGAATGATATTGTGCTTGAGAGGGTATAAATTGTGAGATCATTGTTTTTCACTCATTTTACACTGATTCTCTTTAATAGATGATGAGTTAATGTTTTATGCAAGTTTAGAAGGGGAAGTGGAGTTTGTAAAGTATTGGGTAAATGTAGTGTTTTGATTATTTTATTTGTTTTCACTGACACATGTTTTATGAAACTATCACTTTTAAATGCTCGTCACTACACTCAAGTCTTTAGTTACTTTGCTTACTTACTGAGTTGGCGTACTCACGTTACTCCCTGCACCTTGCAGATCCAGGTACCAGATCTGAGCGTTAGCTGATTTCTCCTTTGCTCGGAGTTTGCTTAAGGATAGAGGTAGCTATTTGATGTCCCCAGCTGGCCTTCTTTCCTTTCTTGGTTCCTAGATTTCTAGTATTCTCCGGATTGTACTAGTAGGGGCTTGTTATCTGATATTGTATTTATCTCTTTAGATGCTCATGGCAGTTGTATCCGGGTGCTGGGTTGTGGCTAGATTTGATTTTTGTGGTATTACTGTTGTTAATTATATCTTTAAAACAGGAACCTTAAAAGAATTACTTTGACTTGTGATATTAAACGGACGGTTTTGTGTGTTACTCTCAGTAGTTGGCTGGCCTAGTTTCATGATAGGCGCCATCACAGCCTAATTGTTTTGGGGTCGTGACAAAGTGGTAATATGCTCATTGGGGTCCATGGTCCTGTTGTACTTCGGGATATCAGGCATCCTAAACTTCTTCAGAATAGGCTTCGGGGCCGCACTCGATGGAAATGGTTTTTGCACGAACTTCTTCGAATCTACCCCTTCAAAATCGGAGGTGCACCCGGGATCTGATCGACCCTTGAATTATAGGTTTCTACTTTTTTGTCATTAGCTTCTATATTCTTTTCTCCCGATTCAATTCTTTTGGCGAGGTCCTCGAGCTCCCTCATAATAGCGGGGTCTACTGCTGACCCATTGTTGCTTGATTTTTTTGGTACCTTCTCGACTCGAGGAGCTGTTTCCGGTGTTGCTGTGCTTGGAGTTTTTTGCTGGCTCTGTAGCTGAGCAATATCCACTTGATGCGCTTTTAACATCTCAAAAATGATTTGTAGGCTAACTTCTCTTTCTTCTCAAGCTGGAGCTTTCTACGCTTCGTGTTGGTCACCTTCGCGCACACTTCCGCCGGTATCAGAACCTACATCGATATGCACAGCATTGCGAGAGGCCATATTGACGGGGAGTGGTGCTGGTACTAACCCAGGATTTTGTGGTGGTACATCGGTGATTGGGGTCGCTGCATTATTCTCTCCATGGGCCTCAAGGCCATTGTTCTCATGTGCATTCACTGAGTTAGACATTGTTGACCTGAAATTAAAGATTCTTGGACAAGAAGAAGTGTGAAGAATAACTGTGTTTTCGAAAAACCAGCACTCAAACAATCACTATTATTTTTAGCCCCACGGTGGGCGCCAAACTATTTACCTTGAAAATGGTATTAACAATTATACTTGATTTTGTGGTTCTAAAAATATGTGATTTATCTTAATACTGGTGCTAAGTGTGAGTTAGAAAAGTAACATATGCAAACTGATGTTGTCACAGAGCTGGGCCTCGAGCTGACTGGAACAGGGGAGCCTCGAGGTCTAGCTAGGGCAGATAATAGTGAGCAATCGATAAAGAAACAATGATATTGGGGGCCTCGGGGATAATAATGATATTGGGGGCCTCGGGGATAGCCTTTTACAGCTAATGATGGGCAATAAATGAAGAACAATAAATGAAGACAATAAGTAAAGAGCAATAAGTCTATAGAGCAATTGTTGAGCACGTTTAAGCAAGAAAAGCAGAGAATGTTCTGTTGTTATTCAAATTCACCCCCCCACAAAAATGACAGGGGTCCCCTTTATATAGGAGGGGGGAGTCTCAACATAGTACATGTCTAATTATGACAAGGAAATGCTACTGGTACAACTGTATAATCACTCGGTACGGACTTGTACTATTTTTGCAGACCTTGTCTGCTCTAACCACGTGACCTTGAGAATTTCTCGTCTTTCCATGACGGTCATCAATTTTCATACCACCTCAAGGTATGTTGTTATGGGCCATCGATATGCTCTCTCGAGGGGGTACTTCGGAGTCGAGCCTCAGACTATGCTTCGAACCCCTCGAAATCGAGCTTGGGATGTCATAGAGGCTCTAAAATCGGACTTCCCCGATTTTGGCCATATACAACTATTAAAAGAAAAGAACAATATTAATTAAAGCAAGAACCAATGAGTCATTTTCATGTGAAAAGATTCTTACTTATCTTTTGTAACAAACTCACATGCTCTCCATTCAAAACTCACATGCACATAAACACTCCTATTTTCTTGACCGCCTACCCCTAAGACTCTAACTCAAGAGCCGCACCCAATTTCCTTTAACCTGGCAGCACCCCTGATTTTTCCATTTTTCTCTCTCCCAAATTGGAGAGACCAAAAAGATACGCGCACACACATAGTGGGAGGACAAGAGATATATTGAAAATGGGGGAGTGAACTTACTGGAGGAACTATTATCGGAAGGAAGGAGCAGAAGCTAGAAATGACATTTGAAAAACCATGCTAGGAGCTTGGCCGGTCCGTTTTTGTGCAAGAATTCCATTGGTTTCGTCTTTCTGATCTAGTTCGAGTTTTTCCGGCGAGCTTCGAGGTCACCTGTAATAATTTCAATTATAGATTTTGATCCTGGTTCACTTTTCCGGTCCCGGTTCCCCACTCGTATATTGCTATTGTAATTGGAAAAACTGTCAATCTTTAAGGTCAAGTTCTTACTCTAATCTTAAATTTCCTCTATGCCTAGTTTTATCCTTTGACGATTATGAATGCCGCGTGATTATTATGTTTGTTTCGTTGTTTGTTTGAGACTTTCTTAATTTGGTTCATTTATGTTGAAGTTTTTCATTGATGCAGTCTTTGAGAACAAATATGAATTAGTTAATTCTTTTATTTTTATTAGAAGTGTGAATGCATATGATACGTTTAGTTAATAGTTCTTTTGGATTAAATCTTGTCGAAAATATAAAATCAGCCATAGCAGTGCTTGGATTTAAGATCAAAAATAGTTTTTGGCTTCTTAAGACAAGTTGTTTGTCACGGCAGACAACCGAAAGGGTTATAACGATTGGAGCTTTGGATCATTTCTTTTAGTTTTTTTATTTCTCTATACCCGTTTGATCTTTAGGAGCATGCTTAGGACGTTAATATTCATAAACACCGTAGCTTACTTTAGGCGCGATCAATAACAAATCATCGTGACTATGGTTACGGTTCCCGTGGCATAGTCATATTACGTAAATCCTAATTCGAGTGCGCGTTTCATTCGACTCGATCATAACTTCAAATAAGAATAACAAATAACATATTATAAATCGCGGTGTGTTTCACGTGGCGCGATTCGCAATGTGTACAAAAACAAATGAGTACACGACTTCGCGACTTGTTCAAACAAATTTCATAATTATCAAAAGCGATCAAAAAGGTAAAAATGCACAATAGGTTTCAAATAGGTATTAAATCAGATAATTAGGCCAATTAATAATAGTTTAACGATCGTGCTAAAATCACGGAATTCGGGAGTGTCTCACACCTTCTCCCGGGTTAACAGAATTCCTTACCTGGTCTTCTGTGTTCGCAGACCATAAATAAGAGTTAATTTTCCTCGATTTGAAATTCTAAAATAAACCGGTGACCTGGGACACCATAAATTATCACAAGTGGCGACTCTGAATCAATAAATAATCCCGTTTTGAATTATGTCACTTTAATTGAAAAAACTCTTTATCCCCTTGGGGAAAAGGAGGTGTGACAGCTATGGCGACTCTGCTGGGGATCGAACCCAAAATCTCTGGTTCACGGTTCAAAATTCAAGCTTAGAATAATTGTTATACTTGGCTTTTGTTTATTATCTGATTTTTACGTGTTTGAGCCTAATGTGCTAAAATGCCGCTTTTTACCGCTTTGATATTGTGTGAACTATATAAAAATAGTTAAGAAAACCCTTCTTCTATTTGAGTCTTCTAAATCTTGTGGGAAGCGTGCGCTTCGCGTGACTTCTTTTCTGTTAGAGTCATACCCTAATTTTAGAACGAAGTTCGGATAAGTTGCAAAACCGATGAAACTTCTATATTCCCGGTACGCTGCACCCTCCCCCCCCCCCCACCCATAGCATCAAGGACAAGGATAGAATTTTGGAAGCTCCATCAAGAAGGCCATTTACAAGATCTCAAGATAAAGAATTGCAGACTAAGGTTGCTAGATTTCAATGGAAAATAAATATGCTTTTCATTGTAGAGGAAGAGCTCAAGCCCAAAGGCGATGAATTGTCAAAGTTTTACAATTATTTGATGGCCCAAATTGAAGTCCAAGAGGAGGAAGATTGGGTCCCAACATAAGCCTTTGAAGTCCACCAAAAGGGCACCCATAAGAGCTTAAAATAAGCTTAAAAGAGGTCCAAAAGGGGGTGTTTAGAAAGGAGTCCAAAACAATGGCCCAAACTAGTAGTTTTAAGGCTCAAATCTTCCCCAAAGGGATTTGGCCGCCTACCCTCTTATTTTTATTAGTTTTTATTAGGTTTTCTAGTATTTAGCTTAGCCTCCAAGTTATGGTTTGCCTTGGCAGCCACCCTACCTAGTTTTAAGGACTTTTGTATTTCCTATAAATAAGAGTTCTTTTCATTCATTGTGGTATTTGATTATTGATTAATAATATTATACTTTGAGAGTTCTCTTGAACCTTGTTACTTATGCTTTGAGATTTATCTTTCAACCTTTACTAGTTAATAGTTCAAGGTACTAAGATAACTTCTTTATTGTGATATCATTGATTCCTTTGTGGTATTCTTAGAAGGCGATTAATACTAGTTATTAATTATTGTCTCAAGTTACTCGTAAAGCGGTCAAGATCCGAATCTATTATTTTTGATTTGTTCTTCAGTAAAGGCGTTTGATTTCTTCAATAAATCAAACGTTGTTGCTTGGATCTTGTCAAGGCTTTAGAACTTGCGTTCTTGGAATTCTTTCCCTGAATTTTCCCATATCCTTAATTTTCTGCACTTTAATTCTAGTCGTTCAATTCCTTATTGTTATTGCTTCCCCATTTACTTCAAAAATTCTTACTCTAGTTTGTATTCCCGGCTTGTTTGTTATCAAGTGGTATCAGAGCGGTTCTATCAAGATTCCATTCTTGATAATTCTTGGGATTTCTTGAATACTAAGAGCAAAAACAAAGGAAAAAAAACGTTATTGTAGCATCGTGAATAGTAACTTGAAAAAAAAAAAAAAAAAAAAAAAGAAAAACGAAAATCAGTTAAAAAAAAAAGAATTGCTTGCTCTCCAAGAAATTTCTTTTGTATTTAATTTGTTTCCAAAAATTAACAAAGGAAACAAGAAGAGGGGATCCTTGATTTCAAAGATAAGAAAAAAATTCAATTTTTCTTACTCTTTCTGATCTAAGTATATAATCCTTTCCTTATTGTTCTTGTCTTGTTTCAACCGAGCCTACTAGTTCTAGGATTTGGTTCTTCTCTCATTCGTTCCCCAAAAATCTATATTTTACTACTAAGAACTTCATACGAGTTGGGTTTAACCATAAATCTACAAAGTATTTTGTTCAAAGGTTATTTCGAGAGCAAAAAAAAGGCAAGTGTGTGTGAGAACAATTAGGGAAAAAAGCCAATTTGTGGGATACAATTTAATTATTTTTCTTAAGATGTCACGTACAGGTAGTGATGATGAATAAAGGGTTCTCCAAGAAGTCGAAATCAAAGCAAGAAATGATTTTACCTTGCAAGCTATGCATCAACAATTCGAAAGGTGGAATTTACAATTCCATGAAATGAGGGACACCATTGCTGAGCGAAATGATACAATAGCTGAACTTAGAAGGGGAAATAATGTTAGGGCCCAAGCTAGGAGAAATGTACCCCTTGCTCCCATTGTAAATCAAGAAAACTCTATAGATGACTTTAATGATATTCTTTTTGATAGGGTGGGAAGAGATAGGAGGGGACAAAAAGGTAGAGTAGAAGATGACAATATAAGTAGTATAAAGATGAAGATGCCATCTTTCAAGGGAACAAGGGATCCAGACTTGTATCTTTATTGGGAGAAAAAGGTTGAAGCCATCTTTGGCTGTCACAACTACTCTGAAGGTAAGAAGGTTAACTTGTTGTTGTTGAGCTTTCTGACTATGCTGCTATCTGGTGGAAAAAGCTTACTAGGGATGATAGATTGCAAGAAGGACAAGCACCAGTTGCTACTTGGGCTGAGATGAAGAGGGTGACGAGGAAGAGATTTGTGCCATCACACTTTCAAAGAGAGTTACAACAACGTCTTCAAACATCAAAGAAAGGGTCCATGTCTGTGGATGAATACTTTAAGGCTATGGATATGGCTATGATCCAAGCTAATTGTATGGAGGAAGAAGTGGCTACAATGGTTAGGTTTTTAAATGGTTTCAATAAGGAAATAACTGATGTAGTAGAATTACAACAATATGTAACAGTAGATGAGTTAGTTGATTTGTCTGTAAAGGTAGAAAAGCAAAATAAAAGAAAGCACACTAGCTCGTGGAAAGGTCGGTCAAACACCATCTCCAAGAAGCCATGGCCAAATCAAGAGATGCAGAGTTCTTCTAGACCTCAAGAAGCCTAGGGTAAAGGAAAATTTGTGAACAAAAAAGGAGGTAAAACCTTTAACCCTAAACCTTCTACACTTTCTAGTTCTATTCAATGTCATAAATATAAAGGAAGAGGACATATGATATATGAATGTCCAAGTAGAAGAAACATCATTCTTAGAGAAGATGGGGGATATGAGAGTGAAATAAGTGAAGGAGAAGAAGAGGAAGATATGAGTGATGAAGACGATGTAGAACTACCTCATACTGGTATGATTGGGGTGGCTAGAAAGATTATAAGTGGAGAATACGAGAGTAATAAATGTGAGGAAGAGGAGAGAGGTGTGAGTGAAGATGAAGATGAAGTAGAACTACCTTTTAATGATGGCATGATTGTGGTAGTTAGGAGGATTATGACTATCAATTTGGGAAGTATTAGTGAAGAACTAAGGGAGACTATATTTCATACTAGGTGTGGGATAAAGGGGAAAACATGTTCTATGATCATTGATAGTGGTAGTTGTGCTAATGTGGTGAGTTCATACTTTGTGAAAAAACTGGGACTTGCATGCAAGAAACATCCTACTTCCTATAGTCTCCAATGGTTAAATGATAGTGGTTAACTAAAGGTAAACAAACAGTGCATGATTTCATTCAGTGTTGGTAGATATGAGGATGATATTCTTTGTGACATAATCCCCATGCAAGCTTGTCATATTTTACTGGGTCGTCCTTGGAAGTATGATAGGAATGTTTTTCATGATGGAAGGAAGAATAGATATTCTCTTGAGCTTAATGGCAGGAAATTTACTCTTGCACCTTTATCTTCTTCTCAAGTGTTTGAAGATCAGAAGAGATTAAGGGAAACAATGGGAAACCAAGGGGAGGGGTAAAAAGTGAGCTTGAGGGAAAAGAAAGGAGACCAAGAGTTAGAAAAAAATAGATGGCCGAGAGAAAGAGAGAGAGGGCAGCAATTTGAGAGAAGAGATAAAAAAGGGTTTGAGTAAAAAAATAGAAAGTCTTGGTGAGGGGAAAGAGGCTAAGGAAAGAAAAAAAGAAAGTTTCTATATAAAAGCCAAAGAGTTCTTAAATGCAAGAAAAGAGGGGTTGCACATTATACTACTTACTTACAAAAAAGCTTTGATTAATTCTGAGTTACTAACTTCTTCTTTGCCAAGTAATATTTCTTCTCTTTTGCAGGATTTTGAAGATGTCTTTCCTGAAGATATTCCTAATGGATTGCCACATTTACGTGGCGTTTAGCATCAAATTGATTTTGTGCCTGGGTCACAAATTCCAAATAGGCCTGCTTATAGGAGTAATCCACAAGAGACAAAAGAGCTTCAAAGGCAAGTTGAGGAATTGCTTGAGAAAGGATTTATAAGAGAGAGCATGAGCCCTTGCTCTGTTCCCGTCCTATTGGTACCCAAAAAAGATGGAACTTGGAGGATGTGCGTAGATTGTAGAGCAATCAACAAGATAACGGTAAAGTATCATCATCCTATTCCTCATCTTGATGACATGTTGGATCAATTACATGGATCCAAAATCTTTTCTAAAATTGATCTAAAAAGTGGTTACCATAAGATTATAATGAATCCTGGAGATGAGTGGAAAACTGCTTTTAAGACCAAATGTGTGCTTTATGAGTGGTTAGTTATGCCTTTTGGCTTGACTAATGCACCTAGTATTTTCATGAGATTAATGAATCATATCTTTAAGGATTTTCATGGGAAATTTGTTGTGGCGTACTTTTATGATATCTTTATCTTTTCTAACACTTTAGAGGAGCATGTAGAACACCTAAAACAAGTTTTTGAAGTTCTTAGAAAGCAACTTTTATTTGCTAATCTTAAAAAGTGTACTTTTTGTGTGGATCGTGTGATTTTCTTGGGTTTTGTAGTTAGTTCTAAAGGGGTTGAGGTCGATGAAGAGAAAATCAAAGCAATAAAGGAATGGCCTTGACCTAAGAGTGTAACCGAAGTTAGGAGTTTTCATGGACTTGCTAGTTTTTATAGGAGGTTTGTGAGAGACTTTAGCACCATTGCTTCTCCTTTAACTGAAGTTATTAAAAAGGATAAGATTTTTACATAGGGAAAAGAACAAGATGATGCTTTTAACTTATTGAAAGAAAAGTTATGTTCTGCTCCTTTATTACAATTTTCTGATTTCTCCAAATCTTTTGAAATTGAATGTGATGCTTCTGGCAAAGGAATAGGTGTTGTTTTGATGCAAGATTCTAAACTTATTGCCTACTTTAGTGAGAAGTTGAGTGGAGCCACATTGAACTATTCCACTTATGACAAAGAGCTATATGCTTTGGGTAAGGTCTTTAGCCACAACATTACTTGTGGCCAAGAGAGTTTGTCATTAAAACTGATCATGAATCCTTGAAGTACTTAAAGAGTCAAGGTAAGCTTAGTAGGAGGCATGCTATTTGGGTTGAATTTATTGAAACTTTTCCTTATGTAATTTCTTACAAAAAAGGGAAAGAGAATGTTGTTGCTGATGCACTTTCAAGAAGGTATGTCTTAGTTTCTACTCTGACTTCTAAATTGATGGGTTTTGGTCAAATCAAGGGACTTTATGCTAATGATGTTGATTTTGGCAAGATTTTTGCAGATTGTAAGTTGGGTCCTTTTGAGAGGTTTAGTCTTCAAGATGGATTTCTTTTTAAAGAAAATAAGTTGTGTATCCCTAGTTGCTCTTTACGTGAAGTATTTGTAAGGGAAGCACATTGTGGAGGGCTTATGGGTCACTTTGGAGTCCCAAAGATATTAGACATACTTGCTGAAAATTTCTTTTAGCCTGGCATGAGAAAAGATGTTGAAAGAGTGTGTGCACAATGTTTGGAATGTAAACAAGCTACATCTAAAGTGTTACCTCATGGTCTTTACACACCATTACCTGTTCCTACTTCACCTTGGATTGATATTTCTATGGATTTTGTGTTAGGATTGCCTAGAACAAGGTATGGTAAGGATAGTATATTTGTTGTGGTAGATAGGTTCTCCAAAATGGCTCATTTTATTCCTTGTTTAAAGACTAATGATGCTTCACATGTTGTTGATCTATTTGTAAAATAAGTTGTTAAATTGAATGGTATACGTAGAACTATTGATGCTAAGTTTTTGAGCCACTTTTGGTGTGTATTTTGGGGGAAATTAGGCACTAAATTATTGTTTTCTACTTCTTGTCACCCACAAACTGATGGACAAACTGAAGTAGTCAATAGAACCTTAGGAAATATGCTGAGGGCTGTTTTGAAAGGTAAATTAACTTCTTGGGAAGATCACTTATCTATGATTGAATTTGCTTACAATAGAACAATCCATTCTTCTATAGGTATGTCTCCTTTTGAGGTTGTTTATGGTTTTAATCCCTTTACTCCCCTTGATTTATTACCATTACCTACTAATGATATTGCTAATCTTGATGGTAGGACAAGGGCTGAAATGATGAAAAAAATTCATGAGCAAACAAGGCTTGCAATTGAGAAGAAAAATGGGCAAACTGCCTTGAGAAAGAACAAAGGTCGAAAACAAGTTGTTTTTCAACCTGGAGATTTAGTTTGGGTTCACTTTAGAAAGGAGATATTTCCTTCCAAAAGGAAGTCAAATTTTCATCCTAGAGGAGATGGCCCATTTCAAGTCCTTGAAAGGATTGGAGAAAATGCTTACAAGCTAGACCTTCCTGGTGAGTTTCAAGTAAGTGTTACATTCAATGTTGTTGACTTGTCTTTGTTTGATGTAGGATCAAATTCGAGGAAGAATTTCTTTTCAAGAAGAGGGGAATGATAGCATCAACGACAAGGATAGACTTTTGGAAGCTCCACCAAGAAGGCAATTTACAAGATCTCAAGCTAAATAATTGCATACTAAGGTTGCTGGACTTCAATGGCAAATAAATAAGATTTTAATTGTAGAGGAAGATCTCAAGCCCAAAGGCGATGAATTGTCCAAGTTTTACAATTATTTGGTGGTCTAAATTGAAGTCCAAGAGAAGGAAGATTGAATCCCAACATAAGCCCTTGAATTCCACCAGAAGGGCACTCATAAGAGCTTAAAATGAGCTTAAAAGAGGTCCAAAAGGGGGTGGGGTGGGGGGGTTTCAAAATGGGTCCAATTGGAGTCCAAAACAATGGCCCAAACTAGTAGTTTTAAGGCCCAAATCTTCCCCAAAGGGATTTGGCCACCCACCCTCTTGTTTTTATTAGGTTTTCTAGTATTTAGCTTAGCCTCCAAGTTAGGGTTTGCCTTGGCAGCCATCCTACCTAGTTTTAAGGACTTTTTTACACCTATAAATAGGAGTTCTTTTCATTCATTGTGGTACTTGATTATTGATTAATAATATTATACTTTGAGAGTTCTTTTGAACCTTTGTTGCTTATGCTTTGAGATTTATCTTTCAACCTTTACTAGTTCATAGTTCAAGGTAGTAAGATAACTTCTTTATTGTGATATCATTGATTCCTTTGTGGTATTCTTAGAAGGCGATTAATACTAGTTATTAATTGTTGTCTCAAGTTACTCGTAAAGCGGTCAAGATCCGAATCTATTATTTTTGATTTGTTCTTAAGTAAAGGCGTTTGATTTCTTAAATAAATCAAAACATTGTTGCTTGGATCTTGTCAAGGCTTTAGAACTNCCCCCCCCCCCTCCCTCGAGTTGTCCGCTCTGGTAAGCCAGGTCTAGAACAATACATCCAGAATTCAAACCTAGAATAACATAGCCTCATGTCGGATCCCTAGTAGGAACGTTTGTTTGCATCACATGCATTTGACTTTGGGAACTCAACATAGGGGTTGGGTTCGTCTAGGACAGGTGTACCCAAATTAAAAGACCATCCTGATGTTGTCACGACCCAAAATCCATTAAGGTCGTGATAGTGCCGGACCCACTGTCAGGCAAGCCAACACTTAATAATTAATAAAATCCTTATTTTAAAATTCTGGAAGTCATTCATTTTTCATTTTCTTAAGTAATAATTAGCGAGCTTCCACTGAGTAAACAATAAAATCTTTAGCAAATTTAAATAGTGAATAAATCCCATAATTATCCCAGAAACCGGTGTCACAAGTGCATGAGCAAATTTTCTTGGAATTATACATGTACTACAATACTTGTCCGGAATACAAACTGGACAAGGATTTTAAAATAAAATACAATGCATCCGAGGAAGACTCTGTTGGCTGCGGGTCGTCTCCGGATGGTGCAGCTCGTCTAAGTCTCCCAGTCAGTCACATCACTGCGTCAAGCAGGGCCACTATCTATGAATGTACCTGTGCAATAAAAATGCACAGCAAGCGTAGCATGAGTACGAAAACAACGTGTACTCAGTAAGTATCCCGCTTAACCTCGAAGAGGTAGTGACGAGAGGTCGAATTTGACACTTGCTAGAAGTCAATTTAATGAAATCAAGGGTGAAACTAAGCATGGATATCATAGGCAACTTAACAAGTAGCGACAGGAAATAGAAACTTCTTTCACATTTAATATTCTTAAATCCTCGTCATTTCAAGTGACAATTTACAATTTTCAGGCCAGTAATCAGGTAAAAATCACAGCAAGTACGCAGTAAATATCATGCGCAAGCAATGCCGAGGGTCAAACGGCCCGAACCACAGATGCATCTATTAACATGTTGTGGCGTACAGCCCACTCCCATGAGAGTAGTGGTAGAATCACCCTGCTCGCGGAATATAAATTGTGAAGCGGTCACACATAAGCATACACATTCAAACAGTCCACCTGACTATATCGGCAAAACAATTACCCAAAAAAATGACAATTTCTCTTTTAAAGGTAACAAAGATAGTATTTTAATCCTTTTCTAGAAATTCATTTGCCAAGTTCGATAAGGTTTTAAATATTATAAATTTATTAGTAAGGTTACAAGTACGACAAATAAAACATGCTTTGTCGGGAAAATAATTATCCCAGGAAAAATCAATTTTCATTCTAGATGATTAAGGAAAATAAACTTCAACCTTCTTAGGCATTCAGTTACTAATTCAATAATATTAACAGTCTAATTTCATAAGAAAAATTACAAGTACAACAAGTAAAGCATGTTAGTGGGTCCTAGACTACCCAGACACAAGCATGATAGTAGCTACGCACGGACTCCCGTCACCTCGTGTGTACTTAGCCCCCACAAATAGCAGCACATATTCGATTAGTTCTCCTATGGGGACAATTCCCCCTCACAAGGTTAGAAAGGAGACGTACCTTGCTCTGAAGTTCATAACCGGCTTCCAAGCCCTCCCGATGACTCAAATCAATGCACAACGCTCCAAACTAGCCAAATAACGGCAAACCAATGAAAATATACTCTAATACTTATAACTATTCAATTTATATAAATTCCCAATTTCGCTCGAAATGTTGACAGTATTGCCCTCAGGCCCTCAGGCCCACGTGCCCGAATTCCTAAATTTTTCGAAGATAAAGATTACCCATGACTTTACTAACTCTAATATATAATTTACTCTTAATTTCATGCTCAAATTCGTGGTAACAATCCAAATTACCAATTCTAGGTTTTTCTTCAAAATTCCCAACTTTTCCACAAATTTTCATGTTCAAATACATGTATAAACCTTGTATTTAACTTGAAATGAGTAGAAACAACTTACCTTGACATAGATGACGAAAATCGCCTCTTGAAGCTCTCCAAAAATCTCCCAAACAAGAGAAAAATTAGAAGAAACGGCCAAACCCCGTTTTTAAAACACTGCCCTGCCCAGTTCTGACCCCTTTATGCGATCGCATGAAAGCCTTCGCGATCACATAGGCTAAACTTGTTGCCTCCTTAATTTGCTCTATGTGATCTCATCCGCATACCTGCGTTCGCATAGGCCAAAACAGCAACCCCCATATTTCATATTTTGTGCGTTCGCGTTCCTCCGGATGCGATCGCATAAGCCAAAATGTAGCAGCCTCCCAAATTGCACTGTGCAATCGCACACACTTACCTGCGATTGCATAAGCCAAAATCCAGCAGACTCCCAAATTGCATTGTGTGATCGCATACACTTACTTGCGATCACATAAGCCAAAATCCAGCTGCCTCCCAAATTGCACTGTGTGATCGCGGACCGTCTCATGCGATCGCATTGTGTAAACTAGCAATCCTCACAAGGCAAGAATCGACCCGTTGAGAATTCGAAACACGCCCGAGGCCCCCAGGACCTCAACCGAACCTACCAACCAGTCCTAATACCTCATTCGAACTTAATCGAGCCTCGAAATCACCTCAAACAACATTGAAATCACGAGTCGCAACCCGATTCAAGCTTAATGAACTTAGAACTTCAAACTTCTATATTCGATGCCGAACTTATCAAATCATGTCCGATTGACCCCAAATTTTGCACACATGTCACATTTCAACATTACGGACCAGCTCAAACTTTCGGAATCGCATTCTGACCCCGATGTCAAAATTTTCACTCTCGGTCGGATTTCTCGAAAACTTTCAAATTTCTATCTCAAAATAACCTACGGACCTACGAATTCACTTCTGATTGTGCTCCCAACTCTAGAATCACCATACAGATCTATTCCCACTCAGAATCCCAAACGGACATCAATATCACTGAAATACACTTCAACACAGATTTATGAAATTTCTTCTAAAATGCTAACTTCCACAATATACGTCGAAACGCTCCCGGGTTATCCAAAAACCGATCCGAACATACGCCCAAGTCCAAAATCATCATATGAATCTGCTGGAACCTTCAAATCCTGATTCTGAGGTTGTTTACTCGAAAATCCAGTCTTAGTCAATTCTTCCAACTTAAGGCTTCTGAAATGAGAATTTTCTTTCCAAATTGACTCTAAACTTCCTGAAATTCAATTTCGACCACACCTACAAGTCATAACACCTGAAATGAAGCTGCTCATGGCCTCAAACCGTTGCACGATGCGGTAGAGCTCAAAACGACCGGTCAGGTCGTTACATTCTCTCCCACTTAAACATATGTTCATCCTCGAACGTGCTAAGAAGTGCTCCTGAGTTATCCGAAATCCTCTGCCAGGACTGTTTCCAATATATGAACACCGTATCAACTACCACACGATGTACCAGAACATGACTACATACCTTTGCTGAATTAGCACCATGCACCGCATAATTCATCATCTAACCACAATGACATTCCCTGAACCTTAATAGCCAAAATTTTACGAACCTGGTGCTCTCAGTATGAATTGCTCAGGCAACAAATCACCCCAGACACGACCAACAACCTCACATGATGCCACAATGCGCCAGTAGGCCACAACTCGAACGCGATACACAAAGAAAATGGATTACGAAAGGAACTACTCAACTCACACAATTAATATGAACTTTCCTCAGAAAAGCAGGAAGCAAAACACAAGAAAATAGATATAGGGAACCTCACTCAACATCACACTGTTGCGGCGTGCAACCCGATCCAAATGACATACCCGTGGTGGCATGCCACCCGATCCATACATGAAATTTACATAAGGAGATACACACCGAGCTAAATTGCTCATTACCACAAAATACTGAATGCCGGCCACAAGCACGCTAAGTGCATAATACCATCATGGGGAGACTGATAGAGCCATATGCTACAAAACTCAAGCACAATTGAGGTGTGATATATATATATATATATATAAATCTCAAGAGCTATCCTGCTCACACAACATCATCACTAGGCGTAAATCTCAACACGTAAGAAATTATCAAGCCGTTCCACAACTCACACGGCACAACATAATATTACATGAAATGGACGGATATGGAACAACATCTAATGTTCTAATACCCCTATATGAGAAGCGCTATACCGAAATGAACACATCTGACTCATATAGAGCCCATAATCATATTTGAATCCATTCACAACCCTCAAGCCGATTCTGCTCGCACTGCACTAGCCTGATAGCCTTACCTAGGTCCATATTAACCCACTTCCTCTCATAATACACAAGAACAACCATCATAGCCGGGAAAAACACCCCACAATCCACAACCAAATGAATCGAACGCCTTCCAGGCATAGATTCTCAAATAAGCAATATTACACTTCTTTATACTCAGCCCAAATCTTCAATCCATTAAGCGACTACATGTCACACTCATACGATCATCTCGTGGTCACGCTCCCACGACCTTCCACACAAGGTAGTAAGTCTCCACATCCACCACTGGCCACACTAATGCTGTAAAACAAATCAAGAACCCATAACCAGGATGCAAAGCCTATTTCACCAAACACCGACCTCAGGTGACATTGAAGACAACACCAGCTTACTCTAAACATTCAAATCCCTTTTTCTTGCTCATCCGAGCTCATGACATCCTTGTCAACACCAAACCGCAACCTTGATCCTTACTTCCAGTTACATACTGCTTACCGCGCCTAACATGCCAATATGAGATAGCGCAAGAATTCCATCATAACTTCTGAACCACTAATAGGGTGAACACTTCATCATATAGAAACCTTTTAGCTACCTCAATTCAAGAGAACCACCACAACACACGAGTGAATTCCCACAATCACAATACATGCAAATCCTTAAGGAATGGTCTATACCACCATAATTATTCCAGGATCCGCCTACCCATGACAGGCCATAGTGTTTGAATGCTTCTAAATAAAATCTATCACGGCGACCGACAAGCCTCGCACATATCGTCACAAATCACATGCATAACTTAATCACGCTGAATGAACTGATCTCTGTCGTACATGTGCCATTTCAACCATGGCTAACCAATCTATTTTCTTCCAATTTATCCTTTACTTGACTTAGAAGTAACACTAGCCTCATCCAAACATTGTGAAATCAAATCCGCCCTCCTCTTGAGCGACCTTATATCACGAGACCACATTGTCTCCAAACCCATGAACCGTCTCATCCCCTCCTTGCTCGCGCATTCACATCTTCAACTGATATACCCATCCTGGAAATCTTCCTACAAGTCCGGAGTCTATCTCTCTCATTCCTCCAATACCATACTGCAAGCCGAAAACATCATGGAACATTCCGGGCCTCCTATCACAATCTGTTGCAAGGCCCGATCCTTAGAAATACTGCGGACATGAAACCCTTAAGCATCACATTCTTAACTTTCGAATTCATTAGGACCACTTATTGAGAGTCACCCACTATGACTTGGCTTGAATACAATTAACTCCAAGGCTATTCTAGCACACGAACACCCTTTCAATGAAGCACGTGACTGAGTCACTACCCTTATAACTCGCCTATGCATTAAGCATAAATTCTGAATCTTCCAAAGCCTAACCCTGGTCCAATAGGGCCAACTTTTGCACACATTTATCAAATCCCATGCGCAATTACCATTTTACTCCTTTCGCCTTAGTTGTAATAGCTTGCCAATACACCGATAATCTGCAACCCCATGAGAAGATAATCCTGCAACCCAATTACAGGTGGTGGACTCTCCCACTTAACCCGAAGCTACTCCTTGCACCACTCTGGACCGCACCAAAATTCTTTCTTCATTGCTGACATGATCTTGCTCAACCAACCCGTCAAATTCTTCTAAATTCTCCTGTTAGCATTCCATGAATACTCTAATCCTCTAGCATCATTCACATATTCAGCCTCCCACCGAATAGCCACTAGAATTCCTTGTAGAAACTTGCCAGTCACACGACCGCTAACCTGCTCACAGGAGATAACCCACCTGTGAAAATTACATGCCGACATCTTCCAACATTGCTGCACAGGGAACAATTACTACGACCTCGATACTACATCCTAAGTCCATTCTCATTTACCAAATACACCGATCCGTTCACTCCTTATGGACATCAACTAAATGCGCGACAACATCTTCCAATTCACCGCTACATAGCATCCTGCTTCAAGTCAAACAGCCCTTCTTTCTGTTGCATCCAAATCTCCCGCCGTATAATAGCCAATAATTCAAATTAAGCTCATGGACCCAATCACCGTCCACTAAAATTCTCAAATCACTCCAAACTTCTCCTCAAGATGAGCATCTATCTTACCATAGAACTCATATGCTACACTGCCCCTCTCCCACTTTAGTTAACTCACTCCTATAAGCAACTACCTGACTTTCGTTTCTTACACCTGGCCTTTTAGAAATTTATCCGCCACCTGACACTTCTCACATGTATTCCTTCATCGTATGTTCACCCATTGTTGCCTTAATTCAATATCATTCTCTGTGGCTCTTAAACCAGTAGATCACCACAACTTTAAACCTTTCCGAAGATCATCCTTCTCGAATCGCCTACATTATAAATACCTATTCAGTCCTTAACCACCACACACCACGATCTCTGACAACCGGTTCTTCAATATTACTTCACAACACTCTGACCCAATGCAACTGAAGAAGCCATAGCACCGGCGAAATTAACGCCTTCTATTTCAAAGACGACGATACCACATCACAGGTGAAGATTCCACCTCACATGAAAACACCAAGCGTTACTACTTTGGCAACCCGAACCCGATCATTCATATTCCAATGGTCTTTCCTCTGCGGGAATTAAAATGCTGAAATCTCGAAATCACGCTCTGAGAAGACCTCCTTTCAAGTCATCCATTTCCCCGACATATGGGCAAGCATCCTACCATCATATCAACACCGCGCAATAACCAATAGTAAGCATCATAACAACCTGAGCATAGCCTCAAAGCTCTCAGAAACACAATTACTGAGCTGAAACAACATAATATCCTTCCGCATGGCAACAATAGCCCCAATCAACTTCGCATGGGAAACATCACCCATCATATCCGCAGAACAATTACGATTCCTCAAATTCTCGATTTATAGCAAGCGCTTCGCGACGTGTAAGATTGAGTAAGAAGAAACGTAGGCATAAGCCTAAAAGGGAACCAAACCGCAAGATGAGGAATCAAGAAGGGAAGTACTCCTAACAGCCGTGTAGCCTCTTGAAGATAAGTACAGACGTCTCCGTACCGATCCGCAAGACTCTACTAGACTTGATCATGACTCGTGAAACCTAAGGGAACCTAGTGCTTTGATACCACGTTGTCATGACCCAAAATCCATTAAGGTCGTGATGGCGCCGGACCCCACTGTCAGGCAAACCAACACTTAATAATTAATAAAATCTTTATTTTAAAATTCTTGAAATCATTCCTTTTTCATTTTCTTAAATAATAATTAGCAAGCTTCCACTGAGTAAACAATAAAATCTTTAGCAAAATTAAATAGTGAATAAATCTCATAATTATCCCAGAAATCGGTGTCACAAGTGCATGAGAAAATTTTTAAGGAATTATACATGTACTACAATACTTGTCCGGAATAAAAATTTGACAAGGATTTTAAAATAAATACAATACATCCGAGGAAGACTCTGCCGGCTGCGGGTCGTCTCCGGATGGTGCAGCTTGTCTAAGTCTCCCAGTCAGTCACATTACTACGTCAAGCAGGGCCACTATTTATGAATGTACCTGTGCAATAAAAATGCACAAAAAGTGTAGCATGAGTACGAAAACAACGTGTACTCAGTAAGTATCCCGCCTAACCTCGAAGAGGTAGTGACAAGAGGTCGAATTTGACACTTGCTAGAGGTCAATTTAATAAAATCAAGGGTGAAACTAAGCATGGATATCATAAGCAACTTTACAAGTAGCGACAGGAAATAACAACTTCTTCCACATTTAATGTTCTTAAATCCTCGTCATTTCAGTTAACAATTTAAAATTTCCAGGCCAGTAATCAGTTAAAAATCATCGCAAGTAGGCAGTAAATATCATGCGCAAGCAATGTCGAGGGTCGAACGGCCCGAACCAACATAAATGTAAATTGTGCACTACCGAAGGGTCGAACGGTGCGAACCATAGATGCATCTATTAACTTGTTGTGGCGTATGGTCCGCTCCCATGAGAGTACTGGAAGAATCACCCCGCTCGCGGAATATAAATTGCGAAGCGGTCACATATAAGCATACACATTCAAACAGTCCACACCGACTATATCGGGAAAACAATTACCGAAGAAAATGACAATTTCTCTTTTAAAGGTCACAAAGATAGTATTTTAATCCTTTTCTAGAAATTCATTTGCCAAGTTCGATAAGGTTTTAAATATTATAAATTTATCAGTAAGGTTACAAGTACGGAATATAAAACATGCTTTATCGGAAAAACAATTATCCCAGGAAAAATCAATTCTCTTTCTAGATGATTAAGGAAAATAAACTTCAACCTTCTTAGGTATTCAGTTACTAATTCAATAATATTAACGGTCTAATTTCATTAGCAAAATTACAAGTACAACAAGTAAAGCATGCTAGTGGGTCCTAGACTACCCAAACACAAGCATGATAGTAGCTACGCACGGACTCCCGTCACCTCATGCGTACGTATCCCCCACAAATAGAAGCACATATTCGATTATTTCTTCTATGGGGACAATTCCTCCTCACAAGGTTAGAAAGGAGACTTACCTCGCTCCGAAGTTCCATAACCGGCTTTCAAGCCCTCCCGATGACTCAAATCAATGCACAACGCTCCAAACTAGCCAAATAACGGCAAACCAGTGAAAATATACTCTAATACTTATCACAATTCGATTTATGTAAATTCCCAATTCCGCTCGAAAAGTTAACAATATTGCCCTGGGGCCCACATGCCCGGATTTCTAAAATTTTCGAAGATAAAGATTACCCATGAATTTACTCACTCCAATATATAATTTACTCTTAATCTCATGCTCAAATTCGTGGTAACAATCCAAATTACCAATTCTAGTTTTTTCTTCAAAACTCCCAACTTTTCCACAAATTTTCATGTTCAAATCCATGTATAAACCTTGTATTTAACTTGAATGAGTAGAAACAACTTACCTTGACATAGATGACGAAAATCCCCTCTTGAAGCTCTCCAAAAATGGCCCAAACAAGAGAAAAATGAGAAGAAATGTCTAAAACCCGTTTTTAAAACACTGCCCTGCCCAGTTCTGACCCCTCTATGCGATCGCATGAAAGCCTTCGCGATTGCATAGGCCAAACTTGCTGCTTCCTTAATTTGCTATGTGTGATCGCATCCCCATACTTGTGTTCGCATAGGCCAAAATAACAACCCCCGTATTTTCTCTTATGTGCGTTCGCGTTCCTCCGGATGCGATCGCATAAGCCAAAATCCAGCAGCCTCCCAAATTGCACTGTGTGATCGCACACACACCTGCGATCGCATAAGCCAAAATCTAGCAGCCTCCCAAATTGCACTGTGCGATCGCATACACTTACCTGCGATCGCATAAGCCAAAATCCAGCAACCTTCCAAATTGCACTGTGCGATCGCGGGCCCTCTCATGCGATCGCATTGTGTAAATATCTGCTTCTCTCACACTAGAAATACCAGCAATCCTCACAAGGCAAGAATCGACCCGTTGAGCATCCGAAACAAGCCCGAGGCCCTGGGAGCTCGATCGAACCTACCAACCAGTCCTAATACCTCATTCGAACTTAGTCGAGCCTCGAAATCACCTCAAACAACATTTAAATCACGAGTCGCAACCCGATTCAAGCTCAATGAACTTAGAACTTCAAACTTCTATATTCGATGCCAAAACATATCAAATCACGTCCGATTGACCCCAAATTTTGCACACAAGTCACATTCAACATTACAGACCTGTTCCAATCTTCGGAATCACATTCCGACCCTGATGTCAAAATTTCCATTCCCGGTCGGATTTCTCGAAAACCTTCATATTTCTATCTTTAGCCAAATGACTTCAAAATAACCTACGGACCTCCGAATTCACTTCCGATCACGCTCCCAACTCCAGAATCACCATACGGAGCTATTCCAAGAATCGAAATCCCAAATGGACATCAATATCACTGAAATGCACTTCAATGAAGATTTATGAAATTTCTTCTAAAATGCTAACTTCCACAATATACGCCGAAACGCTCCCGATTTATCCAAAACCCAATCTGAACATACGTCCAAGTCCGAAATCATCACACGAACCTGTTGGAACCTTCAAATCCTGATTCTGAGGTCGTTTACCCAAAAATCCAGTGTTAGTCAATTCTTCCAACTTAAGGCTTCTGAAATGAGAATTTTCTTTCCAAATTGACTCTAAACTTCCCGAAATTGAATTTCGACCACACCTACAAGTCATAACACCTGAAATGAAGCTGCTCATGGCCTCAAACCGTTGCACGACGCGATAGAGCTCAAAACGACCGATCAGGTCATTACAGATGTATCTTACGTGCTACTTGCGATTTGTTTGTTTTGGTTTGAATGTTGACTGGATTCTAGAATAGGAAAAAAAATCAAAAAAAAAGAGAGAGAAAAAAATGAAAAAGAAAAAAAGATCAAGAGTGTGAGGTAGGTATTTAAAATCCGAAACTATGCCGAAATTTTCAAAAAAACAAGTGAATGTATTCTAAAGTCATGTTTCCCCTATTCCGTCAAAATTGTCGAACTATACGGGTCTGATTCTCACCAGATATGAGATACGTAGGCAAACCTCATCGGTTTCGGCTCCCAATTTTCTAAAAACCAAAAATATTTTCTTTCTTTTTAGAAGTCTTTCATTTGAAAAACAAAATCAAATCAAAATCCAAAAATATTTTTTTTCTTCTTTAGAAGTCTTTCTCCGAAAAATTAAAATAATAAAAAATCGAATTTCAAAGAAAAAAATTTTCTTTCTTCTTTAGAAGTTTTTCTTTTCAAAATTATCAAAAAAAAAAGAAACAAGTCAAATTCCAAAAATATTTTCTGTTTTCATTATATGTCTTTCTTTTGAAAATTAAAAAATAAAATCAAAATCCAAAAAAAAAGAGTTAGTTTATTTCCTTTATTCTTGATCTTCCCGAACTACACAAGATCTGATTCATGTTCCCACATGATACGCATGCAACTCACATCAGGTTCGATCGAATGGTTTGGAAAAAAGAAGAAAGAAAAGATAGAAAAGAAAGAAAGAAAGAAAAAAAGAGAAAAAAGGAAAAAGGAAAAACAAAAAGAGCATTTATTCTAACATGCTTGTTGTTTTGAAATAAAAGCTAGTCAAAGGTGGTCGGTTTGTTGGTTTGCAATGGCAAGTCACAAAAACAATCTAAGATCTCTCGTAAATAAAAGTATCTTCTCAATCAATGGAACAAGCACCATTGTTAATGATCCAAGGTCACGAAAATGAACGTAGGTAGGTTGGCAGTGAAAAATAATAAATGGAGGCAAATGTGGGGTTGACTTTACCAGATTTGAGCAATAAGACATGGCCTGCTCAAGATAATTGTCAAATTTTGGGTGTTGAATCCAAACTAATCAAAACGGTTAAATGCTGATGTGCGAATGTGTGGCTAAGATGTTGCTTAGTAACTGGAAAGTCACTCCTCTTTTAGCCATGATAGCTTATTTTATCGTCTTTTCTTCTTCTTTTGTGTTATCGAAACCTACTATCCTTTATTCAATAAAAACAGTCAGTCATTCTGTGTTCATTTTGTGCATAGTTCTTTTCACGCTAGTTCTAGTGATATGATATGCATGCGAAATTTTTGGCCAGATCTTAGAAAATTGATTTAATCTTTAATTGGATAACTGAGAAAAAGACATTGTTGAGGATAGATGAAGAGTCGAAACACTTTGGAATTAAGCTCGAGTAAAATTCACCTACAAATCATTGTGAAGATCAGGGTTGAGGAAGAACCTATTGAAGTTTGGTGGAAAGTTTGAGATTAATGGATGGAAAGTGTTCTTCGACCATGGCACACCAAGAAGACAGACATGCTTATCAATGTTGTGATCACGAAAGGATACAATGATTAGCTTTCTCGAGGCTGGGAGGCCCTTTTTCAGCTATCCAAACACTTTATACCACCATTCGCTATCCCTTTTGAGCTTGTGTTATTTTGTTTGACCACCCTCTTTTGGAATCAAATTTCGAGTTAAAAGTCAAAAAAAATAAATGAAAACAAATAGAAAAGTCCATACCTCAAGAATACAAACTGGGGCAACTCTTAGAAAGTTCAAATAATAATTAAAAAAAAAGAAAATAACAAGTCGAATGTCCATGCCCACGGAAAATAAAAGCTGGGGCAATTTGTTCTGGAAAAAAAAAGAAAAGAAAAAATAGAGAAAAAGAAAGAGAAGGAAAGATGAAAAAAAATAGTTAGTCAGATGTATGAACTACGTTTGACCTGATTCCTTAAAAAGGATACGTAGGCAGCCTTACACGGTTCAGTCCAACCAAATAAGAATTCAGAAGAATAAGAAAAAAAATCCAAAAATACCAGTATCTAAAATTGGGGCATGAGTTTGTTTTAGCTTTTTTATAGAGTCGATTCCAAGAGTTGTAAGTGTACAACCCATCATGTTGAGTCTACTTGGAGCCTTCATGCCATCCTTTCTTTCCAACCCTATCCAAAACCCTTCCCAATAAGACCTCCCGATAAGCCTTCAAGAATGCCAAGAGAAGCATGCAATGAGCAACAATTGTCACACGACATAGAACAATATCAAGTTGCTCACAAAAGAATGCCTAAAAAAAGTAAAGAAGAAAAATGAGAGTCTTACTAGTGAATACCCTCATGGGCACTGTAAAGCGCTGGTAAGTAGAGATAAATAAATGAGAGAGACTTGTTGGTGAAATCCCCTCGGAGCACCACTAGTCGAAAGTGAGTCATGAAGTTGTTGCAAAGAATTGGCACGAACAAGCCCTACTTCAAAGGTCATAATAATGGTAAAAGGGAAGATTGGTTTAGTATGATAGATCGGCCATTAAGTCAAAAATTCATGTCATGAACATTAAGGCTAGTTATTGAAAAAAATAAAAAAAAAAAAATCTACCATCCGTCCTTCCCGACAAGGGAATTTCTTGTTAATATTGTTTCTTTGCACCATTGTGTCCTTCATTGTAACAACCCCGCCAGTCGTTCCGAGAGTTATACCCTTATTTCCCCCATTTCTGCTTCTTTATGTGTTATTCAACTTTATTTTGTTGCATCGGGTCTAGAGTTGTTTTGGAGTGGAATGAGACACTTAGTCTCTATTTTAGAAGGTTAAGTTGGAAAAGTCAACTGGATGTTGACTTATGAGAAAGCGATCTCGGATTGGAATTTTTATGGTTCGGATAGCTCCGTTAGGTGATTTTGGACTTAGGAGCCTATTCAGAATGTAATTTAGAGGTTCGTGGTAGAATTAGGCTTGAATTGGTGAAATTGGAAATTTGGTGATTTCTGATTAGCAGTGGAGAATTAGGTATCGGGGTCGGAATGGAATTCCGGAAGTTGAATTAGGTTCGTAGTGTCATTTGTGATGTGTGTGCATAATTTCAGGCCATTCAGAGGTGATTTGATAGGTTTCGGCGTCGTTTGTGGAATTTGAAAGTTTAGAAGTTCTTAGGCTTGAATCGAGGTTAATTTGGTGTTTTGATATTGTTTTGAGTGATTCGAAGGTGCGAATAAGTTCGTAACATGATGTGGGAATTGATGGTATGCTTAGTTGAGGTCTCGAGGGGCCTTGGGTGAGTTTCGGGAGGTTAACGAGACGTTTTTGGACTTTGCATAATGGTTGATAACTGCTGGTGTAACTTTCTGGTTTCCTTATACGCGATCGCGTGGGTAGGTCAGCGATCGCGTAGGATTATTTGGAGCATAGGCGAGTTTGTGTTATGCAGAGTTTTGAACGCGATCACGTGCGTGTGAAGATGTGCTTCGCAAACATGTGGCCAGTACTGCGTTCACATAGAAGTAATCAAGCTATGGGGAGGTGATGTGAATTGCTCTATGCGATCACGTGAGTAAGGATGCGATCGCGTAGGTTGGGGTAGCAGTGATCCGCGATCGCGCAGGGTTAATGTGTGTGAAATTCATTTTTGTTCTTTGCGATCACGAGGCAAATTCTGCAATCGCGATGAAGGTATACCTTGGCAGATTTAAAAGATTCAAAATGATGATTTCGAGTTTATATCATAAAATTGAAGTGAGAGCTTGGTAGAAGACGATTTTTGGAGAGATTCTTGCGTGGGTGTTTGGGATTTCTATCTAATTTTTGTCAAGTTCCCATGATTATGCCTTTAATTTCATCCTTTAATTTGTGATTTGTGGGTAGAAAACTGGGGAAAATGAGGAAGAATTCTTGAGATGGATTTTGGGGGTTTTGAATGGGATTTTGTTATCAGATTGGAGCAAATTTGGTATGGTTAGACTCGTGAGTGAATGGGATTTCAAAGTTTGTAATATTTTTCAGATTCTAAGAAGTGGGCCCGGGGCCGGGTTTGAACCGAATTTGGGATTTTTGGTCTAATTTGATAATTTTCATATGGAATTCATTCCTTTAACGTATATTGATGATAATATACTGATTTTGGATATATTCGGAGCGATTGGAGGCCGAGTCGAGCGGAAGGGCATTGCGGAGTAGGATTTTAGATTGATTGAGGTAAGTAACGCATCCAAACTTGGTTCCAAGGGTTCAAAACCCCGAGCTATGTGTTATGTGATTAGTATTGAGGTGACCCGCATGCCAAGTGGGGGGAGGGCGGGCGGGCGTGCACGTGAGAATTGTGGCCTGGTTCATTCCACGACACCGCTTGGTGGTTCTTTCTTGCTGATATCCATGTTTCTATCATGTGATTAAGTATATGTGTTGTAACTCGTGTTAGATATCCTGTTAGGGCTTCACGTCGATACTATTGAGACCCGAGTGGTCATTTCTTGTTGTAATCTCATTTGTGTCATTGATATTCTATACTCAGTCTTATTCATGCATATCTATCATGTCTCAGTCTCAGTTGTTACTAATTGGCACATCATATCATTGTTTCGAACTAGTTTCATGGAATTGTGAGCCCTTGTGTGTGAGACTGGAGAGTGATGACTGAGTGAGGTCGAGAGCCTGATTATGAGTGACAATTATGGGATCGGGTTGCACACCGCAGTGGTTATGTTGATGATTGTGATAGCGCTTGGGCAGTAGGAGCCCCTCCGGAGTCTGTAACACACCCCCAGTGAGCGTAGATGATATTATTGAGGTATGGATTTCCCTGGACATGGATTTGTCCGAAGTATTGATACCTGGAGATGGATTTCTCCGCAGGGTTGGATTACCCTTTTTCCTCGGTACCGAGTGACTATATAGTCAACATCGAGTAAGTTCCGGGATGGATTTCCCTAGACAGCATGGCCATATGCGGTACCGAGTGGTTGATCACATGAGAGTGGGAGTACATGATACATTTTAATGCATTTAGTGCATTGGCACTTAGAGATATGCGGGGCTTATTACTTTACATTGTTCAGATTTACATTTACATTAGTTCCTGAGTTGAATACCTGAATGGAAAGCATGTCTACTTTACTTTATAGTTTTGTTTTTGTTATCTGTTGAGGTTTAGTCCGTCACTGCCTATCAGTCCATAGTTTGGGCTTGTTACTTACTGAGTTGGTGTACTCACGTTACACCCTGCATCTTGTGTGTAGATTCAGGTATCTCAGGCCACGGTAGCGGCTGTTGACTATTCTAGTCGCGGACTTTCATCGGAGATAGCGAGGTAGCTGCCTGGCAATCACAGTACCGCCTCTCTCCTTCCTTATCTTCCTTTAGTGTATTTTGGCTATTCTCAGACTATGATGTCTTGTTATACTTCAGAATTGTTGTAGTATTGGCTCATGACTTAGTGACACCCGATGTCGGGCTTTTATTTTCCGCATTATGGTTTTGAGTTTACCTCTTTTATTCACATTTCAGTTTGAAAAGGCTTTTACCTAATTTTTAATGAAAAAAAAAATTGTTTGAGAGTGTCGGCTTACCTAGTTCCACTATAGACGCCATCACGACTGGGTTGGTTTTGGGTCGTGACAAGTTGTTATTAGAGCCTAGGTTACATAGGTCTCACAAGTCACAAGGTTGCAGAATCCTTAGGAAAAATCTCACATTCTTGAATTCTTGTCGTGCGAATCAATTAATTTTGGTAACTAAACTTCTATTTGTTTCATTATCTCACAGATAGTGAGGACTCGCGCTACCGGACAGATGACCAGCCACCAGTTAGGTTTGTAAGAGGACGAGGCCGCGGTCGAGGCTGTGGTAGGGGTAGGGGTGCAGCCCTTGCAACAGCCGGGGCAGTACCTGTAGACCCTCTCGTTGCTCCAGATCAGGTCCCCACTGCAGATGCTCCAGCGGAACCAACTCAGGCTCCCCTAGTGCCTATTGTGATTCGTGGCCTTCAGGGGGGCCTAGCTCAGATCTTATCAGTGTGTACTGGCCTTGCACAGGCGGTCTTAGTTACTACGACCGCAGCTACTTCTCAAGCCGAGGGAGGCACTCAGACTCCCATCGCCCGTACTCCTGAGCATGTTGTTCAGGGACTTCAGACACCGGAGGCACCACCAGCCTAACCGGTTGCACCTGCTCAGAATTATGTGGTTCCAGTCATGCCTAATGACGAGCAGCATTGATTGGAGAGGTTTGGTAGACTTCATCCTCCGACGTTCAGCGGTGAAGAGGGTAAGGATGCCTAGGGTTTCTTGGATAGGTGTTAGCGTATTCTTCGGACATCAGGCATTCTGGAGACCAGTGGGGTCTCATTCACTACCTTCCAGTTCCCGGGAGCTGCTTTTACTTGGTGGGAGGCTTATGAGAAGCGTAGGCCTGTTGGTGCAGCGCCCCTTACCTGGCAGCAGTTTTTTCGTTATCTTTCTCGAGAAGTATGTGCCACAGTCCCGTAAAGAGAAGATGCGCAGGCAGTTCGAGCAGTTGAGTCAGGATAATATGATTGTGATGCAGTATGAGATGAGATTTTCGGAGCTAGCCCATCATGTTGTTTGGTTGGTTCCTACAGACAGGGAGATGATCAGGAGGTTCATGGATGGCCTCGCATATCATCTACGGATTCTTATGACCAGAGAGAGGGTGTCTAGTGCTTCTTTTGAGGAGGTGGTTGACATCGTCCGAGAGATAGAGTCAGTTCGCCGCCAGGAGCGAGTTGAGAGGGAGGCCAAGTGGCCTCAGGGATCTGGTAGTTTTGGTGGTGTTCCTTCAGGAGGTCAGTTCTAGCACGATAGAGGCCGTCCATTCAGACCTGCTCAGTTAGCTCGTCCAGGTCACCGTGGTGGATCATCTGGCCATGGCCCTCACAGTTCCTATCAGAGCCATTCATCTCCCAGTGCCCTTCCAGCTCAGAGTTCGACTCATGCACCATCAGCTCAGGATTCATCTATGCCTGGTTCTTCTAGTGGGTATCCCGGTGCTCGGGGGCTCCTTTCAGTCCCTATTGCTAGTGGCCGATAGAGGTTGCTTTGAGTGTGGATATTTGGGTCATATCAAGAGGTTCATCGCAATAGAAGAGTTAGCCTTCAGCTTCAGCACCAGCTACTTCCCCACCCGCCCAGCCAGCTAGGGGTAGGGGTCAGGCAACTAGAGGTCGCCCTAGAGGGGGAGGTCGATCCGGTGGTGGTCAGGCTCGTTTCTATGCACTCCCAGCCAGTGATTTAAAAAGCGAGCGCTTCCTCACTTTAAGCGAGAAGTGAAGCGGAGCACACAGTTCATCGCTTCTGTCATTAAAAGCAACTCTAGTACGAAAAAGAGACCGCTTCTCTATAAAAAATGAGAAGCGGTGAAGTAAGAAGAAGCGAGAGAAGCGTCTGCTTCTTTGTTTAAAATACCCAAAGCCCTATTTTATTAAAAACTTGGTATTCTAAATAGTCTGTACTTCTTCGAATTCTTCAAGACTTCAACAACAACGAGAAACAGGGTTCTTCAAACAACAGCAGCGATTTCTTCCTCTCTTCTTCATTAACTTCTTATTTCTGAAATAATCTCAAAGCATCAACTAGGGTTGTTCTTCTTCTTCTTCAACAGTACAACAACTTTCAATAGGTATGTTCTGCACTTTTGATTTTCCTTCTTCTTCTTCTTCTTCTTTTTTTCTTTTTCTTTTTCTTTCTAAACGTCCAAAAAGCGTCGAAATGCTGGCGAACTTTTTTCAGAAAAATTCTGCCCAATTTTTCTAGTTTCTGCCCAAAATTTTTGCCCAATTATTATATCCTTTATTCTTTTTTCTTTAATCGATGCTACTCTTTAGTTTTTTAATTGAAGTATTGAACATTTGCTTACAATTACATGTGTTGTCTATGCACTATTTATTTTAATTTTTTTAAATTATGCTTCACTTAAAAAAGTGAGTGCTTCGCTTCTCGCTTCTCGTAAAATGGGAGTTGTCGCTTTTCCTTGCTTCACGCTCTTCACAAAACTGCTCCCAGCCAGACCAGATGCTATGGCTTGAGATGCCATGATTACAGTTATTATTTCAGTCTGTCACCGAGATGCCTCGGTCTTGTTCGACCTTGGTTCCACATATTCGTATGTTTCATCATATTTTTCTCATTTTCTGGATATGCCCTGTGAGACTTTAGTCACATCTGTTCATGTGTCTACTCTTGTGGGCGATACTATTGTTGTGGACCATGTGTATCGGTCATGTGTGGTGTCTATTGGGGGTCTGGAGACCTGAGTGGATTTGTTATTTCTCAGTATGGTTGACTTCGATGTGATATTGGGCATGGATTGGTTATCTCCATGTCATGTTGTTCTAGATTGTCACGCTAAGACCGTGACCTTAGTGATGCCGGGATTTCTGAGGGTTGAGTGGAGCAGTTCTATAGATTATGTACCCAGTAGGGTTATCTCATACTTGAAGCCTCATCGTATGGTTGAGAAGGGTTGCCTATCTTATTTGGCTTTGTTGAGGGATGTTAGTGTAAAGACTCCCACTATTGATTCTGTTCCAGTGGTCCGTGATTTTTCGCATGTGTTTCCTGCAAACCTAACGGACATGTCGTCTGACAGGGACATTGACTTTGGTATTGATTTGGTGCTAGGCACTCAACCTATTTCTATTCCACCGTATCATATGGCACCAGTGGAGTTGAAGGAATTGAAAGAACAACTTCAAGAACTCCTAGATAAGGGGTTTATTCGGCCTAGTGTGTCACCTTGGGGTGTACCGATTCTATTTATGAAGAAGAAGGATGGATCCATGAGAATTTGCATTGATTACAGTCAGTTGAACAAAGTCACAATCAAGAACAAATATCATTTGCCTCGTATTGATGATTTATTTGACCAGCTTCAAGGAGTGAGGGTGTTCTCTAAGATTGATTTGAGGTGTGGTTATCATCAGCTGAAGATTTGGGATTCGGATACTCTTAAGACAGCTTTCAGAACCCAAGTTATGGCCATTATGAGCTCTTGGTGATGTCTTTTGGGCTGACCAATGCCCCAGTATCGTTCATGCATTTTATGAACAGTGTATTCCATCCATATTTGGATTCCTTCGTTATTGTATTCACTGATGACATCCTCGTGTACTCTCGTAGCCAGGAGGAGCATGCTCAACATTTGAGGATTGTATTATAGAGAGTGATTGTGGAGAAACTTTATGCAAAGTTCTCCAAGTGTGAGTTTTGGCTTAGGTCGTGGCGTCCAGTGAAGGTATTCATGTGGATCCAAAAAAGATAGAGGCGGTGCAGAGTTGGCCTAGATCATCCTCAGCTATAGAGATTAGGGCTTCCTTGGTTTGGCGGGATATTACCGTCGCTTTGTGGAGTGATTTTCATCCATTGCTTCACCCTTGACCAGATTGACCCAAAAAGGTGCTCCATTCAGGTGGTCGGACGAGTGTGAGGAGAGCTTTCAGAAGCTCAAGACTACTTTGACCACAGCTCCAGTGTTAGTTCTGCCATCAGCTTCAGGTTCTTATACCGTATATTGCGATGTCTCGATGATAGGCATTGGTTGTGTTTTGATGCAGGAGGGTAGGGTGATTGCCTACGCCTCGCGCTAGTTGAATACCCATGAGAAGAATTATTGGTGCATGATCTTTTTAGCAACCATTGTTCACGCCTTAAAGATTTGGCGTCATTATTTGTATGGGGTTCATTATGAGATTAATACTAATCATCAGAGTCTGCAACATTTGTTTAAGCAGAAGGACCTTGATTTGTGTCAGCGGAGATGGTTGGAGCTTCTTAAGGACTATGATATCACTATTCTATACCATCTGGGGAAGGCCAATGCGGCGGCCGATGCCTTGAGTTTCCGGGCAGAGAGTTTGGGGAGTTTAGCATATCTTCTAGCAGCAGAGAGACCTTTAGCAGTGGATGCTCAGGCCTTAGCGGGCCAGCTTGTGAGATTGGATATTTCGGAGCCTAGTCGGGTGTTGGCTTGCGTAGTCTCTAGGTATTCTCTTTATGATGTATAAGGGAGCGGCAATATGATGACCCACACTTGCTCGTTCTTCAGGACAGGTTCCGGCGAGGTGATGCTAGGGATGTGACTATTGGTGATGACGGTGTGATGAGGATGCAAGGCTGGAAATGTGTGCCTAATATGGATGGGCTTCGAGAGTTGATTCTTGAGGAGACCCACAGCTCGCGGTATTCCATCCATCCGGGTGCCGCGAAGATGTACCTGGATTTGGGACAGCACTATTTGAGACAGCTTGTGAGATTGGATATTTCGGAGCCTAGTCGGGTGTTGGCTTGCGTAGTCTCTAGGTATTCTCTTTATGACGTATTAGGGAGCGCCAATATGATGACCCACACTTGCTCGTTCTTCAGGACAGGTTCCGGCGAGGTGATGCTAGGGATGTGACTATTGGTGATGACGGTGTGATGAGGATGCAAGGCCGGATATGTGTGCCTAATGTGGATGGGCTTTGAGAGTTGATTCTTGAGGAGACCCACAACTCGCGGTATTCCATCCATCTGGGTGCCGCGAAGATGTACCTGGATTTGAGACAGCACTATTGGTGGATGCAGATGAAGAAGGATATAGTCGAATTTGTAGCTCAGCACTATCTAACTTAGGTCAAATTCCATGATTATGCCTTTAATTTTGTGATTTGTGATGGAAAATTGAGGAAAATGAGGAAGAATTCTTGAATTGGATTTTGGGGGTTTTGAAAGGGATTTTGTTATCGGATTGGAGTAAATTTGGTATGGTTAGACTCGTGAGTGGATGGGCTTTCAAGTTTTGTAATTTTTTTCAGATTCGAGACGTGGGTCTTGGGCCGGGTTTGAACCGAATTCGTGATTTTTGGTCTAATTTGATAATTTTCATATGGAATTCATTCCTTTAGCGTATATTGATGATAATATACTAATTTTGGATAGATTCAGAGCGTTTGGAGGCCGAGTCTAGCAGCAAGGGCATCACAGAGTAGGAGTTTGGCTTGATTGAGGTAAGTAACGCTTCCAAACTTGATTCTGAGGGTTCGAAACCCTGAGCTACATGTTATGTGATTATTATTGAGGTGACGCGCATGCCAAGTGGCGGGCGTGCAGGCAAGAACCGTGAGAATTGTGGCATGGTACATTCCACGGCACCGCTTGGTGATTTTTTCTTGTTGATATTCGTGTTTCTATCATGTGATTAAGTATATGTGTTATAACTCATGTTAGATATCCTGTTAGGGCTTCACGTCGATACTATTGAGACCCGAGTGGTCATTTCCTGTTGTCATCTCATTTGTGTCATTGACATTCTATACTCAATCTTATTCAAGCATATCTATCCTGTCTCTGTCTCAGTCTCGCTCCCAGTTGTTACTAATTGGCACATCATATCATTGTTTCGAACTAGTTTCATGGCATTGTGAGCCCTTGTGTGTGAGACTGGAGAGTGATGACTGAGTGAGTTCGAGAGCCTGATTATGAGTGACAGTTATGGGATCGGGTTGCACGCCGCAGCGGTTATGTTGATGATTGTGATAGCGCTTGGGCAGTAGGAGCCCCTCCGGAGTTTGTAACACACACCCAGTGAGCGTAGATGATATTATTGAGGGATGGATTTCCCCGGACATGGATTTTTTCGAAGTATTGATACCTGGAGATGGATTTATCCGCAGGGTTGGATTACCCATTTTCCTCGGTAGAGAGTGACTATATAGTCAACATCGAGTATGTTCCGGTATGGATTTCCCTAGGCCGGATGTCCATATGCGGTACCGAGTGATTGAGCACATGAGAGAGGGAGTACATGGTACATTTTCATGCATTTTGTGCATTGGCATTTACATTACTTCCTGAGCTGAATACCTGAATGGAAAGCATGTCTACTTTACTTTATAGTTTTGTTTTTGTTATCTGTTGAGGTTAGTCCGTCACTGCCTATCAGCCCATAGTTTGGGCTTGTTACTTACTGAGTTGGTGTACTCACGTTACACCCTGCATCTTGTGTGTAGATTCAGGTATCTCAAGCCACGGTAGCGGCTGTTGACTATTCTAGTCGCGGACTTTCATCGGAGATAGCGAGGTAGCTGCCTGGCAATCACAGTCCCGCCTCTCTCCTTCCTTATCTTCCTTTTAGTGTATTTTGGCTATTCTCAGACTATGATGTCTTGTTATATTTCAGAATAGTTGTAGTATTGGCTCATGACTTAGTAACACCTGATGTCGGGCTTTTATTTTCCGCATTGTAGTTTTGAGTTTACCTATTTTATTCACATTTCAGTTCGAAAAAGATTTTACCTAATTTTTTAAATATCGAATTATTTGAGAGTGTCGGCTTGCCTAATTTCATGATAGGTTCCATCACGACTGGGTTGGTTTTGGGTCGTGATAGTCACTCTGAGTCAGTCCTTGTCAAAACAAGCAAGAAAAAATTTCAAAATCTGCTACCAGCTTTTCAGTTGCACAAATTAAATTTGGCCAGCACACTCAGTTGTTATAGTCTACATGCCTTGAGGATTCATGGAGAGGTCTCCCCAAAAGACTCTTGTCAACCTACTTGGCTAAAGCAAGCAAAGATAACCTCAGGTTAATCAGGAATTTTCTATATTACTGAACACGGACTATGAAGTGTGCACATCGTGCAAAAGGAACTTACCAGTTGTGATTCTCTCTGACAGACAAATTTCTCCAAAAGCAAAAGGCATTTAATATTAGAAAAGGTTATCTAAGAATAGAAATCTCTTTTTTGAGACAAGGCTGATTGAGCCACAAAACAACAATGGCATTGGGAGCGAAACAATCAGGGTTGATAAAGAAAGTAAAAGTCCCTTGAAAGCAACAACAGAGTCTCCCAACAGTGCAAGCAATTACCAATGTAGTCGGTCTTTCAAAAGTTGGATGACCACAAATCCAAGCTGCCCAAGACTCAAGGCCACAAACCAACCACCACTTTCAAAACTAACAAAATTTTCTTTGTTTGAAACAGGAACAAAGCAGTGCAAGTAAAGTGGTTAAAAAAGGAGAGAGAAAAAAAGGGATGAAAAATGAAAAAAAGAGAAGAAAAGAAAATAAAAAGAAGAGAAGATCCGACAAAGGAAAGTTTCTCAAATCTTTGCCTTTATCTGTATTTATAGTGTGCATAAAATCTTGCTATTGCTCTTCACATTCTTTCCTCCTAGGGTAATACATCCTAGTCTGATGGATTTTTCTTCCAATAAAAATCTTAGTCTGATGAATCTTTCTCCTAAGATAAAAGCCCTAGTCTGATGAACGTTCTCCTAGGATAAACGTCTTAGTCTGATGAATCTTTCTCCTAAGATAAAACGCCATAGTCTGATGAACTTTCTCCTTGGATCGAAGTCTTAGTTTGATGAATCTTTCTCCTAAGATAACAAAAAAAAAAGACTTAGTCTGATGAACTTTCTCCTAGGATCGAAGTCTTAGTCTGATGAATTTTTCTCCTAAGATATGAAAATATAGTCGGATGAATTTTCTCCTAGGATAGAAATCTTAGTCTGATGAATCTTTCTCCTAAGATAACCAAGCAAAAAAGAAAAAAAAAAGACCTAATCTGATGAATCTTCTCCTAGGATAAACGTCTTAGTCTGATAAACTTTTCTCCTAAGATAAGAAAACCTATTCTGATGTACTTTCTCCTAGGATCGAAGTCTTAGTCTGCTGAATTTTTCTCCTAAGATAAGAAAACCTAGTCTGATGAATTTTGTCCTAGGATAGAAATCTTAGTCTGATGAATCTTTCTCCTAAGATAAAAAAAAGACATATTCTGATGAACATTCTCCTAGGATAAACATTTTAGGCTGATGAATCTTTCTCCTACAAAAAAATGCCCTAGTCTGATGAACTTTCTCCTAGGATCGAAGTCTTAGTCTGATGAATCTTTCTCCTAAGATAAAAAAAAGACATATTCTGAGGAACATTCTCCTAGGATAAACATTTTAGGCTGATGAATTTTTCTCCTACAAAAAAATGCCCTAGTCTGATGAACTTTCTCCTAGGATCGAAGTCTTAGTCTGATGAATCTTTCTCCTAAGATAAGAAAACCTAGTCTGATGAATTTTCTCCTAGGATCGAAGTCTTAGTCTGATAAATCTTTCTCCTAAGATAACAAAAAAAAGACCTAGTCTGATTAGGGATGGCAATAGGGCGGGGCAGGGCAGGTATGGGGCGGGTTTCGCAAGACCCACAAAAATTTCAACCCGGCCCCACCCCGCTTAATTTTTTTCTTTTTTTCTTTAATATTTTAAAATTTAGTATATGAAACAACTGGAGAAATATAAGAACCATTGATAGACCTAAGGAGCTTGTCTACCATCTACTTATCACTTCCAAATGTGAATGTATTTGACCTTAATAATTAGTAATCACAAGAAAAGAGAGGGAGAGGCTAATGATCCAAGATCAGAAAAGCAAATGGGCTCAATTTATATTGATGCTTGTTACTGATATGACTGGTGATTTCATGTTTCCGTTTAATATTAAATCCCATTTTCTTCATCAGTTTAACATTCTTGTTACCAAACCATGACTAGAATATAACGTGTGCTTTCTACAAATATGACAGTCAAATATTTTACATCATGTTACTGCAGAAGATTTGATACCTACAACAACAAAAAAGACTAAATCTAGTGAAGTATGAAGAAAAATAAAATAACTAGAAACTGATTAAGATGAGATTCCATGAAAGAAGGAACTTGTGAGCGAGTGGGTGCGGAAGAGCCCCAAAAGAAACTGATTAAGTTGCCCCGCATTGAACCCGCCCCACCCCGCTTAAAAATTGTTTTAACCCGCCCCGCCCAATTGCCATCCCTAAGTCTAATGAACTTTCTCCTAGGATCGAAGTCTTAGTCTAATGAATTTTTCTCCTAAGATAAGAAAATCTAGTCTGATGAATTTTCTCCTAGGATAGAAATCTCAGTCTGATGAATCTTTCTCCTAAGATAACAAAACAAAAGACCTAGTCTGACGAATTTTCTCCTAGGATAAACGTCTTAGTCTGATGATCTTTTCTCCTAAAATAAGAAAACCTAGTCTGATGAACTTTCTCTTAGGATCGAAGTCTTGGTCTGATGAATTTTTCTCCTAAGATATGAAAACCTAGTCTGATGAATTTTCTCTTAGGATAGAAATCTTAGTCTGATGAATCTTTCTCCTAAGATAACAAAAAAAGACTAGTCTGATGAATTTTCTCCTAGGATAAACGTCTTAGTCTGATGAATTTTATCCTAGGATACAAAGCCTTAGTCTGATGAATCTCTCTCTAAGATAAGGAAACCTAGTTTGAGACCCTTTCAACTAGGATAAGAAATCTTAGTCTGATGAATATTTCTCCTAAGGTAATCAAAAAGTCCTAGTCCGATGAATTTTCTCCTGGGATAGAAATCTTAGTCTGATGAATCTTTCTCCTAAGATAAGAAAACCTAGTATGATGAATTTTCTCCTAAGATAGAAATCTTAGTCTGATAAATCTTTCTCCTAATATAAGAAAACCTAGTCTGATGAATTTTCTCCTAGGATAATTAAAAAACGAAAAAGAAGTCTGGTTCGAAAAAAAGAGTCATTTGTTCATGCCCTCAAAAAATAAGTGTTGGGGCAATTTGTTTAAAAGAATGATTTTCTCAAAAAAAATTATGAAAATGATTTTTCTCAAAAAAACAAAATCCTTCTTAATTCGTTTTAGCATAGAGTACAGAATTCCCTAGTCTTGTTTTCCAACGTAGGATCTCCACTCCCTAGTTGATTTTATTTCAGACATATGGTCTCCACTCCCTAGTCTGTTTTCCAACATAGGGACTCCGCTCCCTAGTTGATTTCATTTTAGACATAGGGTCTACACTCCCTAGTCACTTTTCCAACATAGGGTCTCCACTCCCTAGTTGATTCTATTTTAGACATAGGGTCTCCACTCTCTAGTTGATTCTATTTTAGACACAGGGTCTCCACTCCCTAGTCATTTTTCCAGCATAAGTATCCACTCCCTAGTTGATTATCTTTTAGACATAGGGTCTCCACTCCCTAGTCACTTTTCCAACATAGGGTCTCCACTCCCTAGTTGATTTAATTTTTAGACATAGGGTCTCCACTCCCTAGTCTCTTTTCCAAACATAGGGTTGTCATTCCCTAGTTGATTTTTATTTTAGACATAGTGTCTCCACTCCCTAGTCTTTTTTCCAACATAGGGTCTCTGCTCCCTAGTTGATTTTCTTTTAGACATAGGGTCTCCACTCCCTAGTCTCTTTTCCGACATAGGGTCTCCACACTCTAGTTGATTCTATTTTAGACATAGGGTCTCCACTCCCTAGTTGATTTTATTTTAGACATAGATTCTCCACTCCCTAGTCGCTTTTCCGACATAGGGTCTCCACTCCCTAGTTGATTTTAGTTTAGACATAGGGTCTCCACTCCCTAGTCATTTTTCCAACATTGGGTCTTCACTCCCTAGTTGATTTTATTTTTAGACATAGGGTCTCCAATACCTAGTTGTTTTTCCAACATAGGGTCTCCACTCTCTAGTTGATTTTATTTTAGGCATAGGGTCTCCACTCCCTAATCTCCTTTCCAACATAGGGTATCCACTCCCTAGTTTATTTGATCTTAAATGCAGGGTACACTACTCCCTGATATCGTTGCTAATATATGGTATACATGTAACGACCTGGCCAGTCGTTTTGAGAGTTAAAGCCTCGATCCCCTATTAACTACTTCCCATCTATTTATTTCTACTATTTTGTCTTGCCGGGAGGGTCCGTGTTGGGTTTCGGAGTGAATTGAGACACTTAGTCTCTTAATTGGAACTTTAAGTTAGAAAATTTTGTGTGTAAATGACCTCGGATTTGATTTTTGATGGTTTCACTAGCTCCGTTAGGTGATTTTGGACTTAGGAGCGCGTTTGGAATGTGATTTGGAGGTCCGTAGTAGAATTAGGCTTGAATTGGCGAAAATTGGAATTTTGGAAATTTTGGCCGGTAGTGGAAATTTTGATATCGGATTTGGAATGGAATTTTGGAAGTTGGAGTAGGTTTATAGCGTCATTTTTGATTTGTTCGTAAAATTTTAGGTCATTCGGACTAGATTTGATATGTTTCGACGTCGTTTGTAGAATCTAGAAATTTCAAAGTTCATTAGGCTTGAATCCGTATGTAATTCATGTTTTTGATGTTGTTTGATGTGGTTTGAAGGCTCGACTAAGTTCGTATGGTGTTTTAGGAGAGGTTGGTATGTTTGGTTGAAGTCCCGGGGCCCTCGGGTGAGTTTCAGGTGCTTAACGGATGAAAATGGACTTGGGAGAATTTGTTGAGTTGCTGGTTCTAGTGTCTTTCACACCTGCAGTGGGAGGTCCGTAGGTGCGTCCCTGCAGAACTGAGGCTGGGATCGCAGGTGCGCCTTTAGGCCTGGGAATTTGTGGTCGCAGATGCGACGAGCGAGCCACAAGAGCGGAGCCACATATGCGAAAGGGTAGTCGCATATGCGGAGGTGAGAAGGATCCAAGGCTCCACAGAAGCGGACGATTAGCCGTAGATGCGGACATAGGCGTGCATGTGTGGACTATGGAGTTTAATGAAGACTCGTAGATGCGGAGTCGTAGCCGCAGAAGTAAGACCGCAGATACGGTCCTGGGGTCGCAGAAACGATAATCGCTGGGCAGATAAGAGAGAGTTCGAGGGTTTGAAATCCATTCTTCATTTTTAGATTTGGGAGATCAGAAATTGGTGATTCTTTGAGGGATTTTCAGGTAGAACTATTGGGTAACAATTCCTAACTCGATTTTGATCATATTTCATTAATCTATTGTTGTATTTTTCATCTTTGGGTGAGGAAGTTGGGAGAATGGGGGGAAAATTCCCCAACCAAAAATCTGAGTTTTGAGTGGGATTTAGGTGTCGAATTTGGATGATTTTTGTACGAGTGAACTCGTGAGCGAATAGGTGTTCTTATTTGGTAATTTTTACTCGATTCCGAGACGTGGGTTCGGTGAGGTTTTTTTACCAATTTTTCTAATTTCTTGTTTTAACTTCGATTCCGTTCGCTAGATTAGTTTCTTGTAGTTATATTTATGTTATGTAATTGGTGTTGGCTAGATTTGGGCCATTCGGAGTCGAATATTCGTGGAAAGACATAATTTCAATTGATTTGAGCTTGGTTCGAGGTAAGTGGCTTTCCTAACCTTGTGTGGGGGAACTCCCCTTAGGATTTGATATTGTTTGATATTTGAGAGCACCTTGTACGTGAGGTAACGAGTACGTACACGGGCTAATTGTTGTTAAAACCCAATTTTCACTAAATGGTAACTTGTTTTTCCCTCTTATTTGAACTTATTAGCATGTATTGTTAGACTAAGAAAGCATGCCTACTTGCCTTAACGACTTACTTGAATTATGTGCAGCATGTTTATTGGTTTTACCTGTCTTCCTTGAATTATGTGCAGCATGTTTATTGGTTTTACATGTCTTCCTTGAATTATGTGCAGCATGTTTATTGGTTTTACCTGTCTTCCTTGACTTGTACTTAGGATTAGTTTTAATACTACGTGCCATGATTATTGAATCTTGTTGTTTGGATGCATATTTACTTTGGGACTACGGAACGGTATTCCGGGAGATCCCCCTTTCTTGTATATTTACTTTGGGACTACGAAATGGTATTCGGGGAGATCCCCCAGCACATTTACATTTGGGACTACCGAAAGGTATTCCGGGAGATCTCCCTGCACATTTACAATAGGGACTACGAGACGGTATCTCGGGAGATCCCCTGTTGAACTGTTGTGTTCCGAGTTGTTGTTTTCTCGTGATTCATTCCTTATTATAGTTCAGTCTGTATTACTGCGATATTTCCTTTTGCTTTGCTTTATATATATATGCCCTAACCTGACCTCGTCACTACTCAACCGAGGTTAGGCTTGGCACTTACTGGGTACCATTGTGGTGTATCATGCCCTTCCTGCACATGTTTTTCGTGTGCATATCCAGGTACATCTTATCCGCCTCATCATTAGTGTAGTTGTTGCAGCTTACCGGAGACTTCAAGGTATATCTGCCCGTGCCCGCAGATCCTCAGAGTCCCCCTTTATCCCTTATGTTTGTTTCCTTCCTTATTTCCTTTAGATACTATGTATAGGAGACAGTAAGACAGAATTTCTTAGAGTTTGTGACTCGTTTTTGGGAGTATTGTGTATATTTGATGGCTGGTTTACTTGTAATTTCTTATCCGTATAATATATCTATTGAAACTAGTTGTAAATTATTGCTTTACTTACATTATTTTGATTTATTAGACTTACCCAGTCGTAGCGACTAGGTGCCATCACGACGTCTTACATAGGAAGAAATGCGCCGTGATGAGTTGGTATCAGAGCTTTAGGTTCATAGGTGTCATGAGTCACAAGCCAATTTATAAGAGTCTCTCGGATCGGTACGGAGACATTTGTACTTATCTTCGGGAGGCGATGGAACTGTTAAGAACAATCATACTTCTTTGATTTCCTTGTCGTGTGAGTTATTGACATCAAATTTTAAAAATTCTCTATTCTATTCTTTCTCACAGATGGTGAGGACTCGTATCGGGAGATCTGACGATCAGGCACCCGAGCCCCCTGCCAGAGCCTCCAGAGGCCGGACCGGGGTAGAGGACGACCACGCGGTGCAGCCAGAGCACCTACGCGAGCTGCGACAGAGGAGCCCCCAGCAGCTCCAGCTGGAGGACAGACACCGAAGGTTCCTATTGCTGTTCCAGCCCTCCAGGAGACTTTCCCTCAGTTCATGAGCATGTTCAGCATATTAGCTCAGGCTGGACTGATTCCACTAGCTCCCACTACATCTTAGGCTAGGGGAGGGGCATAAACTCCCACATCTCGTACTCTTCAGCAGAGGGTCCAGGTTGATCAGGCCCCATAGTTTATTGCTATGCCACCAGTGGCTCCGGTTCAGCATGAGACCATGGTAGCTGCGTCTGAGGCAAAGCAGCTTAGACTTGATAGGTACAAGAAGTACCAACCACCCACTTTCAGCATATTAGCTTCAAAGGATGCTCAGGGGTTTCTAGAGGAGTGCCATCGTATCCTCACACTATGGGCATAGTGGAGATGAGTGGGGTTTCTTTTACCACTTCCAGTTGAGAGGAGCAACCTATCAGTGGTGGTGTGCCTATGAGCTGAGTAGTCTGGACGAGTCAGCCTCACTCACTTTAACTCAGTTCTCATATATGCTTTTGCGTGAGTATGTCCCTCAGAGCCTCAGGGATGCTTGGCGCACAGAGTTTGAGCAGTTGCGCCAGGGTTCTTGACTGTGTCGGAGTATGCAGTCCATTTCAGTGAGTTGGCTCGACATGCACCGGCTTTGGTTGCCACAGTTCGGGAGAGGGTTCGTCGCTTCATTGAGACCAGTATTGCTAGGGAGTTGGAGATGGATATCTCTTATCAGCAGGTCGCGAGTATTGCAAAGAGAGTGGATGTCATGCTTGCTCGGGACAAAGAGGAGAGAGAGACCAAGAGGTCTCGAGAGACTGGTCATTACTCTCGAGCTCGTGCCCCAGCAGCTCGCCATGGTAGGGGTTTTGTGAGTCGCCCTATTCATTCAGCTCTTCCATCCGCTAGTGGTGTTCCAGCTCCTTCCAGGCCTCAGGAGCCTTATTATGCACCACCAGTATCCAGTGTGCCTCCTGCTCGGGGTGCTATTAGTGGCCAGTTCAGCAGGCCAGGCTCGAGCCAGTCACAGCTGCCGCATCCTCCGAGGGTTTATTTTGAGTGTGGTGATACTCGTCATATGGTGAGGGATTGCCACAGACTTAGGAGGGGTGCATCTCTACAGACTTCTCAGCCACCATGTGCTCTATCGGGTCCTCCGGCCATACTTCCAGCACCAGCTGCCGCCCCACCTACTCAGACAGCTCGAGGTGGAGGTCGGGGAGGTCGAGGTCGCCTTAGAGGGGGAGTTCAGGCCAGGTATTATGCCCTTCCAGCTCGTTCAGAGGCAGTTTCAGATGACTCTGTCATCACAGGTATGTTCCAGTCTGTCATAGAGATGCGTCTGTATTATTTGACCCAGGCTCTACGTATTCCTATATGCCCTCTTATTTTGCTCCATATTTGGGGGTATCTCGGGATTCTTTGAGTTCCCCTATTTATGTATCTACTCTTGTGGGAGATTCTCTTGCTGTGGATCGCGTATTCGATCGTGTCTGATTGATCTTAGTGGTTTTGAGACCAGAGCCGATTTATTATTACTCAGCATGGTAGATTTTGATGTTATCTTGGGCATGTACTGGTTGTCGCCCCATTATGCTATTCTTGATTGTCACGCTAAGACTGTGACGCTGGCTATGCTAGGCTTACTGCGATTAGAGTGAAGGGATACATTAGAGTATACTCCCTGCAGGGTTATTTCATTTCTTAAAGCTCATCGAATGGTTGAGAAGGCGTGTGATGCGTATTTGGAATATGTGAGGGATAGTGTTGATACCCCTACAATTGCGTCAGTCCTAGTAGTGAGGGACTTCCCTGATGTGTTTCCAGCTGATCTTCCGGGCATGCCATCCGACAGAGATATTAATTTTGGCATTGATTTGTGGCGGCACTCTGCCTATCTCTATTCCTCCTTACCGCATGGCTCCTCCTGAGTTGAAGGAGCAGTTGCAGTAGTTGCTTGATAAGGGCTTCATTCGGCACAGTGTGTCACCTTAGGGTGGTCCGGTCTTGTTTTTGTGAAGAAAAAGGATGGTTCTATGCATATGTGTATTGATTATTGCCAGCTGAACAAGGTTACAGTGAAGAACATGTATTTATTGCCTCGCATTTATGATTTATTTGATCAGTTACAGTGTGCCAGAGTGTTTTCCAAGATTGACTTGTGTTTAGGCTATCATCAGTTGAAGATTCGGGAGCCGGATATCCCGAAGACTGCTTTCAAGACCAGATATGGTCACTATGAGTTTCTTGTCATGTCTTTTGGGTTGACCAATGCCCCAGCAACCTTTATCATTTGATACACAGTGTATTCCAGCTTTATCTTGACTTCTTCATTATTGTGTTTATTGACGACATCTTAGTATATTCCCGAACTCGGGAAGATCATGAGCAGCACCTGAGGACTGTGCTCCAGACTTTGAGGGAGAAGAGGTTGTATGCAAAATTTTCTAAGTGTGAGTTTTGGCTTGACTCAGTGGCATTCTTGGGTCACGTAGTATCGAGTGATGGGATCAAGGTACGTCCGAAGAAGGTAGAGGCAGTGCATAGTTAGCCTAGACCATTATCGGCTACGAAAATCCGCAGTTTCCTTGGTTTGGCGGGGTATTACCATCGCTTTGTAGAGAGATTTTCATCTATTGCAGCACCTATGACCAGGCTGACCTAGAAGGGTGCTCCGTTCAGGTGGACAGAGGAGTGTGAGGAGAGATTTCAGAAGCTCAAGACAGCTTTGACTATAGCCCCAGTATTTGTATTGCCTACAGGTTCGGGGTCTTACACCGTCTATTGTGATGCTTCGCGGATTGGTCTTAGTGCGGTGATGATGCAGGACGGTAGGGTGATTGCCTATGCATCCATACAGTTGAAGGTGCATATAAGAGCTATCATGTCTATGATCTTCAGTTAGCAGCTATTGTTCATGCCTTGAAGATTTGGCTCCACTATTTGTACGATGTTCCTTGTGAGATCTTCACTGATAACCGGAGTTTACAGCACCTGTTCAAGCAAAAGGATCTTAACTTGTGCCAGCATAGGTGGTTGGAGCTACTTAAGAATTATGACATCACTATTTTGTATCACCCAGGAAAGGCCAGTGTAGTGTCCAATGCTTTGATTCGCCGGGCGGAGAGTTTGGCATATCTTCCAGCAGCACAGAGGCCCTTAGCATTGGATTTTCAGGCCTTAGCTAGCCATTTTGTGAGATTAGATAGTTCGGAGTCGAGCCGGGTGTTGGGTTGCATGGTATCTCGGTCTTCTCTTTATGACCGTATAAAGGAGCGTCAGTATGATGACCCCTATCTGCTCGTCCTTAAAGACAGGGTTCAGCGAGGTGATGCTAGAGATATGACTATTGATGATGATGGCGTGATGATGATGTAGGGCTGGATATGTGGACCCAATGTGTGGGTTTCGGGAGTTGATTCTTGAGGAGACCCACAGCTCGCGATATTCCATTCATCTGTGTGCTACGAAGATGTACCAGGATTGAGACAGCACTATTGGTGGAGGATATAGTTGGGTTTGTGGCTAGGTGTCTCAACTGTCAGCAGATTAAGTATGAACATCAGAGACCAGGTGGCTTGCTTCAAAGGTTAGAGATAACAGAGTAGAAGTAGGAGCGAATCACCATGGATTTCGTATTTGGGCTCCCACGGACTTCGAGAAAGTTCGACGCTATTTGGGTGATTATGGATCGGCTAACCAAGTCGGCTCATTTCATTCCAGTGATGGCTACTTACTTTTTAGAGAAGTTGGCATGAGATTTACATCCGAGAGATTGTTCGCCTTCATGGCGTCCCAGTTTCCATCATTTCAGACAGAGGCACATAGTTTACATCACGGTTCTGGAGAGTCATACAGCTGGAGTTGGGCACTAGGGTAGAGCTGAGCACAACATTTCACCCCAGATGAACGGGTAGTCTGAGCGCACGATTCAGATTCTAGAGGATATGCTCTCTTCTTGTGTGATGGAGTTTGGAGGGTCATGGGTTGCGAAGTTTACCTACCACAACATTTATCAGTCCAGCATTTAGATGGCACTGTATGAGGCTCTGTATGGTAGGCGATGTCGGTCCTCAGTGGGTTGGTTCGAGCCGGGCGAGGCCCGATTGTTGGGTACAGACTTGGTCCAGGATGCCCTGGATAAGGTGAAGGTGATTCAGGATAGACTTCGTACAACCCAGTCCAGACAGAGGAGTTATGCGAACCGGAAGGTTCGTGATTTACCATTCATGGTTGGATAGCGGGTCTTGTTTCGGGTATCGCCTATAAAGGGCTTCATGATGTTCGGGAATAAAGGCAAGCTGAGCCCGAGGTACATTGGTCTTTTTGAGATATTTGGTGTGTTGGGGAGGTGTCCTATGAGATTGCTCTACCTCCTAGCCTAGCAGGATTTCATCCAGTATTCCACGTTTCTATGCTCCGGAAGTATCAGGGTGATCCGACTCATGTATTAAATTTCAGCTCAGTCCAGTTGGACAAGGATCTATCTTATGTTGAGGAGCCAGTGGCAATCTTGGACAGGCAGGTCAGAAAGCTAAGGTCAAAAAATATTGCCTCAGTAAAGGTTCAGTGGAGGGGTCAGCCGGTCAAGGAGGCGACTTGGGAGACTGAGCAGGATATGTGCAGCCGTAATCCTCATCTTTTCACAGCTTCAGGTATGTCTCTATGCTCATTCGAGGATGAATGATTGCTTTAAGAGGGAGAGGATGCAACGACCTAGTCGGTCGTTTTGAGAGTTAGAGCCCCGATCCCCTATTAACTGCTTCCCATGTATTTATTTATGCTATTTCGTCTTGCCGAGAGGGTCCATGTTAGATTTCAGAGTGAATTGAGATACTTAGTCTCTTAATTGGAAGCTTAAGTTGGAAAAGTCGACCAGACGTTGACTTGTGTGTAAACGACCTCAGATTTGATTTTTGATGGTTTCGCTAGCTCCGTTAGGTGATTTTGGACTTAGGAGCGCATCCGGAATGTGATTTGGAGGTCCTTAGTAGAATTAGGCTTGAATTGGCGAAAATTAGAAGTTGGAGTAGGTTCGTAGCGTCATTTTTGACTTATGTGTAAAATTTGAGTCCATTCGTACGAGATTTGATCTGTTTCGACTGCGTTTGTAGAATCTAGAAATTTCAAAGTTCATTAGGCTTGAATCCGTGTGTAATTCGTGTTTTTGATGTTGTTTGATGTGGTTTGAAGGCTCGACTAAGTTCATATGGTGTTTTAGGAGTGGTCGGTATGTTTGGTCGAAATCCCGGGGGCCTCGGGTGAGTTTCAGGTGCTTAACGGATGAAAATGGACTTAGGAGAATTTGTTGAGTTGCGGGTTCTAGTGTCCTTCGAACCTGCGGTGGGCCGCAGAAGCGAGGATGGGATAGCAGGTGTGCCTTTAGGCCTGGGAGTCTGTGGTCGCAGATGCAACGAGCGAGCCGCAAGAGAAGAGTTGCATCTGCGGAAGGGTAATCATAGATACGGAGGTGAGAAGGATCCAAGGCTCCGCAGAAGCGGACGATTAGCCACAGAAGCGCATCCGCAGATGCGGACATAGGTGCGTAGGTGCAGACTGTGGAGTTTAATGAAGACTCAGAGATGCGGAGTCCTAGCCGCAGATGCGGCCCTGGGGTCGTTGAAGCGATAATCGCTGGGCAGATAAGAGAGAATTCGAGGGTTTGAAATCCATTCTTCATTTTTAGATTTGGGAGCTCAAAAGTTAGCGATTCTTTGAGGCATTTTCAGGGAGAACTATTGGGTAACTATTTCTAACTCGATTTTGGTTATATTTCATTAATCTATTGTTGTATTATTCATCTAATTAAGGAATTTGGGTGAGGAAGTTGGGAAAATGGGGGAAAAGTTTCCCAACCAAAAATCTGAGTTTTGAGTGGGATTTAGGTGTCAGATTTGGATGATTTTTGTACGAGTGAACTCGTGAGCGAATGGGTGTTCTTATTTGGTAAGTTTTACTCGATTCCGAGACGTCGGCCCGGTGAGGCTTTTTGAGCGATTTTTCCAATTTTTTGCTTTAACTTCTATTTCGTTCGCTAGATTAGTTTCTTGTAGTTATATTTATGTTATGTAATTAGTTTTGGTTAGATTTGGACCATTCGAAGTCGGATATTCGTGGAAAGAGCATAATTTCGGATTGATTTGAGCTTGGTTCGAGGTAAGTGGCTTGCCTAACCTTGTGTGAGGGAACTCCCCTTAGGATTTGGTATTGTTTGATAAATGAGTGTCGTGTACGTGAGGTGACGAGTACGTACACGGGATAATTGTTGTAAAACCCCAATTTTCACTAAATGGTAACTTGTTTTTCCCTCTTATTTGAACTTATTAGCATGTATAGTATCATGTTAGACTAAGAAAGCATGCCTACTTGCCTTAACTATTTACTTGAATTACGTGCAACATATTTAGTGGTTTTACTTGTCTTCCTTGACTTGTACTTAGGATAAATTGTAATACTTCGTGACACGATTATTGAATCTTGTTGTTTGGCTGCATATTTACTTTGGGACTACAAAATGATATTCCGGGAGATCCCCCTTGTCTTGCATATTTACTTTGGGACTACGAAATGGTATTCCGGGATATCCCCCTGCACATTTACATTTGGGACTACGGAACGGTATTCCGGGAGATCCCCTACACATTTACAATAGGGACTATGAGATGGTATCTCGGGAGATCCCCTGTTGAACTGTTGTGTTCTGAGTTGTTCTTTTCCCATGATTCTTTCCTTGTTACATTTTAGTCCGTATTACTGTGATATTTCCTTTTGCTTTGCTATATATACATATATATATGTTCCGGTAGGACCCTGACCTGACCTCGCCACCACTCAACCGAGGTTAGGCTTGGCACTTACTGGGTATCATTGTGGTGTACTCATGCCCTTCCAGCACATATTTTTCGTGTTCAGATCCAGGTACATCTTATCCGCCTCATCATTAGTGCAGTCACTACAGCTTACCGGAGACTTCAAGAGATATCTGTTCGCGCTCGCAGATCCTCTGAGTCCCTCTCTATCCCTTATGTTGTTTTCCTTCCTTATTTCCTTTAGACACTATGTATAGGAGACAGTTAGACAGAATTTCTTAGAGTTTGTCACTCGCGATTTACCAGGTTTTGGGGGTGTTGTGTATATAAAAGATGTTACGTGAGACCATAAATAAGATCTGTAAGTGTGATGTGCTTCAGAAAATGCTCAAGAGAATGTATAGTTTGAGCAAGGCATTTGTTGCTTTCAGCTTGGTTTGAGAGTTTGACTAATTTACATGACTCAATCCTCGGCCATTTATGGATCTCTATGCAGAGTTTTTTGGCCTTTGGGCTATTATTTGTCACGACCCAAGTTTCCCTACGTTGGGTGTCGTGATGACACTAGTCTTAGGGACTAGGTAACCCTAATGTTAACTGAAATAAACAACAATATTTAACTAACGTCTAACAATTTTGAAATAGGAATCTCTATAACATTTACAATCTCAAAACCGATTGTACAAGTCATATTGCTAATATAAATCTCTAAATACAACTGTTTTGGATAAGGTAAACAGTGTGAATACAAAATCAGAAGGTGACTCCGAAACCTGCAAACGCAGCAGCATGTTTATCTTGATGCTCCACAACAAAAATCTAAATAGCTAGCTAATGATCAACTGACTTCGAAATACCTGGATCTACACAAAAATGTGCAGAAGTGTAGTATGAGTACACCACTGTGGTACCCAGCGAGTATCAAGACTAACCTCAGTGGAGTAGTGACGAGGAACAGTCAAGATACTTACTAGACTAAATAACCTGAACAAGTATAAGTATAGGAACAACAGAGTACGATATCTATAAAGACTACACATAATGACAAGTAATATGGTAAGTGCAGTAAGAAAGGAAAACAACAACTAACAGCGGAACACCATAATAGTGACACGGTAGAATGAACGAAAACGCAGTCTAAATCCGGTAATCACAGATAAAGGAAGGGCAAGTGACAACTCAACAAAAACGACCGTTTTCCCACCAGGTTTTAGTCAATAACCTTGCCACGATCCAAATCGATGGGTCGCGACGGATACCCGCTACAACATTATGCATATGTTGCTACGAAATATATTGTAGCTAATTAGCTACAAAATTTAAATGGCATGTGGCTAAGGACTAATACATATTGCTTCAATTTTTTTTTGTATTGTAGCTATATTAGTAAACTTTTTTGCCACGAACTATATAGTTGTAGCAAATAATCTTATTGTTTTGCCACGGAAAATAATCTCTGTAGCAATCTTTATACTATAGACACAAGGTGTTCTGCTGTGGCAAAATGTATTTCTTTGCCACGAAAATTTGATTTTTGTAGTTATTTTTAAAGTTTAGTCTCGTGGCAATAGTACTTATATTTAGCTGCGAGTAAATTTTTTTATAGCTATGAATCTACTCTTTTGCCATGAAATACATAGATCTATAGCTAAAGACTTTTTCCGTTTGCTACGAAAAGTAAAAATGTATAGCCATATTCTTGTTATGTGGCCATTATATATACATTTATTTAGCTACACATTCAACAATTCTATTACTACAAATTAAAAAACTTGCCACAAACATTGTTAGTCACAAGAAGTTTTAAGTCAAATATTCAAATCTTTCAGATTCCAAAATAGGTTCCAAGTTACCCATAATTATATATTCAAAATATCGAAATATTTACAATACGTAATTCTCTATGAATCTGTTATCAATGTTTTACCCGAGGCCGCACATTCTTCTCCTTTTTCTCTTGCCATTACTCCAACTGCACCATAGTTTGATTAATATCGATTTTAGCTTGTCATTGCTACTCTATTGATTCTTCAAATTTACCTGTCAATTTTGATAAAACAAATTAACACTAGAAATAAAAAATAACTGATCAAATATAAACTTTTTAATAGGTCCAGAATGGTCAAATATTTTCTAGAGAAGTATTGTAGATTACCTTCTCACAAAAACAAATCATATGTCTCTCTGATGACTTAGTTATTACTAACTTCACTAATATATCCTTAACATGCTTATATGACCAATTTATGAGATAATGAAACTCTCACCAATTAGGATAGTAAAACTCCAAATATTTTACATTACAAGTCAATCTAACCCTAGAAGTTTTTTTTTAACAAGCCTTAATCAAGGAACAAGCATGTATTCCTACATTATAATTTCCCATGAAATTATAAGAAAGAACCCTATATCAATATTATAAACAACATACCTAGGAAATAGCAAGAGAGTTCATTCATACCAATAAAATGGGAACATCAGTAAAAAAAAAATCATAATCTCCTGAAAACACAATAGAAAAGGATCAAATTTAATTTCATCAAAAATTATTAAAAGCATCTCCTTAATCATATTTCAGAAGCTTCAACCATAAACAAATAAATTATTAATGATATACCAATCTAATAATAATGAAAATAAGATTAAAACTTTTCTCTTCCCAAAATTTTCTTTTCCCAATTAACAAAGAAGAAGAATATATATACTTTATCAAATCCAGCATAAGTAATAAATGAAGTCTGACAGGGACACTGAAAATTGAAAATAATAAAGAGGACGAAATAAAGTAACCAAAGAAATATTCTTATATATGTCGAAATAAAGTAACCAAAAAAATAAAGAGGACGAAGGTGTTGGAGAAGCGGGTGAGGGTGTGACGGCTGGAGAGGTAAAAAAAAAAATGAGGGGTTAGGTTTTGGGATCTCATTCTTGTTTTATAACCCTATTCTTTCATTTCCTAACTTTTTATGTACAAACATTATAAATGTAATACAAGTATGGCTTACCTAAAAAATAAAATTATTTATAAATATTTGATTTACATTAAATACAAAAGGAACTAATTAAATATTTTCATGTATAGCTTTTTATTACTACTATTTAAATTGAATGTAATAGTAATCATTATAATAAGATACAAGCTCATATAGTTATAGATAACTTATTTAACAAGAATTATAACATAATTATTTTTGTTATGGATTTCAATATCAACCATATTAAATTCTTAATCCTTAGTGTAACTAGATATAAAATTATGTTCTAATATTACATAATTAGAAAAACATATTTTAAAAAATATTACTTAATTAATTTCAATATTATTAGCACAGACATTTCATTGTCAAACAGTGCCAAAATTAGCAATCGATTTTGTTTTTGTCAAAATTCCATATCAGTATTTTGATATTTTTTATTTTTATTTTACTGGCCCTTAGTCTGTCACAATTCCGTGGATTGTGGAATGTCATTCGTCACTAAAAATAGTTTTTAATTTTCTTTTTGTAGTGTTAGTACTTAGTATTTTTTTTTTAATCATAAAAGTCATACATTATATTATATTAAGTGTTGATATTGCTTTTGTTACACGATGATGAAAATTGTCCACTTTTGGTGGATGATCAGCAGTAATACATAGGTTCCCTAGAGACTTTAGGTGATTACAAATAGAGATAGGCATTGTCTTTCCACAAATATACTCCCCACCTATTTCCTTACTCACTTGTAAGGACACAAAAGAAGGTGAATTTACATAGCACTTAGGTCTATCACGAGCAAACTGACAGAAGCTTTATTTGGTGGCGTCTTTTGCAAGTAGGTGTGCCACCTTGTTTCCCTCACGAAAGCTATGCCGGAGCGGGGTGTTCTTCAGCTGGTGCATTGTTGACCTGCAAGATAGAATTGTGTTAGCACAAATTTTGTGATTATATGTTAATGCCTTAATGGCTTCTGTAGAATCCGTTTCGATTTCCAGCGGTATAAGCTCGCATTTTCTGGCTAGTTGTAGTCCTTCCTCAGTGGCTTGCAGTTTTGCATGGAGGGAAGAGATCGCAGTGCTTTGCTTTTGGAAGCCAATCACCCAGTTGCTTCCATGGTTTCTAATCATTCCTCCTAAACTTGCTTTGTTGTTAGTGGATTTAAAGGCCCTGTCAGTATTAAGTTTGTAATAATTATTTTGTGGGGCGTGCCATTTTATATTTATGGTCGTTGTCTCCGACGTTAGATTGCTGGGCATGGTTGTCCACATGTATTCCATAGCATATTTTTGTATATTACTTAGCGTGGGGTTTAAGTTGGTGTTGTTTATGTTGTTGTTGTTCCTAACAATCCGGATGCCCCATAGACAAAAAGAGAATAAAATTTGCCAAAACAGATTGTTCCTATTAAGGGAAGTTTTTGTGTCGCAGAGGTTTGTTAATCAATTATTTTTATCAATTTTGTTTGTGTCGATGTTGAGAGATCTCCATAGGCTTTTAACGACAGGGCATTCCAAAAAGATGTGTGTAATGATTTTTGTTTTCAGTCGACAGATACCCAAGTGGTATAGGTAGCTTCTGCATGGGATTTTTTGTGAACAAATTGCCAGATGAAGAATCTTAATTTGTTTGGACAATATAACTTTCAAACCCAAGAGTAATCCACATGTGATATATGTTGACTAACCAATAGTTTGTAGCAACTTTTGGTGTGAAGATCCCATCGGTATTGAGGCTCCATAGGAGGTTGTCAATGTTGCCTTGTTGTAGAGGTATTGGAATAGTATGGATTTTTTCTAAAATGGTGGATGAAATTTTTGTAAAATCCCAACTATTTTGCTTAATAATATCTTTGATTTTTATATCAGATTCTCTCCATTGTAGGGGACCTTGAATGGATTTTTAAGTGTTGTTGTGTTTGGAATCCACTTAGTGTCCCATAGGTTAAAATTTGACTGCTACTAGGAGTTCATTGGATGCCTTGCGCACATATGGTCCAACCACTTAGTATACTTTTTCATATAAAGGAGGTGTTTGATTTTGTTTGGTACCATACCTATTGATAAGCACATTTGCCCAAGGTGCTGTGGGATTTGTTAGTATCCCCCATGTGAGATTGGCAAGGATAGCATTATTTTTATGGCTGGCCTTGACAATACTCAAACCTTCGGATTCTTTAGGAGTAGTTATGGTGTCCCATTTTATAAGGTGGAGTTTTCTTTTTTTCATGGTGGTGCCCCAAATAAAATTTTTTTGTATTTGATCGATTTGTTTGTTAATTTTATTTGGGAGGACAGTGTATTGCATTGCATGATTTGGAATTGTGTTTAATGTTGCCTTAGCAAGAGTAGCCCTACCCGCTATGTTTAAGAATTTTGTTTGCCAATTTGAAAGCTTTTTACGCATATTATCTATAACGAATTGGTAATCAGAAGGTTTCGGATTTCTATCTAGGATAGGAAATCCCAAGTATTTACCAAAGTTGTCATAAATTTTTATATTGAAACCATCCGCTATTGATTTTGTTGTGTTTGGATGACATCCCTTCGAAAAGATGATTTTTGATTTGTGTAAGTTGATGGACTGGCCAGATAGTTCACAGAAAAAAGTTAGGCATCTTTTGATTGTGTTGTAATTTTTTCACTAGCCCTTGCCATTAATGTTAAATCATCCGCAAAGAATAGGTGTAAAATTCCAATATCTTTGTTGTTCAAGTGTGTAGGATCCCATAAGCACATGTCAACTTGGTGGAGGATGAGTTTGGACAGGATTTCCATACATAGAATAAAAATGTATGGCGATAGGGGACAACCTTGCCTAATACCTCTTGATGGTTTGAAGTATTTTGTGGTTGAGCCATTAACTAACACAGCAATTGGCTAGTGCATATACAATTCATGATTAGGTGATTGATATTTGGTGGAAAATTGAAAAGATTGAGGGTGCGGTAGACGAAGGACCATTCCAATTTATCAAATGTCTTCTCTAGGTTTAGTTTGAGTAACATGTTATCTTTTTTACTCTTATTGTATCTAACATGTTTGTATATTTCTTGGATGATAATTGCGTTATCACAAGCCCTTCGCCCTTTGATAAAACTGGCCTGGAAAGGGCTGATAAGTTTGTCTATTAGGGGTTGTATCTCCGAGCAATGATTTTGGTGATGACTTTGTATATGGTGTTAAAAAGTCCAATTGGTCGAAATTTTTTTAAATTTGTTGCATTGGAAATTTTAGGTATTAGGCAAATGTATGTATCATTGATCCCTTTAGGGATAACCTGATTTGTGAATATTTTAGAACAAAGGTTTATTACTGACTGTCCTACTATATTCCAATACCTTTGATAGAAGAAATGATGAATGACATCCGGCCCTGGAGCTTTAAAGGGCTTAAAAGAAAAAATGGCATTTGTTACCTCGCTGGGATGTAGTTCTCTATCTAGGATTGAGAGGTCGATGTTGTGACTAATTCTTTTATCTTTTAGAATATTTGCCCAGATTGTGTTCGTGTGATTTGTACTGAACAGTGTGTGGAAGTAAGCTTCAGTGTGTTCAAGAATTTGTACTGGGTCATTGATCTAGTTTCCCCTCTCATCTTTGAAATAGTTAATATTTTTTTCATATTTCTATTAGAAGCCATAATCTGATAGAACTTAGTGTTTGCATCTCCTTCCTGTAACCCTGAGATTCGAGCTCTAAGTTTCCAATAATCGTCCTCAATTTTTAGAATTGTATTGTAATCCTCGCGCAGGTTGTGTTCTAAATTCTGCAGGAAGAAGCTAGTAGGGTAATTTGTTGAATTTTGAATCCCATATAGTCCGGATAAAATTTGTCTTTTTTGTTTGAAGGTGTTACCAAAATGGATGCTTTCCTATCTTTAATATTGGTAAGGAACTTTTCAGCATTGACAGAGTAATTAGGGTCCTTCCAAGTGTTTATAACTAAGTTAATGAAATCAGGATGTCTACACCGAAGCGTTTCTAATCTAAAAGGTTTAGGGAGAGTTGAGTTGTTTTTAGGAATTACTTCAATAAGGAGTGCATTGTGGTCTGAGTGTGTTTTTGGGAGATGTGTGATACTAGATTTGGGGTACATAGATACTCTTCATTAGCAAAGGCTTTATCAATTCTTTCCATAATCAAGCCCTTATTTTTTCTTCTAGTATTCGACCATGTATATTTAGGACCTTTATATCCTAGGTCTAAGAGGTTGCAACAGTTGATATATTTGTGTATTAGTTTAGCTCTATGGTTGTTGATTTTCCTCCCCCCAAATTTTTCATCCCACCAAGGACCTCGTTGAAATCACCTCCTACGAACCATGGTCCTTTATAAGAATTGTATATATCTAGAAGATTATTCCACATATCATTTCTGGTATATAAATTAGTACTAGCATATATGGAAGTAAAAAGCCAAATTTTTTGAGAGTGTCTAACCTCAATGGTTGCACTGATTTCCTTCTTTCTACGGACGAAGCTATGCACATTGATCAAGTTGTGATCCCATAAGATGACCATACCTCCGGACTTCCCTTGTGTTGGTACTTCTATCATGTCAGAGAACCCAAATGGATTGAGGAGGGGGAGATGGCTGTCCATTTTTGTTTCTAATAGAGTTACCATGCATGGATGATGTGTGTCTATCATTTCCCTAAAGTGTAACCTAAATTCTTCATTATTTCCACCACGTATATTCCAAATGATAAAATTTATTGCCCTATTCATGTTGAGTGGTAGATTTCTGACATCCCCGTTCTCCCTCTCCCTTGGGGCATACATTGGGTTCCTTCATTGGCAAGGTACTATGATCATTGCATGCTGACCCACAGTTGGGTCTGCCGGAGGTCGGATGTCCATGGTGCACTTGTACAGTGTCATCGGACATTTGAGAATCTGCCTCTGCTCTTGTGTTTCCAAGAAGAGAAATGCTTTTACCTCGTCTAGGTTTGAACTTTAGATTGTCTGGGAATAAGTTTACGGGGTCGACCTCTTCCTCCATGAAGTGCTCCATTGGCACAGTGTTTTGTTGCATTGGTGGTTGGAGCTGATTGTGGAGGTTCATGTTTGATGGAGTTGGAGCATTGGATGTCTGTGGTTGCTCTGGGGGATTGTTCCACTAGGTGAAGACTGGATTGAGGGTGGTCATTATTTCTGGGGTGAATAAAGGGAGTTCCGCTAGTGGAGTTGAGGATTGTATCGGGACAAAGTGTGGTAGAAGATTCCACTTTCCCATCATGGATTGTTGCACTGCATTTGGCATGTTTGGGACTATTGGTTGGAGAATGTTGTTTATCCAGATTTGGTTCACGTAATTGTTCATTGCCAAACGAACTCCCTCCGATATTAGTTGAGCAATGTAATGGGTGTTCTGTAGAATTATCACTGTCTCCCTGCCCTCTAATGTCAGCGTGAAGGAAATAGCCTGCCCCATTAATCCCACTCCACCCATGAGAGTGCTTGGTGGTTCTGGGGCATTGGTGGTTGCACCAGAATTCTTGGTGGGATTTGATTGTGGTTTGGGTTGTTTGCCATTGTTCGAGTTGTTGGGACAATTCTTTTTAGTTGGTTTAGACGGTATCTCCGTCTGATGGATGTTGGTATCCTGGGCATTGTGTTTTGTTTTGATCGTGTTTAAAGGAGGATGTGTAGTAGTGCAGATTTGGAAATCTGACTTAATGATTAACGGATCTTTGTGCATGTCTTTATATTGGTGTAGCATAATTTGGTTGTGTGATTTTGGAGTCTGGATTTGGTTAACGTGGCTGACAGGAGCAATCATTTGTTGATAGGTGTTCTCTAATATCGCGAAGTGTCTTGTGGTTAAGGAGTCATGCAAGGAGTGGTCTTGCATGTTGCTGATTAGTGTAGTATTAGGGATAGGGTTTTGAGTATGGTGTAGGATTTAGGAGGTTGGGTGATTGGTTATAGAGTGATTATTGGGTGGGGGCGTGCAGGGTAGGGTATTGTTTTTGGTGTATTCAGAAGGGGGT